>JAOXXN010000230.1:658675-688459 GCA_026770055.1 Myrmophylax atrothorax
GAGGAGGTTTGTCCCTCTGCCTTTTTTCTGGGTGTGGTAATACAAGATGCAGCTTCCTTACAGAATTATTCTTTCTTCACCTCTCATCCCTGAGGGTGCAGGTGGGCTGTAGAGGTGAGGCTGTTTCACTGAGGACTGTATGAGCTGGGTCATAACGTATTTAATACTGTTCTATGTCCAATCTTGTGTGGAAAATAAGGGATGGTGAAGAAAGAACACAGTAATATTTGATAGCAACATTTATCTGAGATTATTGTGGAGTATTTTGTGAGGAATTAAATAGGAAAGTCAGAATGGTGTGAGACAAAATGTGGCTGTGGCACAGCAGGGCAGGCTGGGTGTGCTCTGGTGTTCAGCATCACCAGGGTGGTTAAAGGAGATGGTGTGGTTTACAAAAAGTGCTTTTTATTCACTTCCAGCAAAAACCTTACTTTTTTATTTTTAATTCTGACAGATCTGCTCTCTCAAGATGGAAGTTAAAACGCCACGTTCCAGCGTTCAGTGAGAAGAGGTGCAGAGCTCTCACTGTGGCTGGGAACGTGCTGGAAGTGTGGGCTGTGCTGCCCCAGCCCCCTGTGCCCGGAATTCACGGACTCCCTCAGTGCTGGGTTATTTTCCGGCACTGTTGATCCATCTCACGGCCAGGAGATGTCCCCAGTTCACCAGAATTCCTCCAGGAGCTCCGACAGAGTTCTGGGCTGTGCTTGGATTCCCTCCAGCCTGAGCCGTGTCAGCAGGTTCTGGACCCCTCCTGCCCCACTGGTCCCTGTGCAGAGTGAGCTCCTGGCACGGGGCTTTGGCACAGAGAGCTGTGGGGCAGATGTGGGCACCATGCAGCCTCTCAGAGCATCTCCTGGGGAAGGACCTGGGCTCAGTTAAACAAATGAAACAACTGCAAAATTTAAATTTAGGTCTTAGTGTAAATAAAAAACATGGAGAATTTGAGAGATCCTAAAAACACTCTCTGTTCTTGTGTTGTTTGTGGAAATGCTTTGGGAGAGAAGAGGGCAAAGATAAAATGGGAATAAAATACAGAGTATAAAAAGCAAAGCAGAAAGCAAAATGTCCCACTTGTGAACTGCAGTGGAGGAACCAACATTATCATGACTGTTCCCCAAACCTGAGCTGCAATTCTGGGTTCAGGTGACTCTCAGTCTGTCATAAAAAGTTTTTCTTGCAGGAGAAGCCAATGAAGAGCTGAAAGGCAGAAACCAGAAATCTGGTGTTGAGGAAAATATTTAAGTGGTGCTTCATTTTACTGCTTGGATTTATGTGCCCTGGACATGAGAAATTTGTTTTCCATTGTCACCAGAGAAGTGCCGGTAAGGCTGTCCTGGTTTAAGCCCAGGGGACATTTAAGCACCACACAACCCCCACCCTCTGGCCCTGCTGGAACAGGGAGGAGAATCCAAAGTAAAACTTTGTCTCTCCATTTCTCTTTCTATTTCCTTTTTCTTTCTTTTTTCCTCCAAGTTCAACCTCCCTTCTTACCCGTGCCCGGGGAAGAATAAAAGGTTTATAAATTCAGCAAATCTGCCAATTTAGATGTTTTTATGTTATAGATTGTATTTTATATAGTAGCTATAAATCTCAATATAGCAGGAGGTGATGTGGAGAATCCAGGAACTGTCCCTGGCAGGGGAAGGAGCAGCAGGGACCAGAGTTCTCCAAAACATGGCAAACATCAGAGATGAAAGACAGTGGAAGCAGCAGATTCCAAGGTCACCATCATCTGTAGCTTTCCCCTGCCTGGCCCAAGAACACCATTCCTTTATTTTGGGCAGTGGGTCTTGACATGCCTTCTTTTGTTGACATGCCTTCTTTTGTTGACATGCCTTCTTTTGAGGCAGAAATCAATTTAAAAACAGTCAGTTAATTTTTAGTGAATGGTAGAGCTCAGTCCAACACAAAGAGGGATCCATGGGCAGTACAGGGGTCAAGCATCCCCGAGGATGTACCTGTTTAACTGTGTTTCCATCTGATATTTGGGAGAGAAGGAGCATGTCCTGAGCACTGAGACCGTGGGATGTGGCTGTCAGGGGCCCTGAAATACCCACCCAAGGCAGCAGAGGGCACAAGGGCAAAACTTAGGAGAGGAAGAAACAGTGAAACTGAGATGAAGGAATGAAAAACATCCTTGTGCTAGATGCAGTGATTAGTCCCACTGATGCCAAGTAAACATTCTTTTGCCAAATAAGCATTTACAGGAGTTGGAGTCGCCACAGGAGCTGTCACAGTGGCTGCATAGCCACAGGAGGTGTCACAATGGCTGGAAAGCTACAGTAGTTGTCTCAGTGGCTGGATAGCCACAGGAGGTGTCACAATGGCTGGAAAGCTATAGTAGTTGTCTCAGTGGCTGCATAGCCACAGGAGGTGTCACAATGGTTAGAAAGCCACAGTAGCTGTCTCAGTGGTTGGATAGCCACAGTAGCTGTGACAGCAGCTGGAGTAGCCACAGGAGCTGTCACAATGGATGGGGTAGCTTCAGGGTCTCTCTCCAGGATTAGAGTAGACACAGGGCTTCTCTTGGTGGATTAGAGTAGCCACAGAACTTGTTACAGGTGTTGGAGTAGCAACAGGTCAAGGCAGGGAGAGCAGCAGAGTCAGCAGGACCCGGGCCCTGGTTGCTGCTGGTGGCTGGAGCGATGGACTCAAGAGCTGAGGATATGAACTATTACTGTGCACAGTACAAGGCAAAACTCCTGCCCTTGCTCAGGTGAGTGGGCTCCTCCACTCTCTTCTCCTTTCTCCTCATCCCTCCTTCCCCCACTGTGGCAAATTCCCATCCTTTATCTCCATCACTTCCATCCCCTCTTGCACCTCCCTTCCCCAGCCCTGTTCCTCCCTGTAACCCACCTTGGTCTGCGAGGGGATCCCTGCTAGGGAGGGGTGGGGATGCCATGCTGACCGATGGCATCTGAGATGGCATTGGGTTGCTCTGCCCCATCACCCCACTAAGGACAGTCCAACACCCAGAGCAATCCAACACCCTCCAAGAAACTGGACCCAGCTTGTAACCTCGAGAGAATACTCCCTTACAGGGAACTCAGAGAGGCAGATGAGGACCCTGGGTCCTCCTTTATAAGCCTCCTGAAGAAGAAGGAAGAAGTCCAATGTCTGGAAAAGGCCCTGGCAGAGAAAGAAGAGGTGACAAAGATGGAAGGGTGCTTGGACATAGTTGGGAGACCTTTGGGGTGTTTTGGAGGGTGGCAGCAGCAGGCAGGTGGTGGTTTCTGCATGTGGGCAGCTGTGTCACACTCACTCTGGTGCTGCCAGGCCTTCAGGGAGAGGATGGAGGTCATTACTGAGCAGTGGAGGGACCTGCGTGCCAGGAGGGCTCAGCTGAACGCCTACATGGAGAGCTGTAAGAGGACTGTACAGGTACACCTGCCCTGCTCAACTGACATGGCCCTGAGCCACACCACCAACTCCTCTCCTCCCTTGGGAAAGAGGCTTGGACCAGCACACCTGGCCAAGCCTCCCCTGAGCTGGGAGGTGTGAGGAACAGCACTGGCAGGGCACAAGGGTTTGTACTACAGAGCTGGAAAGCCCTGTTAGTGCTTGGGTGGGAGAGGGCTTATCCTGTACCCATGTGATCTCCTGAAGGCCCCAAATGTCTCCCAGGGAGGGTCTCAGTCTTGTCCCCACTGCTTCCAGGGACAGGTACAAGGAAGTCTGAAAATCAGGGTACTATCCCAGGTACTGCCTCCAAGACCAAAGTGTCAATGCCACAGGGATGGCCCTGTAAAACAGGGAGGAAAATTGTTCCCAGAGGTGCTCCAGTGCTGGTCTCACCTCTCTGAAGGTATCTCCTTGCAATGCTGTTGAGTAACCCAGCTCCATCTTCCCTTGCCTTCCTTTCCCTCTGTCTGTGTGTGCTGATGGGAAAACATCACCAGGAAAACGACAGGCTGCGAAATGAAGCTCTGAAGAAAGCAAACAAAGACAGAGAGGGCAATATAAAAAGGGACAATGAGCTCTTGAGAGCTAAGAGGGAACTGGAATCGCTCAGAAAACATCACCAGAAACTCTGCAAAAAACTGCCAAAGTACTCCATGTTCAAGAGGTACCTGGAGGATGTGGTGGAGAACTCACAGGTGAGGTTGGATGAGAGAGGCAGATCATGGGCTTGGGGAGAGGCTTATGTGGGTGTTAAAACTAGGAAAGATAAGGCAAGTCCTGGGAAATGGTAACACTTGGTCAAACCCAGGGATCTCAGGTGGGATGAGAAGGAGTTTCCTACAACCAAGGTGAGTCACAGGGAGCAGAGTCAGGGGAGGAGAACGAGAACAGGAGGTGAAGGCTTGAGAAAACCAAAGAAAAATTGTGAGAAGGGGCAAAAACTCAGGGCTGAGGAGAATGGGACCCCTTGGTGTCACCATTTCAGGTCACACTGATGGTTCAGGAAAAGTGAAAAGGTTCCTGGGAATGGGACCCAGGCAGCTGCATTGGACCCAGGCAGCTGGTTGTATTTAGCAGAGCACTGCTCACCTGGGGAAGAGCTGTGATATCCCTTGCTTGTAGCAATGACAGCTCCAGGCCTGGCACAGTGGGATATCATCACACAGGGAATGTGGTGATGCTCAGAAACCAGTGGGGGCAATAGTCTTGTGGAGAAGGGAAGATCTTTCTTCTGGGGGAAGCATTAGCCCTGGCCAGGGCAGGGTGCCAAAGGTCATGAGATCTGCAGATGGTGAGGGAAAGGCAGAGGGTTACTAACAGTGGGAATCCTGTGCTGCAGTTTCAGGACATTGAGGAAATCACTTTATTCTACCAGAGACTGGTGAGGTCACGCAAGGAGCTGCTGCAGTCACAGCAGTGGCACAAGGAACTGACTGAGAGAGCCAAATTGCTCCTGGAGCAATACAGGACAGAGAAAGAAGCTGAGATACTTGACAGCAAGAATGATCTGGTGCAACTGAAACAATATTTAGACCAGGCTCGAAGTGACATCCCTCTCTGGGTAAGGACTTGTGGGCAGAGGAAGATCTCCAAGGCCTGGCTGAGTCAAGGCTGCCTGACGGCTCATCCTTCAGCCATGGGCTCATGGCAGGGTCCAGTAGAAGCCTTTGTGATTGGAGGAGATGCCTAATTTCATCCCTCCATGGGGTGACAGCCCAGGTCTGGAGCAAGTTTGCCAAAAGGCAAAGCTGGAAAACACCTGGTCTGGGAGGGTGGCAGTGGCATGTGCTGCTGCAGGGGATCAGCTTCCCTGCTGTGGGGAGGAGAGATGGAGCAGTTCTTGGATCTGCTTCCACCATGCCAAGCTGAACACGCTCCAGCACAGTCCTGGGCAAGGCCATGTTCCTCCTAACCAAGCAGATGAGTGTGGAAGTCAGGGTCTCCAAGCCAGGTTCTCCTGTGCTGAAACAGCATCTTTGCTGGGGCATGTGCCCCTGCTCCATACTCCCTCTCCTCCCAGGAGTATTGCTGGGCTGACATCCAGAACAGGGCTGCCAAGAAAACCATGAAGCTGAAGGCCATTGAGATGGCCATCCACAACCTGTTCCAGTCTGCCAGCACACGCATGAACGCAAGGTGGAGAGTGGCAGCAGATGACAGCCACAGACAGCTGAGCATGGTAAAGCCAGGCCAGAGCCCTTCTCCCTGTCCAGAAAGAGGAGCAGGAATGCCTTTCAGCTACCCAAAGGGAGTGGAGAGCCCATAGGCCCAACAGACGCCTTCCTTTTTCACCTGGGCACTCTTGGGCATGGTGAAGGGGTCAGGGACCTGTCTCTTCTAAAGAGGCAGAGTGGGGTCCCTGGGGGGGGCAGAAGTGTGAGCCAGGCAGGCTGAAATGCAGGGGATGCAGACCAAGCTATGGCCAAGGTTTGGTTTCATTTGCCCACGTGTCCACAAAAGCACATTCTGGTGGTGCAGATCCAGCAAGGCAAATGTCTTGTCCTGCTCAGTTTGGCTGGGGACATTTGCCCTGCAAAAGGGACAGCAAGCTCCCCTCTGCCTCCTGCTCTCATCCCTCCACCAAGCTCTGCCATCTCTCTTTCCCACTCTAGATCCAGCAGTTTATCCAAGACCTCAGGGACATCTCTATGTAGGACATTAAGAAGTACAAGTGAGCACTTGGACTCCTGCATAGGGACCTGGCCTGGCAGCAGGGTGGAAAGGAGAGGAGAAGAGAATCCAACAGATACTGCAGAATAAAAAAATAAAAAAAGAATACAAAACAACAACCCAAAAGGTTTTAAGGTGTCTCTTCATTTCCTGGGAGGATTGGACACATGAGAGCAGCTCCATCCCATGGCTTCACTCCAGATGCCATTGGGATGCCTTCTGGTTGCAGGAGACAGTGCCCCAGCAAAGCATGCCAGGTGGGGAGAGCAGGCTGGCACAGGAGAGTCTCAAACAGGGGTCAGTATCAGTGGTCACATTTGGATGTCCCTCTCAGCCTAATCTCAGCTATTTGAGAGGGATGTTAGAACACAGTGGGGTCACTGTGCTGGGGTAGAGCTTCAGAGAGTTTCCACCACCACACCCAGCATGCCACTTCCTCACAGAGAGCAGCTCTCTGTGCCAGGGCTGTGTCTGAGAGCCTTCATCCCACAGTCATCAGCATCCTCAGACATAGGTCTTCCCTGCTCTTCAGTGAGGCCAAACACGAAGCATCAGAAGAGAGAAACAAAACCAAGCAGGAGAGTGAACTTTGCTGTGGCCCTCAGGGGTCCCAGAGATTGGTAAATGTCTTGCAGAGGCACTGGTGATGATAGCAAGAGCTGCTGCCTGCACTGGAAAAGTCAACTCATGACTCATCCAAGAGCAGAGAAGATGTGCATTTGTGCCCTTGCATCTCATCTCAGCAGTGACATATTCAAAGGGACCAGGTTCATTTACACCTCTCCTGAGAGGTGACTCAGCTGTCCCCTCTCCCTCCACCCACAGCCATCCCATCCCCCACTGTGCTGCATCTCACTGGTGGCAGCTGATGGGGAGCTACAGCGAGAGGAGCAGCTCTGCCTGGCCACTGAGGAAGGCAGGGGCTGCAGCTCTGTGCCTGCCACTCCTGAGTGGTGGTCTGAGGGCACAGCTGTCTCCAAGGGCTTAAGGAGAAGACAGACATCAGTTTCCTAGAGTCCTTTGGATACTGAGTGCTGGCCAGTTTGGAGTTGTCTGTTATCCAGATGCTGGAGCTGAGAGTTCTGATGAACCCTCAGCATGGGACAACAGAATCACAGAATCAATCAGGTTGAAAAGACCTCCAAGGCTGTGTGAGTTGGCACAGGTAGGTAGCTGGAACAACCACAACACCACAACTGAAATGTAAAGAGTAAATTTATTTAATCTCGTTGCTAACTGGAGGATCCCTAAGGAACACCTGGGTGGAGACACACAAGTGGGAACGCTGGCACTGTTGGCCTCAGTCCATCCTGACAGGTGGCAGGGCTGCTGTTGGCACCAGTTTGTCAAGGGCCCACAAATGTGTAGTTTACACCATGCTGTGACCTCCTCTGTGCTCTTTTATGGTCTCTGAGCTTTCATCTTTTCTCCCCCAAAACAGAGAGCTCAAACACATCAACTGTGCATCCAAATCTCTCCAAACACTTATGTTGTCTCTTCACAGAAATTCTGCTTCTCAAAGCAGACAGAGGGTGAATGGCAGTAGATATAATATATGGAGTTTACCATACTATTATTTTCCAGGCCTTGGCATTCCCAGCTGCAAAGTCACTTGAGCAAACCTACCCCACTCCTTGCCATTCTCCTGCTTTTAACCCTTTCTTCCCAACAAAGATCAAGTCCTACCTGTGACCAATCCCCACTTTGTCACCAAGCCCAGAGCACTGAGTGCCATGTCCAGTCATTCCTTGGACACCTCCAGGGACAGGGTCTCCAAACCTCCCTGGGCAGCCTCTTCCAATGCCTGACCACCCTTTCTGTGGAGAAATTCTTCCTGATGTCCAACCTAACCCTCCCCTGGTGAAATAATGTCCTCTCATCCTATTGCTGGTTGTCTGTGAGAAGAGGCCAACCCTCAACACCAAGACACACTTTTCCGAGCAGGCCCTTTCTCATCTGTTTCAATGCATTTCTTGCTTTCATTCAGCAGCCTGGGCCTGGCAATGTCCATCTGTCTGTACATCACACTCAGCATGTCCCTTACAGGGCTACTTGAGGGCTGAGCTGGAGTCCTGTGCTCCTGACTGGTCCTGGTGTCCTGTCTGCTCCTGCTCAGCCCCAGCAGCCCCCACCATCCTGAACACAAAGCCAAAGCACATGTGAGTGTTGCTCTGCAGCATCATTTGCTGGAACTGCTTGGCTCTGTGGCTCCATCACTGCCCCCAAGCAGCAAAATGTCTGGTTCTCAGAACTCAGACACCTTCTACCAGGCATGACAGAGTATTTCCTTGACTGCCTCAGAGATTCCTATCTAGTGGTCCTTCCAGCCAGCAGCACAGTCAGGGAGATGTGACCACCACAACAGCACTTTCTGACTTTCCAGCCCAAATGATTTGTGGTCTTTGTACAGATGAGGCTACAGGAGAGGCTCTGGCCAGCTTATGGAATATGGGTTGTGCCAAAATTGGTTACAAAATGTCTAAAACCCCAAGTTCCTCACCTCTCCTCACATGAGCAGGAGCCCCTAAAGGCCTCTTTGAGAAGCCTTGCCACAAGCTGGTGCCCATGGGACAGAGGGGACAAGCTGGTACCCTTCATGTGCACTGATATTGTCATGGCTGGTGTGAAGGGGTCCTGGAGGGGGAACCAGGGGTTATAGGGCTATGGGGGACAGACAGTGGCTGTTCCAGCCTGTGACACTCATTTCATCTTTCCTCTTCCCTTTCTCTGGGGAGCTGGACAGGAGGGAAATGGGAAACCCTTTCATCTAAGCTAAGGCAAAGCCAGTCAAGGCATCCCCAGACCAGCAGAAAGACAAGCTCTGTTCTCATCACTTGTGAGATGGCAGAAGATGCCAGGCTGTGCTGGTCCCAGAGTCCCGCTCCACAGAGGGGATTCTCAGGGTTGCCAGGCTTTCCTGAGCCAACTGCCATACTTCTCCTGCCTGCTGGATCCATCCTGCTGGCTCAGGGTCCTCAGCCCCAGCAGAGGAGGTGGCAGGACTCACTGCCAGAGCACAGTGTGCTGGGCACCACTACAGTGTGCTGGGCAGTTCCTTCCAGCTCTATTCCTGTCTTGGGCCAAACCAGTGCCATGGGATATGGAGGCAAAGACTAAAATTACCAGATCAGGTATCAGGGTTTCAGTTCGGTGGGTGAAAAGTAACTTGTTTGTGTTAACAGCCTGCCATCTGCTTGGGGAGTTGAAGGGGTTGGATTTGTTTGTGTGTTAGTTTCAGGGTTTGGGTGGGTTTTTTCTGAGGTTTCTTTGTCTTGGCACAGAGAAGAGATGACTAAAGTATTGGCTAAATCTGCAGTGTTTTGCCTCTTTTTGATGGAAAATCCCCAACACACCGAGATGTTGTTATTGGTTTAGCCTGGGCTCTGCCAACATTTCCTCTGGAGCAGCTGGCTGTTCCACCATTTGTGGGCATGGCTTAGCAGTGCCAGCACTGTGCTCTGCCCTGGCACCAGTGGTGGCATTTCCCAGAGCCACCAGATGCAGAGAGGTCCTTGTGCAGAGAGGCCTCAAGTGACAGGGACATGCTGTGGCACAGAGCATGGCTGTACAGAAAGGCACTGTCAGCTCCAGATCCCTTGGGATGCTCCCACCTGGATACTTGTTACCTCTCCCACAGGCACTGTGCCATGAGGACAACCCAATGCCAGCACTGACCACTGTCTTCAGTGGTGACCTCAGGAGACCCTGCTGGCTTGTTAAACTCAGGATTAGCACTTGGCAGGTTGAGCACCACTGGGTGCAAGATGGCAAAGGCATGGGAGTCATTAAACCCAAATTAGAGCATTGTTTGTGCACATCCAGTTTCCAGCCACCTGATCCAAGAGAGGATGCCAAGAGCTTCCTGGTCCCCTTTCTCAGTTCCTGGTACAAAAGCACATCACATCCATCACTGACTGTGAGCTTCTCTGGTCCTACACAACTGATGAGCCCCAGCAAAGCCAGACTCTGTCCTGCCTTTCTGCTCCTACTCAGCCCATCTCCCACCTCCTTGTGCTCTCCAGCCTGCCCACCATGACATGCTTCTCAAATGTTCTTTAATCACTCATCCCAAGGCCAGGAAACACCTAAAGCCATGAGACCCTCCAGCTTGCAGGGTCTGCCAGTCCTGCTCCTCTGCCTGAGGGAACCTGGGGGGTAGGATACGGGAGGGGGAGAGTTGGGGTCCAAGGAAGGATATGGTGCACTCAGACCTCCTTCCAAGTGCCAAGTGCCACATAGAGAAAACATTTGGTGTTCCACAACCCCTCTGTAAACGGTGCCATTGAGGCTTCGTGAGGACAGAAGTTTGTTACCAGTGAGCAAATGTATCTAAAGAGTTCAGGACTCTGAGCACTAAAAGATATTAACCCAGGGAGGCAGTTTCTTGCCTTTCCAATGATTTTTCACCCTGGCCCAAAAGTGAAACATTAAGAGCCAGAAACAGAAGGGTTGGGTACGTTGGTGCAGCAGCAGAAGCTGCTCTGTTCTCCTGCAATGCCAGGGAAGTCCAAAGCCCAGCCTGACTTTTTAGGATGTGCTTTCTGTTCATCCTGCTGTAACACAGCCCAAGCCATCTCTCTAACAAAGGTCCCAGGCAGGGAAAATACCTACAAACCAAGTTTCCAACAGACATTTATTGATTTGGGTTGAAATCAATGCACATGAAACAGCATCGCTCCCGTGTGCTGTGCACCTTTGCCATCAGTTGTAACACTGGCCAGTATGCCCAGCACAGCAGCCTGTCCCCTTCTCCATGAGCAGCCACACAAACACAGCCAAGAAAAAAAGAGCAGAACAGGCCAGGACCTTTCCCATCTTCCCTGCCTGCCTGGCACTGCTCCACAGCCAAAGTCTGAGGTCTTGGGGCTTTGTGGACTGGAGGCAGGGATGAAGTAGGGAGGCAAGTTCTGAGGCAGGGGCTCTTCCTTGCCTTTGGTTCCCTCTCAGCCTAATCAAACACACCAGCTGACTTACTCATCCAGCCCAGTAAGACCCTGGGAAGGCAAGGACAGTGAGAGGAGCCTTCTAGGTCTTGAGCCTTTGGTCTGTGTGGATCAAAGCAAACACGCTTATTGCACCAAGAGCGTGACTGCAGAGTGACCAAAGCACCCACTGGACAATTTCTGGAAGAGTAGGGAGTGAGTGGCCCAATCTATCCCATCAGCTCCTGGGTTGGATGCTACCAGTGGCGGACAGCTTGGACAACAGCCCCAGCTGTGTCCTGCAGCTCCCTCCAGGACACAGGGTTGGCAGAGCAGAGGGGAGCTCTCTGTGACGTAATTTGCCTCTGTGAGCAGCAAGGTGCTCCCAGCAGTCCACACTGAAGCCTCCCCCAAGCAAGGGCAGCACCAGAAAGTGGCAGGTGGTGATTGTAGGGGGCTGTAGGGCATTAACAATAAGCAGCACAAAGTAGACAAGCTTCAAACTGACAGTACTGAAGTAGGCTCAGAGGTGACACAAACAAAAGCAGGGTTGCTGAAGTCAAGTTTGCAGGTGTCATTTTGGGCCTTAACCCTGGTCTGTGAGTGGGCAGAGGGACTGGTTTAGTTTGTGGACTTTCCTGGCTGCTGGTAAGATCAATACCTTGAGACAGAGGAGGTTGTCTGGGAAGGACAAGGGAGTGGAAACCCCCTTGCAAAGGTTAGAGAGCAGGTGTCCACACACTGGGTTCTCTGGCAGAGCTGATATATGAGGGAAGACTGGGAGAACTGGGATTGTTCAGCCTGGAAAAGAGAAGTCTTGGGGATGACCTAATTGTGATCTTCCAGGACCTGAAGGAGTTAAAAAAAAGATGGAGAGAGACTATAAGAGCCTGGAGTGACAGGACACAATGGGGAACGGGTTCAAACTGAGAGAGAATAGGGTTAGATTAGATATTAGGAATAAATTCTTCCCTGTGAGGGTGGGCAGGCCCTGGCTCAGGGTGCCCAGAGAATTTGTGGCTGCCCCATGCCTGGAAGTGTCCAAGGCCAGGTTGGATGGAGCTTGGAGCAACCTGGGCTGGTGGGAAGTGTCCCTGCCCATGGCAGGGGGTGGAAGTGGATGATCTTTAAGGTCCTTTCCAACCCAAACCATTCTGTGATTCTATAATATGCCAGATGATCTTGGACCTGCTTATGGCACTGCACTAGGAAGCATCCCACCTGCACTGTGCTTTAGAAGGGTGAATGTGCTCCCAGGTGCAGTGGGAAGAGCCAGGTATGTTGTGACCAACTCACTGCCACAGTGAGAAGTGACCCAGGCAGGAACACTGTCTCAGGACCCTGTAGCAAACTGCAGCAGGGCTTGAGCTGGGGGAATCAGCATTTTCACTGGAGGAGTCAGGAGGGACAACAGGGGCTGAGGCACTGGACTACCTCAGGGTGCCCTGAGTCTTCTGCACAGGACTGTGTCCAGCTCATGGTGCCAAGCACAGAGGCACTGACTGGGGCACTGGAGGGCAGGAGTGAATGCTCTCTTGGCACTGAGAGCATCCCACCTGCTGTCTCCACCTTCCTCTGCCATTTCCTCAGTCTCCTGTTTGGTTTTCCTTTCTTTCTCCATGTTGCCCTGCTCTGAATTTTGCTCCTGTTGTTCTCACCTCCTCGTTTTTCTTGGAGTTGTACACTGAATCCAGCCATGGTGAGGTGGGGAAAGCAACTCATCTGCTTGCAGTTCAACACACCCGGTGTGTGCTCTGGTGGCAACTTCACAGGGAGCATCCCTTTGTTCTGCAGGCTCCAGGAACTGCCCTGAACTTTTGCTTGGCTCTACCTTGCAGAAAACCAAGGCAAACACAATGAAACCCAACCCAGAGACATTCCCCACCAAGAGTCCTCAGGAATCATCCCACAGAGACTCACAAGGTCGTGCAAGGCTAAGGATGAGACAATCATCTGTGGGCACAGCACGTCTTGGATGGGGGAGCACAATGTTCTCCAAACAGGAGCTTCCAGTGCTTTTTTTAACCCTGTGTCCAGGTGAAGGACTGCACTGGTCCCCTAGTCATGGACTCTCCTGTCACTGCTGCACACACCTTCCAAGCTGAGCTCAGGTGGAATGTGGTGCTTGTTGATGCCATGGAGGACGTGGTGCCACTGCTGTGGTACCAAGGACACGTGTCATCACTCACACTTGCAGCAGCCTGCTTGGGAAGCCCCTCCAGTGGTGGTGCTGCAGTGGGAAGCATGAACAATGATGGGAAGTTGGATCTCTCGGAGAAGAGCAGACTGTGGACTCTGGCTGGAGATCTGGGAAGGAAAGGCAAGAGATGGGAAACCATGAGTTGCAACCACGGGATCTTTTTAGTGCCTCCCTTCTCCAATGGCCAGAGAGCAAACCCTGCTCTATAGATCACCTAATGCCAATGAGAGGAACTGCTGGCTCTTAGGCCACTGGCCACAATGGAAGCCTCCAGTGATATTCAGGATGAGATGTATCCTCCCACAGAGGCTGCAACCCACTGGACCTCCATTACCATCATCTTCCTCTCACACATTGCTTGTCACACATGGGGTCAATCAGGTACTAGTGGTCAGCCCTGGCCATGCTCATGTCCTCTGGGTGCAGCCCAGGAGTGGAGGCAGGGGGAGCTCAGTGGGTGGGTGCTTTCACTTCCTTGTGCTGACCTGTAAGGTCTGGGCTCAGATTTGTGATGCTGGAGAGTAGGATTTCACTCCAGCTGCAGTAAAGCACATCCTTACAGACATAACTTCCTCTCACCTCTGATTAGGTTGCCTGTGTCCTCAGGCCACCCTGGCAGGAGTGAGCTCAGCTCAGCAGCTACCAGGTCACCTTTGCTCCCCATCAAGCTGTTTAGGCCTTGCTTGACTTGCCTGCACCCCACAAACACCAATTTGGGCAGCAAGTGCTGTGGAGCAGAGTCATGCATAGGCATAAGAGCAGGGAGGCAGAGCTGATCCAGTAGAGATCCAACCTGGTCACTTCAGCCTCCTCCTGGGATGAGGTGGGACATCCCTACCAGGCTGCACTGGCAAGAAGCACCTCTCCAAGGGTCTGCAACTCCCTGAGAATTCCACAAAGTAACTAACTTTGGAATGAGTTATGTCCTAAATGACTTATGGACAGAAACTGCCTGGTTGCCCCTTATCAGCCAGAGGATTGTCCTGTGTCGTGGGCACAGCCTGGCTCTGGGTAATCTCTGTTTCCAAAATACTGGCACATCACTATGCAGTTGAGCCAGGAAGGCTCAGCACAGGGAAGCCCCTCTTGCTCAGCCTGGCTTCCCAGGATGTGCACACTTACCATGATCATGTCCTGTGTAAGGAGCTGGGACTGGCCTACATGATGGAGCAGGTGAAGCCACAGCACTCCTTGAGCAGGGTGAGGCCTGTCTTGGTCATGTACGGTGCCGAGGTTTGCTGTCCCCTGGAAGTCATCTTCTTCTCCTTGACAGGAGCTATGGAAAGAGGAACTGGGTTCTGCCTGGTGACCAGGACACAGTCCCATTGCTGACCCTCCTCAGACCCACAGCTGGGCAAGAGCTCCTGCACCCAGGAGGGACATTGCCATGTGTGCTCCCTGGGTGTCCACAGGGTCCCTGGACTGGAAATGCCTCCCACCACACTGGGAAGGTGACAGAAGCACAGGGAAGGGGGTGTTCTCCCATCAGAGGCTGTGGGATCCATCCAGGATGTGACCTTAGGTAATGGTGTGATGGAATGTAAAGAGCTGGTTGGAAAGGGTCAGGTGAAGTCCATCAGCTACAAAAGAAAACTGATCTATCCCCATTCTCATAGGAAATGGAGGCTGGGAAATGTCAGGAGGGAAATGGAAGCACAACATCTGTACCTGTTCAGGACATTTTCACAATGTGATCTCAAGCACCAGCGTCCCCCAGCTGCCATTTTCCCACACCCTCCTCCAGCAACAGATGGTCTCCAGGTAAACCAGCCCCAGGCAGAGCCATAAAATCTTGGAGACAGAGTGCTTAGGAAAGGGAAGAAACTTCCAGAGAGGTTCAATTCAAGGAATAAAACTCAACAACCACCTACTTGTTTTCTGGAGGTAGCTTTTGGAGAGCTTGTTTTGCAGGAACTCTGCCATTTCCTTGTCTTCTTCCCTTTCCCTGTGACAAAGAACTTGGTTACTGCTCAGGAAAGGAACAGGATCATTTGGTAAGGCAGGATACAGATCAGAGGACAGACTGCACTGTCCTCAGTGCAAGGAATAAGTTGCTCTCAGCTACCTGAGCCTCTCAAACTCCACGTCATCCACCAGGAAATCCCGTGTTTCCACCAGCTTGTGTATCTGATGGACCAGCTCCTCTTCCCTCTGCTTCTCCTCGTTTGACTTCTCATTCTCTGCAGCACAGAGAATATATTTAACACACCAACAGGGGCCATCCCACCCCTGCCAAGGCCCAGCCTGCTCTGCTTCTGCTAAACCCACGAGCAGATACAAGAGTGGTGACAAAAGCCAAGCCAAAGAAAGCACCCGGATGGAGGCACGGGCTGCTAAATAAGCAACAACCTCATCCCAAACCACCCTGGCTGGGAAGAGACATGCCTGCTGTCATCCAGCTTTGAAGGTCTAGCTTCTCCCCAGAACTGTCTTTGGGCTGAGCACTGCAAGATGCATCTGTGGGCTCTGCAGAGAAAGGGGCCCTCAAGAGGGTGACCTCTTGGGTGGGAGATGACCACAGTCCCTTGCCCTGCTGGAGAGGTTGGCTACCAGTGCCAATGAGCTCAGAGATGTCAGCTCAGATGTTGTCCTTCAGCCAGATGTGTTTAACCCCCACTTCCCATGCCAGCACACCCAACCAGCCCCAGCTTGGCCCTGAGCTGGGTAGAGGTCCAGAGATCTCAGAGTGAAGTCCTCCATGTGGCTGGGGATTCAGGTGAGCAGGGAATTAGCAGCAATGTGCAGGTGTCCTGGGAACACTCACACCACCATTTAACTTACATACACAGGCATGAAAAGCAATACATTCCACTGGTTTTGTAGCCTTATTCCCTTGCTGAACATGGTCCTGGTGATCTCATCCTCTACATCTGACCTTCCAAACCCCTGTCAGCCCTATTCCCACCCCAGAAACAATGATGGCCACAAGTTTCTGCCAGGCTATTTTGAATCCATCAGTCTTTGTTGTTACTTGAACCCCTTCAACTGACCTACCTTGAATAGGACCTACTCAGGACAGGTATCTTTGGGCACTGAGTTAGTGAAGGTCTGGAAAACTCTCCCATCACTATGAAGTCCTGTCCTACATAAATTGTTACACACAATGGTCAGTGGGATATATGAGGATTAGAGTCATAAGGAGTGGGAAATATCACCTTGGTGGAAACTGTGACTGTGCTGCAGCTATTTAATACCAAGTCTGAATTCAGCATCCAGCTCCAAAAGCAGCCCAGCCCAGAATGGATCAATCTCCAGTCTTTCTTCAGCTAAATAAAAATACAGCAAAATTCACAGTATGGAGTGAGCCCTGTGGGCTGTGGCTCAGCAGTTGCCTAAACTAAGTATTGATTTGTAGTTTGAAGTCTGCTACAGATCGATTGAGGTGCTGCTGCAGGGCTCTGGGAAGGGGGAACCACTCAGAATCATCCTCTTAGAAACATCCCCAGCAAACAAAGGTTTTTCCTGTGGTCCTGTGTTAGGAATGAGCTTCCTGGAAGAAAAAAGCTGCTCTGGGCTGGGGGTTGACCCACACCTACTGATCTTCCACCAGGAACATTTAATGCACATTCACCTGGCCCTGGGCAGCTCCTACTGCCTGGTGGAAACAGAAGCACTTCCCAGTGGATGCCACACAAATGGGAAACACCAGGCTGTGCACAAGTACTGGTTTTTTGGAGTTAATCAACAACCTGCATTCCTGAGGTGGGGCATGTCAGACTTATGTCCCACTGTACAAACACTGCACTTTTTTTCCAGACTTGCTGATGTCAGAGCCCACCATGACCATGATCTCTGAATTATTAAAGGCACTTTGCTCTGGTGAGATTTCAAGCCACAGGTCTGGCTGAGCTCTGAGTAAGCTCTGACGTGTTCAAGTCTTTATCTGAACCAAGGACTGCTGTGACGCCCTCTCAAGAACAGTGATGTGCAGGATTTTTCCAGCATAGTCTGATCTGAGTCAAGTTAGAAAGGAGACAAAAAGAGCATCCCTGATGTGAGCAGAATTTCTGCTTTCAGCTGAATGTGGGAGTGCTGAAAAGGCAAGAAATGAAAGACCAAAACAGATGAAGGAAAGCTAGACACATTTCTCCATCATCTGAAAAAGGCCAATTTATTTCTGGTCCTGAGCCATGGCTTAGATAAAGTCTTAGTTTAGCTGTTTGAATCAAAAGGCCACATGAAATCTGGGTCTGTTTTGCAAGCAGCTCTTGTTTTTAAGGCTCCCCTCCCTGTCTGAACCTCCCTCTGGATACAT
The DNA here is from genome assembly GCA_026770055.1 of Myrmophylax atrothorax. Taxonomy (NCBI): domain Eukaryota; kingdom Metazoa; phylum Chordata; class Aves; order Passeriformes; family Thamnophilidae; genus Myrmophylax; species Myrmophylax atrothorax. The sequence continues at coordinate 676,125 of JAOXXN010000230.1, forward strand.
CCAGGTTGTATTAAACTAATCAGGACCTGCATATTGAGCAGCATCTGGGCTCTAACTCTGTGCTGCAGATTCCCAAGCACACACAGCACAGTGACACTGTGGCATCAGACAGGCTCAGTCTTTGTTGCCACTCTTGGCTTTGAGGTAACCTCGGGTGCAGAACTGATGAGCTGAGGTGGTGCCTGAGGAAACAGATGTGTCCAGCTGGTGCTTTGTCTGCATCGAGGCATCACCCCCTGCTACACATTCACTGGCCTCAGTGAGTGCAGCATCTTAAGAGAGACACTTGAGGTGCAAATAGCTGAGGTCCAAATCCTGATGCTTGTGTGGGTACAGACAAGCAGGGATATGTCTCCCATCTGCTCCTGAAAACAGTCCTTGCTGAGGGCTGAATGAGGGTGTCAGAGGAGGAGGCAGAGCCTTATGACCAGGACTGGACACAGCCTGTGGGGAAGCCTTTCTTGCTCAGTCTCATTCCAACCTGGAGCTGTTTGGTGGGTGATTTCATTTGAATACTGAGAGAGATGCTTTAGAGAAATGAGGTTTGGCCTTTCCTGGGCTGTGAAGGGACAAGGGTGGCTGTGTCTGTGATGAGACATGAAGGTAAAGGGAGGTGACAAAAGCAGCACTTTCTCCCAGCTGAAGTTTTCACACATGTTGCCCTGGCCTGTTTGCCTCTTTTCAACATCCTGAGTGGTGGATTCACCTAAATCAGGGTCACCACCAGGTCCCTTTGGCATGCCATCCCCCTAGCACCCATCCTTCCCTGGCTGCAAGCAGGAATCCTTCCCTGGCAGCTGCTGTGCTCTGCCCCACCACTGGCACGTGTTCTGACATGGCCACAGCAAGAATTTGTGCCTTTTCACATAAGTAAGGCCTTTGAAGGCATCTCCCCTCCTATTTCCTCCAAAGGGCCCCCTCCGTGGTGTGGTCAGACCATGTGCCCTGCTTGTCCTCTTGGCTCATTTGGGATCCTCCCTGGTGCATGTGGCAGGTCCCACCGTGTTGGGATTCCCTGCCACCTCCCTCAGCTCCCCTTCTCCTGTACCAGACCTCAAAAGACTTATTGTTTCTCTCCTTTTCAGTGTCCTCTGCCCTGTAGCCCAAGCCTGGACAAGGACTCCCTGGAAATACCACCAGCAGCAAAACTCCCAAGGAGAATCTGAGGAGAGACTCAGGGAGCCCCATTTGTGGGTGCAGCATCTGGGAGCATCTTGGGATGGGAGTTGCCCAAAGAGCTTCTTGTCTTTTGGGGGAACCTCTCTGCTGACTGCAGCAGGGTGCAGTTTTCTGAAGCTCCACCAAGCCTTACCTGGCAGGGCTATGAGTTTTTGAAGTTCCATTTTCAGCCTGCTGATCTCTTTGCAAAGCTGAATGTCATCCATCCTGCAGAGACATGAAGGAAACCACTGAGGGGAGAAGCCTGGGAGAGGAAAGGTTCAAAACCCTCAGAGCAACACCAAACTAATGTTGGAAGGCAATGCACTCAGTGCCTGTGGCGGGGAGTACAGATTTACCTGTGTTCCCATGGGAAATGAAAACCCACTTCATCCCAGAACATTTGTTGGAGTCACTTGGGTTGGGTCACTGGTTGTTGGCAAAAAGCCCCCAATTTTTCTGCCCTAATAACAATAAATCCTTATTAAAACCTGGCACATCCACCAGAGAATAGCAGCTATGTCTCTCCTTCTCTTCAAAAGTAATTCCCAAACAGCAAAATCCAAAAAGAAATGGATGTCCTATAAGAGGATCAGCCTTTTTTATCCTGCCTTTCTGCAGAATAAAAGCAAGATAGAAAAATGAAATATAACAGAGGAGGCAAATGTGCAAACTTTGCAGGTGTCTGCTGAGAAACAAGGAGAAGAAGAGCCTGTTGAAGCCAAAGGCAATGGAAATATCTCTGGCTCAAGCCCCACGACAGCAGCAAGGTGCTGATCAGGATGGGCTCAACTCAAAGGTCAGCTGCTGGAGCCAACAGGGGATGTGTGGTCCTGTCTGAGCTGAGGAAGTTTGGATGTCTCAGGAGCACCACAGACACTCAGCCCCTTCCATGGGAACCAGCTCAAGTTCTGCTCGTGGCTTACTGGGGCTGGCAGAGGAACAACCTAATTTATTTACTGATTTAGTTTTAAAACTCACATGCCTGTGCCCTCGGTAGACAGAGCTTCTCTGGGCAGCCTGTGCCAGGGCCTCACTGCCCTCACAGGGATGAAGTTCTTCCCAATATCCCATCTAACTCTGCCCTCTGTCTATTTGAAGCCATTTCCCTTGTCCTGTCACTCCAGGCCCTTGGAAATAGTCTCTCTCCATCTTTCCTTCAGGTTCCCTTTGGGGTACTGGAAGGCCACAATTAGGCAACCCCAAAGCTTCTCTTCTCCAGGCTGAACAATCCCAGCTCTCCCAGCCTTCCCTCCCAGCAGAGCTGCTCCATCCTCTGCCCATCCTGGTGCCTTCTCTGGACTGGCTCCAACAGCTCCATGTCCTTCCTGTGCTGGGGATCCCAGGGCATTATCCATGTATACAGATAATCCCTGACTGACTTAGGAGCTGGTGACACCTTGCACAGAAGTGCTGCTGGTGCCTTTGGAAATGGGAGTTACTAAAAGCCTTGTCTGCATCCCCAACAATCCTGCTGGTCCTTCCACTGAGTCACACTGTCCACCCCTTCTGGGATGAGTCATATTTACTGAAGATGCAGCTTTGGCAGCTGAGCTGAGGACACCAGAAATGTTAATAACAGAAGGAGAAATAAACAATCTCACAAAGAGGAATCCTGTGAGATGTTGCTGTGGGAGGGGATCAGCTCAGGTGGAGGCAAAGGCATCCTCTTAGCTCTGACAGATTTTTGCTCCAGTGGACAGGATTTTTCTTTGTCTGCATTCCACACTGAACAGATCCAGCTTGGGAGCTGCACATGGAGAGCAGGGAGGGCTGTTTGTCCTCTTGTTGGGTCCTGTGGTGGCTGAGCCCTGAACTTGTACAAAGAGCACCAGCTCTGCGTGAGACACACGGACAACAGGCTGATTGCTGGTGATATGCTTATTAAAATGAAAATAAACAGTCAAATGAGAGCTGAAGTATTATGAAATTTAAATTGGAAATTAATTCTGGAAAAAACTGATAATGAGAATAATAAGCAGCCAATAATAAAAATTCTCCTTTCAGTAAAACCTGGGAGGGATTGCAGGAAGAAGCACCCGGAAAGCTGCTGATAGAGCTGGGATTGCTTCTACCACTGCTGATAACACCTATTGCAGCATCAGCCACAGCCACGGTGGCCCTGCCCGGCCCCGGGGGGCAGACCAGGACACTGAGGGGTGAGGGTGAGGAGCTGAGTCTCCCCCAGGATTCAGACCTTTCCTTTTGCCCTATTAAAGAAGAGAGATTGGGCACTCCATTGTTTTCCAGAGCACAAATATCTCAGAAATGTTGGAACATTTTAGCCCGACATTTCCAACAAAGAGAACACACTGATTGCTATCAACTGACCAGTTTAGCAGCACATCCAGGGAAATGTCCACCTTCCCAGGCCCTACAGTCCAACCACCCCGAATATCACACTTTTTCTCCATTGGGGAAGAAAAACATCATCTGCAGCCCCAGTTCTCCATCCTTGTAAACCCTGTCCTGCAGAACTGAGGTCCAGGACCTCTCTCTGGTCCTCATCCTCCCTCCACTCCTCCTTGCTCCTGCATCCCACAGAGCTGATGCTCGAGTTACAGCCCTCTAAGAACACCCAGACATGGAATCCTGACACTTCCAAACTCCCAAGGGTTCACTTTTGCAGCCATGCCCACCCCAGTGAGTGGTTTCTGTAGGTGACTTCCCTTTGTTTTCCAAGGACAAACCAAAGAAGAAAACAAACAAAGGGATAAGAAAAAACAAGATCTGTGAGCTTTGACAGCACCTGAGAGAATCAGGTACCGGTTGCCATGGAAAGCATTGAAGACCTACACTTTTTATGAATTCCAAAAATCCTTTTCAACTGTGAGTGTGAGGAACTGTGCCTCAAACAGGCTGTCGTTCCAAATCAGAGCCTCTGAGCCCCAGTCCAGCTCACAGCTTCCCCACACACTGGATTTACACAGGGATTTATTTCCAGGCTTTGGTGATCCCTGTAGTGCAGGTACCACTGAGAAACCAGACATATATTAAAAAAAAAAAAACAACAAAACCCCTCCAAAACAAACCAGCATATCACATGCTATAGCCCAGGAAATGGGATCTTTGGCATTATCAGTAAAAAAAAATGCAGGTTTGTGTTTGTCTGGCAGCATGGGATGTGAGGACTTGGCTGACTACAACAATTCAGTGCTATTAAAAGCTTAGTCAACCCCAACAATGAATGCTAGTCAGTTCTTATTCCTCCCAAACCATAAAATCTCCTGGTATACCCAGGGAAATTGTTCTTTAGCCCTCCTGTATGTTTATGTTGCAGCTGGTTAGCACTGCTGCAACACAGTGTCTGTTTGATTGCCTTAAATCTGAAAAGTCTAGTAATTTTCACCCCAAAACTGCTTTGATTATTGAAATGGACCACAGGGAAAATCCCTCCCTCCTCCCTCAGCTTCAAAGGCTGTGCTGGGACTGGGGATGCAGGATGCAGGGTGGAGATGCAGGATGGAGATGTAGGATGGAGATGCAGGATGCAGGGTGGAGATGTAGGATGGAGGTGCAGGATGCAGGGTGGAGATGTAGGATGGAGATGCAGGATGCAGGATGGAGATGTAGGATGCAGGATGGAGATGCAGAATGCAGGGTGGAGATGCAGGATGCAAAGTGGCACCAGGCACTGATGCTCATCCAAACTTGATGTGTCCTGGTGACCACAGGGGATGGAGGAGGAAAGCTGGGAGGATGTGCAATACTTCAGGCTAGGAGAGTAAACTGTTCATGTTTATGGTTAAACCCATGTGATAAACTCTGTTGGCACAGAATTAGGCTGGCTCAGACCTTCACAGCAACAGTGGCCCCTTCAAGCCCCTTCTGAGGCCAAGGCCAGAGCAGTGGGAGAGGCTGCACTTCCAGGTGGAAAACATGGTGGAAAGCAGGCTCATCTCTGCCCACCCCTGGGGATGATCTGTGTTTGACTGGGCAAGGAAAATGCTGGGATGCCCCTGGGAATGGGGCACAGCACAGGAGGAGGGCAGGTACTCACATGTACCGCAGCTCCGACTCCCTCCTCACCAGGATCTCCCTGATCCTCTCGATTTTGAAGAGCTCTCCTTCAATGTCATCAATGGTGGTGGTGGAGTCGGCCATGGAAATGATCTCATCCTCTGTGAATGAAGCAGGAACTATGAAAGTCAGCAGGAGATGTCAGATGGGTGCTGAGGCCAACAGGGACCACAGGGTCTTGGAGCCTTAGAAACCAGCATCATGTCCCCTGCTTTGTCTGGCTTTGCACACCCTGCTCACACCACTGCTGTGCCAGGCTCGGTGCTGCTGAGAAAGCCCCAAATTTCCATGGTCTCCTCAGCTCTGAACAGCAGGAGGCCAAGGGAGCCAAAAATTCCTGGAAGGAAGGACAGGAGTGTCTCTTTTTCCATACCCAGGGGAGCCTCAAGTTTGTCAGCACAGAGACATGAGCCTGTGTGTGCATCCTTCTCCAGCACATGCCAGGAACAAATTCTGGACTCACACAGCACAGAGCTAAGGAATCATGGATGTGAAATTCATTCAGCTGCTCCATTTCCATCACAAGCTGGTTAAAGTCCCCGCATCCTTCCCAGTTAACCAGGGGAAGAGCCTCATGGTACCCAACAGGTCAGTCCAGCTTCCATGACCTTTGGAGTGCTGAGCCACCACCTCTGTAACCCCCTTGGGGAAACTGGGGCAGGGAAAGGGGATGTCAATTGCTCAGGGCAAGAATCAAGAACTTTGCAGCAAAATGCAGAGAGAAAGGGCTATAATTTGTATTTTAGAAGGATGGACAGGATGAAAGACCAGCAATCCCCATCCATGGCTCTGATCACCAGCTCTGCCTCTCCCTGCCAGTGATTTACACACAGATGTTCCACTGGTTTGCACAAGGTTGTCCCATGGATTTACACGTGGGTGCTGTGTGGATTCACATGCCTGAGAGCCTGTGCATCCCACAGTGACTCCCAGACCATTTTATGGGAATATCTCCTAGGTCAGCTGTCACCTCTCAGCCTGGTCTGTGTCTCAGAGTTTGTTATCAGTGACAGGCAGCAGCACATTCATCACACACAGGTTAATCCAGGTCTCTTGGGATGTGCTACGGCAAAGCCAGGCTGTGAGAAAACATTCAAAATAACACACAAGGGACAAACTCTGCTTCCTTTAAATCTCCACAGGGCACATTATGCCCTCCTGCAGTCCTGGGACTTGCCCTGTGCAGAGAAAGGGGAGAGCACAGCCATGGAGCACCAGCTCTGGGAACTGGATTTCCAGGCAGTTGATGTTTGGGAATAGGACGTGTTACAGTGTGTGACCTGGGCATTCCAAACAGGACCCAGGCCACTGCTAAGGGTCACTGGGCAGTAAGACACCAGCATTAAGGCACAAGACCAAACACTCTTCAATCACTGGTCCTGCACCTGTCATGTAAAACTGCTTGGGAAATCATTCCCAGAGTGTGGCATATTTCCAAGGCTACGAGCAGAGAACATTTATTGGGGAAATCTGCCTGGTTTGGGTCAGTGTGAGTGGTTTGGAGAATAGTTTTCTGCTGTTTCTGGCTTAGAAGCTCATGAAGATTTCTTGAAGAGTATGTCCCTCTTCCCTAGTCACAAAGGTCATGTTCAGTCAATGCCAGTGTGTGAATCCTCCATCACTCTCCATCCTAATGGGAGATTAGAAAAGTAAGATCTATGCAGGTACCCTCCAAAATGCCACAGCAGTGAACAGAATTCAAAAGGTTGATTTGGAGGCAAGAATGCTAAAAATTCTACAAAGCAAATATTGACTGTGCTTCCAGAGCATAAGGCCTGGAAAAAAGGCAAAAAACTCTTTTTGTTCCTAGGCTTTATCATCACCTCTGGCCTCCCTCCCCGGGGTCACTGCCAGCACAGCCTGTAACACTGGGAGGGTTTATCTCTCCTCAGACTAGACATACTGCATTTTTTTCTCTGGTATGCAAAGGAGAAGAGAAAGAAGAGCATATAACTGTTTATGAGAAAAGTACTCTTAGCTAAGAAAGGCTTCCTAAGTGAAAAATGAGTTCTGGCTTCCTGTCACAAATTCTTCTGGAAAGGGTACCTGTCCCTATGGAGGGGTTGGATGCACTGCCCTCCATCAGCTCTTCCTCAAAGACTCTGCTATAAACGAGCACAAACCCCCTCCCTTCACCTTGTTTCCACAGGCCTGATGTGGGTTGCTAAGGGACCGGCCTGTGGTTGCTACAGGATCAGGATGTGGTTGCTAGGGGACCAGAGTGCAGTTGCTAGGGGACCAGGATGCTGAGGTCGCTTGTCCAGACCATCCTGATGCTCTGCCACCCCAGAGCTCCTCTTGCTTGGCATATTTTGCTGCACCTACACCCAGCACTGCTGAGCAGCAGGGGACTGGCAGCAGTGGCAGGTGACAGAGACTGGCAGGCATGCAGGTAACACATGTGAAGGTGCAGAGGGCACAGCTGCCACGTGCCTGTAGGCAGCCACTCCCTGGGGTTGTACTTCAGCCCAGCTCTAGACCTGCCACAGAAAAGCTGCATTGCTCTGTGTCACTTCTGTGACCAGGCTGAGCTGACAATGGTAATGGTTGTACAGATGTGCCAGTAAACACAGACATGAGCTTACTGCAGCCTCCATGAGCCAAGGACAAAGCTAACCAGCCCCAGGAGCATGGGGGTGGGTCTGGGGGAGGGGGGTTGTCACTTCTGGCCTGCCTGAGTGGGTGAATAACGCAGAACATCTTTGATCACTGCTGGCAGAATCATTCATCTGAGGTTATCAGCCAGCTGTTTCCCGGGGGAGGAGTGTGGGGGTTTGAAACAGCTGTTGACATCTGTTCTTCTCCCTTCTCATCCCAGAATCTCATTAGCAGAACTATCCTAGATGGGAGAGGTGAATCCTCACCTGTGTATATGAAGGGAGGAGTTGACAGGACTGGGAGGGCAGGATGTGGCAGTGCTGGGTAGGAAGGGCAGGATGTGGCAGTGCTGGGTAGGAAGGGCAGGAGGTGGCAGGGCTGGGAGGGCAGGAGGTGGCAGGGCTGGGCAGGGAGGAGGTGACTGTGCTGGGTTGGGAGGAGGTGGCAGAGCTGGGTAGGAAGGAGGTGGCAGTGCTGGGCTGGGAGAAGGTGACAGTGCTTGGCTGGGAGGAGGTGGCAGGGCTGGGCTGCTTTCCCCTGTCTGCAGCAGGAGGCTGGGATGTAATTCCAGCCCAAAGGCACTGCCCACAAGAGCAAGAAACTCCTGACTCTGCTCAGGGTGGGTTTCCCATCAAAGCCAGGGAACACAGTGTGGCTGGGACCCCCCTGCTCTCACACACTCCTCCAAAAGTCACCTTTTGTAGGACACTTCCCAGCAGCCTCCTGTTGCAGGTCAGGAGTGTCCTGTGAAATGGGGACAGTGGGCAGGCCTACTGGGCACAGCACAGCAGGGGCTACAGGGCTCGAGCTGGAAGGTCTCAGCCCTTGGCTGTGCCTTCAGGGGTGTGGTTGGGTCATGGCACTCTACATCCCTCAGACATTCCAGAGAACTGCTCACCAAAGCAGTAAGTCTTGGATGAAAAGCCCTGGGAGTGCTGTTATGTGCCTGGAACTGCTTAATCCAGGGCAGAAGCAGAGGGAGGGCAGTGCCAGGAGAATGTTCTTGCAAAATGAAGCCCAAGAACCTTGGAAGGGAGCACCTAGACAAGGGGACACAGAGGTACACCTCTGCATCATAACCACCCACCAAAACCATCCATAAGAAATCAGTGAATCCATACAGGTGACTGACAGGCAGCTGATAGGATGAGAAAATAAATTTGTTGATGGAGATTCCTTCCATCTGCCCTGGACCACAGGCCATCATGTCAAGATCTGAACATCTGAATGAGGACAGGGGATGGAGCAGAGAACAGAGGAGGAGAGTCTGAGAGCAGGAGGCTGAAGGCTGTTCAGACACTGGAATAGGGATCAGAGAGGTGGTCAGATCCCCATCTTTGGTCCAAGATAATTCCAGAACAAGGCTATGAGCAACCTGATCTACCAAGTCTGCTTTGAGCAACAGGTTAAACTCAGTATCTCCAGAGGTCTCTTCCAATACAATTTCCGGTTTGATTCCATGTAATGAGATTGATGACAACTGATTGGGATGTGCACGAATCTTCCCTGCTGGCTCAGGAGATGTTTTCTCTAGGCAGATAAGGGGTGATGCTGAGCTCCTGAACCTCAGCACTGCAGGCTGGAAGACCACAGCTGTTCTGAGGCACTGGGGAAACCAAAGGGCACTGTGTCCCCACGAGCCCATGTGATGGCAGCCATACATCCAGCAAACAAACCCTTGGAGCTCCTGAGGGATTAAATCCCAGCACATCTTGCAAGCAGACAGCTGGGGAAAAGATCTCACTGGAAATGGTTTTGCCAAAGCTGAGAATGGGTTTCTTACACCAGGTTTTTCCTTCTGCCCAAGGCAGGATGTTTACTAAAGCTGTGATCAACCTCCCAGCCTGAGTCTCCCTTTGAGGGTGGAGAGGAATAACCCCCATGAGTGGCCATGATGCCCAGGGGTCCTTTTGGTCCCACAGCTGCACACACAGTAGCATGGACACACACAGATCAACCCCACACTGCCTGAGCTGAAAGATCCCCCAGCTGGCACCATTTCAACCTGGCAAACCAGGGAGAGGGAGAAAGCTTTGATTGAAACTTGGAGATGATGTTCTAATCATCACACAGGACCCAGGGAGGGGGCCTCCATTAATGAGGAGTATAATAGCCAGAGACTTCCACTCCATATGGCTTTGGTGAAAACATTTAGACAGCCAGCAGCAAGGCTGAGATGAGTCACAGCAACAACCAGCTCATGGTTGAGTTTCAAGCAATTTGCTTCATAATTAAAGTTGGACGATCGATTGACAGTCCCCTGTGGAGGGGGTCAGAGCTCTACACAGGGGGTCCATCCCAAGAAGTCTTTAACTTAGCCCTGTGCTTTCTTGTGCTCCAGGAAGCAGCACTGGGAGGGGACAATCACCCTGCCAAAATCAGCCCTTGCTCCACAAGCTTGATAATGACTGATGATGACCCACTGCCCAGCTCTGGGCAGCCTGGTCAGAGGGGGTGCTCTGCCCACCACCCACACTTCCTGACTGGACAGACATCATGAGCCTCCAGGTCTGTCAGTGTATAGCCAAGTATGCCAGTCCTTGAGGACAAGACCATGCTCAGAGAGGAGAGATCACAGCTACTGGCAGCCTGCAAACAATGGCACTGCTTCCCTGCCAGCATCCTCTCCAGGAAATCAGGGAGAAACGTGCTGCCTTGGCCCATTGCAACCAGGGGGTTTTGTCTGGCTGTGTTTGTGCAGTCCCTGGCACAGCCAGCACCAGTGGGACCATGTTAGACAGAGGTAAAAAGGACCAAAGTTCACAGGTGAGGTACCCTGGGAGGACTTATGGGGTTATCACTAAGGCGTAGCCCCTCTGCAACACCCCGCTGTTGTAGGTACCTCCCCAGGGTCACCTCCTGAGCACGAGCAGGGCAAGAGTCTGTGTGTGCTCAGGGCTTCACAGGCTTCATTGAGAGCAAACAGCAGAGCAGTATTCAAGAAGCAGACACTGACTGTTGCCATGTTCTCACCCATCACAAGGGTCCCCAGCACCACCAGTCTCTGGACCACCCCGAGGGCACCCAGCTTCTGGGGCAGAGGATCCAGGTGATGGAAATGCTTAGATCCCCCAAGGACAGAGCTTCCAATAGACACTTCCCCGACTGTGAAGGTTTGGGGAGGATACTGTGCTGAAAGGCACAAAGGAGGACTAAAACTTCAGATCACCGAGGAGCTGAGCAGCTTTGTGGGCACCACACCACACCCCCGCCCCCCGCCAAGTAGTACCAAGCAGGAGTTTGTTCCGTCCCTCCTACCCTGCCTTTCCAGCTGCCTATACCTGACCCTCTGGGTACAAGGGGCTAAGGGGTAGCAGGAAGGAATAGGGAATAGGTCGCAGAGGTGGCACAGCAGAGGAACTGCAGGCGCCTCTCCTGCTCAGGATGTTGCTCACAGCCCAGCGCTGCGACCCTTCCTCCCACCGCAAGGTCAGTGACTCTGCCCAGGGCAATCCCCTTGGCTGGCATCCTACCCTCTTTTCACCCCGTGTCGTACTGGAAGGACAGATCAGAGAGGGGGGAAAGCGGTGAAGGGCAGGGCGGGCACTCCAGTCTCCCGGTCACAGCCATTTCCACAGCCGGGCACGGCAGCACAGCGGCCCCGTGTCTGCCCGGGCAGCAGCAGCGGGATGGCAGGGTGCGACCCTCCTCCCATCCAGCCCCTCTCTCCGTCCTTTCTCTCCTCTAGCCACCCCTTCCCTCCCTCCATCTCCGCTTCCGTCCATCCCTCCCATCCATCCCTCCCATCCATCCATCCATCCATCCATCCATCCATCCATCCATCCATCCATCCATCCATCCACCCACCCACCCATCCATCCACCCATTCTTCTCCTCCTGCCCCACTCCCGATGGCCGCTGCGCGGGGCTCCGGCAATGCCTGTAGAGGTTCGAGGAGCACCCCCGGGGCTCCGTTTGGTGGATGAAGCCGCCGGTTCCCCGCCAGCTCCCAGGGCTCGGGTGCCCGGAGAGTCCCGGAGCCACCGGGGGCGGGGGAAGTTCGGCTCCAACCGTGCCCCTCCCGTCCCGGTCCCGCTGCGCTCACCTGGCCCCGCGGGCGGCCACCGGGTGGATTCCATGGATCCGTACCGGGGAGGGGTCCGGCTCCCCTCCATCCGCAGCGCAGCCCTCTGTGCTCCTCCGGGGCGGGGGCTCCAGTCGCTCCCGCCGCGCCGCTCCTGCTGCTCCCACCGCTCCTCCGGGGCGGGGGCTCCCACTGCTCCGCTCCCACCGCTCCCGCCGATCCCACTGCTCCCACCGCTCCGCTCCCGCGATCCCACCGCTCCCACCGCTCCGCTCCCACCGATCCCACCACTCCTCTCCCGCCGATCCCACCGCTCCGCTCCGCTCCACCGGGGCGGGGGTTTCCGCCCGCCGCTCCCGCCGCCCAGCGCTCTCCGCCGGCAGCCCCCGTGCTCCGCCCGCTCCCCCCGGCCCCCGCAGCCTCACCCGGCAGGTCCCCCGGGGCTCGTCCCCCCTTGAACCCAGACCGACTGCTTCGCACCCCCTCTACCCTCCCAAAATCCGCAGCACGGGCAGCACGGGCAGCGACAGCGGCC
>JAOXXN010000230.1:710720-735786 GCA_026770055.1 Myrmophylax atrothorax
CCCAGGTTGCTCCAAGCCCTGTCCAACCTGGCCTTGGACACTTCCAGGGATGGGGCAGCCACAGCTTCCCTGGGCAACCTTGTACATCAGCACCAGGAGGCTGGAGGGAGGAGTGCACAGTGTCCCCTCAGTCCAGGCCATGGCAGGATGTTCCTTACACCAGCAGAGCACCACAGAGCCTGTCCAACCTCCCCCAGCTGACACTTCTGACACCCTTTGCAAACAACAGAGACATATCTTAGGGTAGCTGAATTAGGAGCAGAGATTGCCACAGTCCCTTTCCTCAGGTGACCAATCTGCCTTCCACTGCCAGTATTCCATCCTGGCCATCAGGTCACTGCAAGGACCTGATCTCAGTCCTGCTGCTCAAGCAGAGGCAGACGGGAGGTGAGGATGGACAGCTGTGGGAGGGCATGGCACAGTCACAGCAGGGAGGCAGGGCCTGCCAGCTGCACGGCTCCCTTATCCCACCTGCAATGGCTGGCTGGAGCTCACCTGCTGGGGAGGAGCTGAGGAGGGCCCGGTGGATCTCCTGCAGCCTGGCTGTGTGCTGCCCACGGTCTGTGGTGCCCTCGCCCCCCGCACTCTCCACTGCCACCACCACTTGCCGGAACCAGTGCTCCACTTCGCTCGTGGGCATATCCTGTGTGAGAAGCAGCTGTTAACACTCAGAGGTGTGAAAAGAGGGGCTGTCCCATGGGCAGGGCTGTGGGAGGGGGCAGAAAGAGGGCAAATGAGTCCTGAAGAAATTGTTTAAAGCAGAGGACACAAAGATCCTCTTGTCCCCGGGGAAGGCTGGCTGTGCTGTCTGCTTAAAGATTTTTCTGGCAGGTTTGCAGCTGATGGACACTGTGCCCCTTGGAAAGTCAGCAGCAGTGCTGGCACTTCAAGTGACTCTGAGGAGACTGGGACAGCAGACACACAAATGTAACCTTGGAATGGAAACTGCTGAGGGCCCCTGAAAAGTTGCCTTTCTGAACCGGGCGTTTGTGTTACTGTGGCCCCACAGCTCCTTCAAGGAGATTTTGGAGAAAACAAATTGAAACATTTCCACTGAGAGGTTTTTCAATGCCCAGGGGCTCACAGAGGAGCTTTGTTTCAGCAGCAGAGCCCAGCTTTTCTGGGCAAAACCAACAACTCAAGCTGAAGTTTCAAACCCTCTGGCTCTTGCTGTAGCAACTGTTTCATATCTGAAGAATGTTTTAGTTTAACACCAGCTCTGCAAGTAACTACCAGAGATGGAGACCAGCAGTGAGGAGCTGGAGGGGGATCTCTCCACTTCCCAAAACAACTTTTTCTTCCCCAAGGTGTCCACCAAGAGCAGGACCATCGGGAAACCATCGGTGGTGCTGCAGAGGTGGTGCTGTTACCTGGAGTCTGCCCTTCAGGCCCCCGAGGTCGCAGCCCTCGCCCAAGGCTGCCTGCATGGCGTGGCTGATCACGTAGCACATGCACGCCCGGGGGCTCTGGGAGGCCTGAGCTGCCTCTGTGTCGGTGACCAGTGCATTGCAGATGGCTTCAGAGAGCAGCTCTGGGTCAGCAAAGATGAAAATCCTGTGTGGAACAGGAGGATGGGAAAAGAAGAAGGGGAAAGGAGATGAGATGTGGATTCTCTGTTACTGACATCACAGAACATCCTAAGTTGGAAGAGACCCACAAGGATCACCCAGTCCAACCCTCAGCCCTGCACAGGCCCATCCCCAAGAGTCACCCCCTGTGCCCCAGAGCATCACCCAAACCCTCCTGCAGCTCTGGCAGCCTTGGGGCTGTGCCCACTGCCCTGGGGAGCCTGCTCAGTGCCCACCACCCTCTGGGGGAACAACCTTTTCTAATATCCAACCTAACCTTGCCCTGGCACAGCTCCAGCCATTCCCTGGGTGCTGTCCCTAGTCCCCACAGGGCAGGGATCAGTGCCTGCCCCTCTCAAGGAAGTTGTAGACTGAGCAGCCCATGTCTCCCTTATTTCATGCAGAGAAAAAGTGTTGCTGTTGATATTTCCCTTCTCCCCCCTGTTTCTCCACCAAGGGAAGCTCCCTGTCTCCCAGAACCACAGAAATAAACTGGGATATGGGAGGAATTTGCTCCTCCTAAAGCAAAGCTCATTGTAGCAAGGTACTGGATGCCACCAAATTGTGGCCCCCAAGACCACGTACTGCCATGTGGTTGAGGGCCAGATTATCTATTCCATCCAAGATTAATTCAGAGTGCTGGAAAAGGGCAAGTTTCACTAAGTGACTACAAAACAAAAGTATCAACACATTCAAAGAGGTGCTACTCACTTTTCCTGGTAAGGGTATGGGTCGCTTTTGAGGCTTTGTTCAGAAATGATCATTCTTTGGTACAGGGTACCTGGCAAGGACAAGGAGATAAACACATGGGAGTCAGAGCATGAGACATAACACAACTCCTTGGAGCAGCTCAGTGCTACTCCCAGTTGTAGAGGCCAACAGTGGGTCTGCCAAGTCCCATTTCTGGGGAGATGATGTAAAAGAGCCAAGAGTCAGGCCCAGAGTTAAAAATAGTCAAAGGCAAAGATAGGCCATGCTACATAAAAAGAAAACCCCTTCTATTCAGGGATGATTTCCTGTGTTTCCCTTCCTTTGTTTATTGGATTATGAGCTTGGGAGCGGAGTCAGGAGCAGGAGGAAGAGCCCTACTCATGGCCTCCCTCCCCAGGGCCACAGGGAGGGACATTGTTTGGGGTTTCTGAATCAGGAGAGATGGATTTTACCCTTACCCAGCTCTGGGGAGGGGAAGATACACCCACCTGGCATTGCTCAGGTACAATCATCTTGTGAACCTTGTGGTGCTCTATGGGAAGCCCCACTGGAGATCCCCATCTCTCCACATTGAATCATTCCTTTATCAGAAATCAGGTGAGACAAAGGTGGACCTTGGAGCTCCAGATAAAGCAATACTAGGGAAGGGTGGTTTGGGTGATGGGGATAAGATGAGAATACCAAAAATGGCACTTCTAAATTTTCCACCAGGTTTCTCATGTTTTACTTCCCCCTCACAGGGTGTCTGCACCTTGCACTGTTTTAAAGGATTACTTCTAAAGACTCCCATTAAAGAAAACTGTAAGAAGAACTTTAAAAAGCAATGTGGAGAAAAAGGGAAACAAAGTTATCCTCTGGCTTGCTTTCTAGAAGGGACTGCTGTCTGCAGACATTGCTGACATTTCAGTGTGTACAACCTCCTGCACAGGTGCTGGAGGGACGGCCCGTGCTGGGCAGCTGCAACTCAGTCATGGATGGAAAACTCACTTTGCAAAAAGGAGATCTCCACTAAATGTACCGAGATGGCCAGACTGGGAGCAGAAACATGCTGTGTTCCATAGAGAATCAGAGAATATCCTGAGTCAGAAGGAGCCCACAAGGATCATCCAGTCCAACCCCTGGCCCTGCACAGACACCCCAACAATCTCACCCTGTCCCTGAGAGTGTTGTTCAAACACTCCTGCAGCTCTGGCAGCCTTAGGGCTGTGCCCACTGCCCTGGGGAGCCTGTTTAGTGCAAAACCACCCTCTGGGGGAAGAACCTTTTCTTGATATCCAACTTAACACTCCCCTGACAAAAATTTAGCCATTCCCTCAAGTCCTGTCACTGGTCACAAGAGTGAAGAAATCAGTACCTGCCCTTCCACTGCCCTTCAGGAGGATGTTGAAGACCCCAATGAGGTCTCACCTCAGTCTCTTCTTCTCCATACTGAACAAACCAGGTGACCCCAGGACTCCTCATAAGGCAGAGGGTGTGTATATATACCTGACCTTAGATGGCTGGGCTTGACTCTGGTATGTCTACACTGACAGCAGGATGGCCCCAAAGTTTTCTGCTAGGAACTAAGGCTCAGCAGCCTGAGGTCAGGAGAGGAGAACCCTCCCACCCAAATGCATCCCCAAACCCCCAAGCATTTGGCCATCTGCCTGCCAAGGCTCATTGCAAAGATCAGCTCATGTATGGAAATCCCTCCAAATCCCCATGAGCTGGTTTTGGCTGAGGTGATGTTGACTTTCTTCATGACACCCCAGCACTGTTGTCTCAAGGGCCCATCCATTCCCTGTGCCCTGCAGGGACAGAGCAGGTGAACCCTCGTACCTGGAGCTGTCCTTTCCATCTTCAGCCTGGTGGCATAGTCCAGCCCAATGGTGCAGAAAGGCTTGGGCAGGGTCAGCAGCTTCTTACAGAAGTCATACACCCTGTCACAGAGCTCATCAGAGATGCATGGAGCCTGCAGAGAGACAAGGAGATGGCACGGACAGTGATCCCTAATGCTGCTCTCTCCCCAGAGCCCAGGCTTGGAGGGCACAGGGCAAAACCAAATTCAGTATGGATTTGAATGCAAAATGAAGCAGAATCAGGACTTATAATGTTTGAAAACATCCAGCAGTAAGCACTGAAGGATGTGGACACTTTTTGTACCAGGTTGTGGCTTTCCGCACCACCAGGCATCTAAACACCTCCACAAAAGTGGGTCAGCTGGAAGGACTTGTCACTCCTGTACATGTCACATGTGACAGTCTCAGCCACCAAACAGCACACTAGGAAACACACAACTGAGTCCACCCATGGTAGTCCCAGGGCTTTGCTGGGCAGGTACTGGGCTATTTCAGCACAGGAACAGGTTCTGAGTGACTGTAAGTGGCCCCTCCAATGGTCCAACACAGGAACAGGTTCTGAGTGATTTTAAGTGGCCCCTCCTGTGGCTTCTGATTTCCCTGGATCCTGCCCCAGTGAAGCCCACGGTAGGTTACCTTGATCAAGGTGTACATCAGCGTGTGCAGCAGGGGGATGATGTAATGTCTGAAGTCACCTCGCTCTGCCTGTGGAAGCAGAAGGCACAGTTAGTGCCTGACAAGATCCCAGGCTGGGCACCAGCACTGGGAATGAGCCCCCAGAGCCCCCAGGATGTGCTGGGTTTTGTCTCAGCAGCTCAGACACACAAAGTGAGCATGGATACTCATCCCGGCTTAGGGGGGATGATCCCTGGGTCAAGATGGGGTTTGGGATCCCCCCACAGGTGTTGGGGTGGGCAGGATGTCCCTGGAAGGTGCAAGGTGATGGACCACACAGCCACAGTGGGAGAGGGAAAACAAAGGTTTCTAACTGACTTCCTTCTTACTGCAAAAGCTCATGTGGAAAGTCAAAAGTCTTACATTTGACTGTCTGTCTTACATTTGGTGGGAGTGGGGCCAGAGTGAACAGGGAGGAGAGATGTTCTGGCCTCCCCAGCCTGGCCCATGGGAAGCCAGATGGATGCTCAAGCTGACACAGATCTGGCCCCTCTCTACAGTCTGCTCTGGCTCTAACAACAGCTCCAGCAACAGGAATGCCCCTGGATAAACCTGGGAAAGGTATTTCCACCCCAAAGATATTTCTAGCCCCTTTCTTCAGGGTGGATGGATCTGAGTTAAACAGAACTGATGGCAGCAAAGCTTTACAAGTCATCAATTAAATGAATAATACTGAATTGCTGAGACCAATTGATATTTACCCTGGAGGAACTCAAGCATGAAATTGCTAAATTATCATCTGTGGTTGGTACTGATGGCTCAGAGCTGCTACAGTACCAGAGGAATGAAAAAATAATAAAACTCAAACAAGTGACACAGATTTCCAGGAAGAGCTTCAGGGAGATAAAGAAAATTACAAAGCAGAAGCACTGACACCTGTCTTGGGCAAGGAAAGATATGAGTAGCAGAGTGATAAAAGATATGACAAGGACTGACATGGCTTTATCAGGGGAAAGCAGCCCTCAAGTCTTTGGGGAGTCCCTGCATCGACAGCCAAGGGTCATGTGGGTGTTCTTGTACACGTGGATTTGGAAAAGCTGCTGGATAAGATCCCTTCCCAAGGCACTGATGGAAGCTGAACTACCCCAGCATGAGATAGATAGCCTGAAAACAGCCTCAGAGCTGCTCAAAGGTGGAAAACTGGGTTTGGGAGTAACTGCTGGATGTTCTCAGCACAGGGATCTGCATGGGCTGGTGTGGCCCGCGTGTGTGACAAGTGTGGAGGGAGGGAGGTGGCAGCCTCTGCAGGGCTGCTCCACCCTCCCAGATCAGAAGGAGAGGTTAGTAAAGATGCAGAGAAAATAGTACGGGGAGGTTTGTGCACAGAGGATGAGGAGTGGGGGCTCATCAGTGGGGTGAGGAGGAGAAGGAGAGGAATAGGGGCTGACCCTCCCTGCACTGGAATGAGAGCACTGGGTAAAATGAGGCAGGTTCAAAAGAAAGAAAAAGGCCTTTTTCTCCACATGACTCCTCAGCAAACCACAAACCAGGTCACACCGGGATGCTGAGAGTGCTAAAGGTTTATACAAGGCCAGAAAATGACAAACTAAAGCAATGAAACTAAAAACCCATCACAGGTTTTCACCAGCTGCTCCCAGGACAGGATCCTGGGTTAGGTGTTTCATCAGAGTGGGTAATGTGGAGGAGTAATTTCCACTCTACCTGTGACCAGAGCTGGTGGGGTGGGATGAGGGAGATTTGGGGTGGTTGGAAGAGTTTAGCACTGTGCTATTTGCAAACTGTGAGGGCCTGGCTGCCTTTGGCTGATGTGACATTCAGGAGCCTGGGGAGGTTCGTGTCTCTGCCCACAGCTCACCATCATTTTTGGGACAAACCCTGGCCCCTGCAGCCATCAGCTAGGGACAAGCTACAGCTCTGCCCTAGTGTCCCACAGGGTTTTACACTCTGTGCTGAGCCACAGTCCCCAGCCAGGCTCAAGGCTCCTAAAAACATCTGTATGAGGTGCAGTTAGGTCCCCAGCCCTCTGCCCCCCCCAGCAGGGCATGTGCCTCGGAGAGGCCAAGCCTGGCACTCAGGCTTGAGGTGGCACTCACCCTTTCCAGCTCCTTCACCAGGATCCTGACCAGGACAGAGCTGTTACTGGGATTCTGGTCGATTTTTTTATGCAGGGTCCATCGCAGCATCCCTGAGAAGTGAAAGCCGGGAAAGGTCAGGTTGTCAAGCGGAGCAATGAGGGATCAGGGTGTTTCACAGAGGAATCAGGAGACTTGGACACTGTCGCTGGAAAAATCACCCCCTTGGATGCTGCACTGACATTACTGTCAGATCTAAACCAGATTTCTCTGCCCTCTGCTTCAATCATTGTCTCTCTGCAAGGAGGACAAGTCGTGCTGCTTCCCTGATTCTGGATACAGCATTGATGTATTGCATCTCTAATCCTGGGAAGCCTTTGGAAAAAGGTCCTAGAGATCCCAGGACTGGGGGACAGGTGGAAAACAAAGCAGGGCAATAGGCATGAAGTTGGTTTCCTGTTGCCTCTATTGCTCTGTGTATCACTGCCTGTTTTCACAGCCTGCCCCAAGGAATTTGGGTTCCTGCTGGTCCCAGCACACAGCACCTCAACACTCACTACCAACAGCACTCAGAGCAAGGACCACAAAGCAACTCAGTCCTGAGGATGTCAAGGCTCATTCTGAAAAAACCCAAATTCAATTAACCATAAAATATTCTGTACGGTCCAAGAAAAATCAATTTTTTCCAAATTAATTAGGTTTCCTAAGTCTGCAACAGTCCAGTGGCTGGCTCAGGGAGAGTTTCATTCTCCAAGTCCATAACACAGAAAAATAACTGACTCCTAAGTGCATGGCAAAGTGATATCCCCATGGAGAGACCCGTAGACTCCAGCTCTGAGGTGTTGAGTGAGTTGGGTGGGGCTGTGCCAGGACTCAGTGTCTGAGCTGCATCAATGCCCCAGCTCAATGCTGGACTCCCTGAGCTAATGCAGGGTGGAAAGGATGCAAAAGCCTTGCAGAGGATGGCAAAAACTGCTGGGCCTGGTGCACAGCAGGCACCAGGAGCTTAGCAAAGATTTGGCACCTCCAAGAGCAGGTTAGGAAGGGCAGAGCAGCACCAGGGAGGTGAGGCCACCATGTCCCCCCATCCTGAGAGAGGGGAGTAGGGGTGTGTTGGGGCCCAGCAAACCCAGCAAGGCAGGCACTGCCCCCAGGGGGGTGCCAGGGGTCTGTCTCACCTCTGTCACACTGGCAGGCCGGGTGGTGCCCATCCAGCTCTCGCAGCAGCGT
Organism: Myrmophylax atrothorax; assembly: GCA_026770055.1. NCBI lineage: Eukaryota > Metazoa > Chordata > Aves > Passeriformes > Thamnophilidae > Myrmophylax > Myrmophylax atrothorax. The sequence continues at coordinate 718,776 of JAOXXN010000230.1, forward strand.
CCGGACACGGCGCAGAATGTCCGACTCCACCTCTGTGGGCACAAACAGGACTTGAGCAGCCAAGCCAGCACCCCTGGGAGACTGGGATAACCCTGGAGAGGAGACACTGGTTTGGGTGCTCTGCGGCCTCCCCACAGCCCTCAGGGTGGGTGTCTCAGCAGGTTTTAAACCAGGATGAGCCTCAGTTGAAAGAGAGCGGAGCTGCTGGAGCAGGGTGGGAATGCCACCCCATGGACTGGTGGTCCCTGGAGCCATACTGGAGGGCAGAGTGCTCCTGCAGGGGTGTGATGGTAGGGAGGCTCTGCAGAGGAATGCTCATGCAGGAGCTCTGCAGAGCCCTCCTCTCCCCCTGTTCACTAAAAAAATCACACATTAAATATAGAAACTAACAAAATTAAACCACAACTTGGCACCAGGAATGTGCAGAAACACCTCTGCATTTTGGCACCGCGTGGATTCAGCCTCAGCCTCACAAGGAGTACTCTTGCAACAAGGTTTGCTGCCCACACCAGCAGCTCACTCCTCGTGGGAAACCCAGGCAGGGCCACCAGGCAGGCATGTCACCTCCTGCCTTCACCTGTGACCTCTCACAGCCTCTCCCTGACATGCAGTCACCCATCTCTGGGCCCTGAGCACCTTCTGCTCCCCCGGGCAGGGATCCCAGGTCAGTGCCCTGCCTGGAAACCACCACATGCACTTTGTACTCAACAAACCCAAACTGCATCCTGCTCTTGGCCAACAATGTTTGACAACCTCAGCCCCAGTTTGGGGCATGACTGGTACGTGGGCTCATGAGCATGAGCTCACTTGGGTGGCAGCTGTGAGTAAACATCAGCCCTGAAGGCAAGTGGGTAATGGCCAGGAAGGCTGCAGGGTCCCTGTACACCACCATGGTACTGCCTTTGTGCCCCTCCTTACACTGGGCTGCTTGTTCCCTACTGGCAAAATGATTCTTGCTCCTTTGTAATGAAAAAAAAAAGTATTATATAAAGTTGGGTATTATTAGGTGATGTTCTCCTTCTGTAAGGAATTGCAGGCTGGAGCAGCCAGCCAGGACATGGCCTGGTCCAGGGGAGGATCACTGAATCCCAGAATGGTTTGGGTTGGAAGGGACCTGGAAGATCATCTCTGCTGCCACCTCATCCCCAGCTCACAGGGCAGCATCACAGCCAGACACATGACAAGCCACTCTTGCCCTCTCCAAGGCTGAGGCTGCAGTGTCAAAAGTCCAAAGACCAGGACACAGGGACAGCAGACACGAGCTCTGCAAAAGACAGCTGGGAAGTGCAAAATATACAATATTGGGGATGGCCTATTCCTGATTATACCCCACCAGTCAAAACAGTTCTATCTACGGACTCCAGGGAGTGCATCCCTTAAGGATGCTTGTAGGGAGGATTCATTCAATCCGGGCTTACTGCTGGGGGTTCAGTCAGAGCTGTGTTAGGAAACAGCCCCACACTCAGGGTCACAATTATTCACACATGCTGAGGATGTTGGGGGTGTGTGCACAAAGGGGGCCCCATCTCTGCCAGCACAGTTTGTCGTGGTACCCACACAGGGAGAACCTACAGTGCAAAAATGTCCCTTGAAATGGGATTTTTCTCATTTTGGAAGTGTCATCTGAGGAAATGTCTTGGAAATTTGTATTTCCCCCCTTTTTTGTTTTCTCTCCAGTGATGTTGTGAAGCTCCTCAATTTCCCTATTCTGTTTAATAGTTTTGCACTCAGGCATTATGCAATAATTGACTATTTGAAATTTCCTGTTCTTTTCATTTGTGTTTGTTTTTAAGGACCAGGGGAAGCTTTTCCTGAGCATCTATATAAATACACTCCTCCTAAATCAAAATAACCCCAGCCATGATACACTGAGATTTCTTCATGGGGAGCAGAGCGTCAAAGAGTTTGTTACAACAAAAACAAGATGCACTTTGATCTAAAAACAGCCTCAACCCATCAGCAACAAACAGTGGTGGCTCAGAAATTAAATAAAATGTTTCAGCACTGACATCCTGACCTCGGGGTGCCAGAAGATCAACAGTCGCTTGTGAAACAGCGTGGAAATAAAACATGGGGGGAGAAAATGGATGGAAATACACAAGAAAACATAAAACTGCTTTAAAACTCAAATGTGAAGGCTTGCCAGTCCTGAAGCTTTCAAAGTGCTCCACTACAGCAAATCTTTTGGCTTCATGAGTTCTATCCAGCAGAATCTGCCAACTCCTTGCAAAGAGCAAGGTCTGCCTGCTTGGGTATCCACGTGCTTTCTTGGAGGATAACTGAGGCAGAAGAAGGTGGGTGAGGTGGGCTCATTCATTGGGATCCCCCCACCCCAGCACCCTGGGGGGCTCAGCATCACCCACCTGTGCTCTCCATGGCCAAGCTGGGGCTGCAGCACAGGGTGGGCACGGCGGCCGTGGGGTGTCTGCGACGGGGTGAGTGCTCAGCTGCTCCTCACTGCACTCTGCACACTGCATGGCCTTGGGTCCCGTGTCTTGCCTGCACAAAATCAGGGCAAATTGGCTTAGGTTGGGTTTGGAGATCAGGGTCAGCCTGAAGTTTAGCTGGGAGTACAAAGTCCCCAGGACACAGCGGGCATGGGACCCCATATGGAGATGTCCAGGAGGGAGGCCTGTGGCAAGCACAGGCTGTGTTTTGCTGTAGAAACCTTCAGCTCAAAGCTGAACCCATCTGAATATTTGGCCCTCAAAGCCTCCTGCAGCAAGGAGGCCTCCAGGGATGAGCACCAGCATCACTGAGAAGGGCAAGGTTGGGATCCTCATCCTCCCCAGGATTTAAGAAGAAATCTTCTATTTAAATCAAACTAAGTATGAAATGCAAAGCCAAAAGGAAAAAAAAAATAAAAAAGCCTAAATTTCCATGAGTTTTTTATGCTTGTTGCTCATCCACTGCCATCCTGATCCAGCATCCCAGAGAAAGAAACCCCAGGGAAAGCTCAGGAGACAGTTATGCTGCAGAGGGAAAGCAGCCTGGAGCCAGAGAGCTTCCCCTGCCCTTCAGTATTGTTCTCTCCTAAGAAAGGAAAAAAAAAATAATCCCAAGGGCTGAGAAGGAAGGAAGGGAGATTTGCCTGTGACACAACCACAGTCAGGCTGTGGAGCCACTACAGGGCAGGCACAGGGGAGCTGAGGAGAAAGCAGCATCTTCTGTGTGAAATATCCCTCAGAGATGCTCAGCTGCAGCCATGTACCCACAAGTGGGTCCTCCTGGCACATCATGGTCCTGACCCCCCAGTACCCATGGCAAGGCATTGTCTCCCCCAGTGTGTGTCCCACTCCCCTCTCCTTGTCCATGGGCACAGCAACAACCACAGGGCTGTGGTGCCCGTGTTTACAGCTGGAGTGAAGTGCAGCACCACATCCAGCATCTCTAGATTGAGGCTCTTCCAGCGTGCAGATTCATCTTCTCTTCTTGTCTTTAGGGATGGAAAGAAAGCCCCGGCCCACAGCTCTGAATGTTGTGATTTCCCTGAAACACCCAGGGAGTCCAACTCCACTGTGCCCCAAACCAGCCACCAGCCCTCTGTGTCCCTCCAGGCACAGTCAGCCCATCAGCCCACGCTTGTCTTTGCTCCATTTAGAATTTGCTCTATTTGATTTGTAGATTAAGACCTAACTCTACCCAGGTAGCTCATAAATCTGTAAATATCCATCTCCAAATCCAACAGCTCTGCAGCCACAAGAGGAGGTGGATGGACACATGTGGGAGTGCCCCTGTCATGCACCATGAGCCCTGACAGCATCTTGCTTACAGCAGCTTCCAGAACCCCATTAAAGGTTTCCTGTAGCACCTGAAGTCTTCAGAACTTCACCCCAGCCCCATGTGACCTCTATTCTTGACTCCTGGGCTGGATAAGGGTCTGGCATGGAGCCACTCCAGCATATTCCCACCACCTGCCAAGCAACAGCACTGCAGGGGCAGCTCCAGCCATGGCTGACAGTGGAGAGGACAAGGGAGGTGAGGACAGGGGTCCATCTCCAGGCCAGGGGCTCACTGTAGTCACCCCTCTGCCTCTGCCTGCACAGCTGGCAGGCAGCTTAGTCCAGTGCTGGGAGCAGGGAGGAGATGCCAACTCTCCTCCAGTTCAGCTCGATGACTGGTACCTCAGAATTTCATCCCTGTGGCACATGGATACAACCGCAGTCATGGATGTGGCCTTTCCCCCAGGGTGACTACCTTTGGGACAGCAGAGGTGCAGAGCAAGGCAGAGGGTATCTACTAAGGTCAGGAAACCACTTGCCCCTCTGCATCCCACGCTGATGGCTGCCTGTGGATGAGCTGTGCGGTTGCCCACAGGCTGTTCCTGTCTGTGACAGTCACCTGCCTTCCTGCTGGCACCCACACTGCCCAGCTCAGGCACCAGCTGACTGCATGGATGTTCTCAGCAGAGCAGTGGGTACTGGAAGGGACGCCCTCACAGCCCGGGCACCGCTGGCCACAGCACTTACAGCCCACACCGAGCACCAGCCCTGCATCTGTGGCAAATCAGGACCTGCTTCTGCAGGCAGAATTGGGATGCGCCTCCTGGAATGCCAAGATCGGGCCAGAGGAGAATTTCAATTAACCCTCCTCATTTCAAAATTTGCAGATCACCCCCTTGAACCACTGGCTATAAAGGGGAATGGTTTTCCTGATCCCTTGCATACATAAGAGCACCAAATGCTATAGAGCAGCAATACTCAGATGATGAGCTGGTTGGCACTGCCACGGTCAAAATTAAATTTCCTGCTGGGAAAAGCACTGGGAGCCCCCAAGCCATGGGAGCCCCAAAGGCTCTGTGCCAAGCAGCAGAGCTGGGGCTGCACTCCAGGCTCCTCTGCCACCTGCCTGCTGAAGGAAACAGCCCGTGCTAAATGTGGCCGTGGTTCTCCACATCCGCATCCTACCTGCCTGTGCGTGGGAGGGGAGCTGGTGACCAAACGTGAGACTTGTGTGACAGCACTTGGTTTCCAAATTTAGCAAAGGGCTCAGTAGGACCAGATGAATCTGAGCTACTCCTGCCTGAGAAACTTTGGTTCTCTCTTCACCTGTCTGCTTAAAAAGTGCTCATTTTCCTCACTGTCAGCAAAGAGCAGTTGAGACTGAATCCACAGTCCACGTGCTCACTCTGGCTGCTTGGGTGTCCTAAGAAAATTCAACATAAAATGACAAAAATTGATCCCTGGCATGTTCAGAATCCAGTCACACTGTCTGTGGGAAGACAGGTAAGTGTCATATGAGAAGAGTCATAAAAGGACATACATAGAAACAGACTGGTGAGGGAGACTGGGGTCAGTCTGGTTCCTGCCAGGTACCAGCCACTTGTTCTCACTTGGCCTGGCACAGAAACCTAAATGAGCAGAAAATCACCCCTTTCCATTGGTGATGTTTTCTGCTTGCTTTGCTCCCAGGGCCACCAAAGGAGGAATGAGGATGGGAAGGGCTGGACCACATCACCCCCAGTTTGGAGCAGTTTGGACAGCAGGACCACATTTGCCCTCCCCAGCTGCAACAGAGAGGGATGCTGCCTGTCCTTCCTTCCTGAGCTTCACCAGGACTTTCCCAACAGCCACCGGCCCTGCAGTCATCTCAACACAAATTCAACCCCAGTCACATGGAGAGGAAGGATTTGAAGCCAAAAGAGCCTGTTCTGCAGCCAAGAACTAAATTCTGCCTTTGTGCAGAGCACTGACACAGTTCCCTCCTGCAGACTTAGATGCTGCTCCCCAGCCAAGGTGCCTGGGTAGTTTTTGGATGACATTAATGAAGCCAGGCTAGTGTATGTCAAATTAACCCACCCTGGCACATTTTGTGCTGAAAAGAAACTGGCAAGGAGCAATGACCCAACCTAGGCACCCATGGGAAGGCTGACCATGAGGGGTGAAGCCTATCACCTGGCAGGGGGGATTGCTTGAACATGACCTAGAAGATGTGTGCACTGCAGGGACACAACGACCCCCTGGAGCTCCAGTTAGAGTTGCTGATTTGGGTGAAAACCCATTTTAGCAGAGGACGTGTGGAGTTGCAGGCACACACCATGGAGACCGCAGTGCTGGTGTCAGAGCTGTGGGAGGGACACCCACTGGCACCCAGAAACCTGGGGGGCAGCAGGATCCCTATCACTGCACCAGGAGCTTTCTTGGCTTGCTGGGACAGGATCAATCCCCATGCCCACCCTGTGCCACTTGCCTGCCCCACTGTTCCCAGGACACAGCTGCCATAAATTCCCTGGGAGACCAGACACTACAGGTTGGGATGTGATGCTGATGCTTTGACAACTCCTTCCCTGGAGAAGATGGAGACAGATGTCCGTGTGTTCTCTGCCTTCAGGGACAAGTCTCTTCCTGATGGACCCTTTTGGTCACAGACCACAGGGCTACAGACACCTCTGTGCTTTGTGCCATTGAGCCCTGACCCCCGACATGCTGTGAACCAGAGGAGCCCAAGGCATGCTCAGGAGCTGTATGGGGATGGATGGCAGGTGCAGAGAAGTGTCTGAGCTCCACTCCAGCCCCCCTTCTCATCCATGGATCCAGGCAAGCCAGCTCCCCCTCTTTCATGTTTGAACTGCTGCCCTGGGGTCTCATGCAGGGACACGCAGCCCAGGGGACTTCACTGAGTCCCTGGGACCAGACCCTCAACATTAAATGTGCCTCATGCCGAGATCCCAACACAGCAGACAGGGCTTGCTGCTGACCCAGAGGAAGGGGAGCACCAGCCATCAGGACCCCCACTGCAGGCAGCCCTCTCTGCTCTCTGCATTCTCCTGAAATGACTGATCCCTGGCAAAAGTACAGAGAATTGTTCCAGTTTCTGGGGATGGAATCTGCACCGGTCCTTGTGCCTGGGGTGGACTCACTCAGACCTTTCACCCGGGACCCCGTGCCCAGCAGGCTGGAGTGGGACACCCCCCAGCCTGGCCCTGCACTGTCCCCACTGCAGGATGGACTCTGCCCCAAAGCAGCACAGATCGGGCTGCACTCACCTTCCCCTGCGATCTCCCAGCTCCCAGGAACGCCGCTCCCTTTGGGGCACACGACCTTCCCAGCTGGCACATTGGGAGGAGGAGGAGGAGGAGGAGGGGGGAGGAGGCAGCGGCAGGTCAGGCACAACCGAAGGGCTCCAGCTCCTTGGCCGAGTGCAGCAGGCGAGGTCTGGGTGGCGACACAGCGATTCCTACTGATCCCTCCAGCAGATCCCTACGGCATTTCCAGCGGAGCCCACGCGCGATGCTGCCGAACTCAGCGCTCGCTGCTGCTCCTCGTGCCCGTGCCTGAGCTCGGGAGTGCCCACAGCCCTCACCCCCAGGCACAGGAAGGCTCGCCGGTCCCAGCACACACACCCATGGGGCGCTGGTAGATGAGCTGAGGGGAAATGGGGCGGTGCAGGGTGTAAAACAAGCCCTGTAAAACTGCTGGCAAGAGCCAGAACTCTCTCAGTTCCCCGATCACACCCGTGAGGCTTTCTCTGCTTTCTGTCCTCCTCCTCCCGCCTTGGATCTCTTCCCTTCCCTGCAGCAGATACATTTCATCCCCTAACTGGTTATTTTGCTGTCTGCCAGCTCAGCAAGACTAGAGACTTCTCTGCATTCATCCCACTTCTTTGCAGAGCTGCAAATCTCCACTTCCTCTGTGCAATTCTTAAAATACTCACAGTATTCCGCTGGATTTTACTTCATTTGCAGGGAAAAAAAATAAAAAGAAAGGATGAGAAGTCACATTTCTCCCTTCAGGTTTCAGTAACTGAGATTTATAGAGAAAAAAATCTTAGTGACTCAAAAGCCACCTTCCCTGAGAGTTTGGGCCAGTTATATTCTTTAAAACTTGCATTGAAAGTACCCTGGAAACTGGTAGATAAACCCATGGATTAAAGGCCTTTGCAGCCTCATTCTCCTTTTCCAAACTACAAGGGGGATGGAGACAAGCATGAGCAGGACCTGGCTGATCAGCAGGTGCTGAGTACCCCACAAGTGCCCTCTGAAGGGCAGCAGACTGTGGGGACCCAGAGGTGGGGAGCAGTTCTTTGAAACTGTTGGGTTTTTTTTTAAAAAAATAGAGCAGTTTCTTGCTCTATTTCATCTGGGATAATATAAAATGAAGTGCTGCCCCATTTAGGGGTGATGTCACCAGGGCTGGGATTCTCCAGCATCTGCCTCTCTCCTCACCTCTCCATCCTCTCCCTGCTCATCCCACTGCACCTCCTTCGTCTTAAGAAGAAGGTCCCCATTTCCTCTGGCCCAGGTGAGCACAAAGAAATAGTCACCTTCCTCCAGGGCTGTCCCTTCCCTGGTCCTTACTGCCAGGGAGGAATGGTGGGGACACCCCACCAATGCCCTCTCCTTTCTCTGTCATTAGCAGAACAGACACCAAAGACCTTGCCAAGAGCTGGGTTTCAACAGATCACACATTACCCTGTTCGTTTTTTGGATGGGTCTGGAGGGTCCCATCTATGGCTGAGTGGGCACCACCAGGCTGTACAGACAGCAGATTACTGGCCCCTGTAGGATCATCAGTCCCTACTCTACAAAGAGACATCCTGACCTCCACAAGGGAGGATCCATGTTCCCTCAGTCCTTGTTAGATTGCTTTATCATGGGCCATCACCCTTACAGGAGTCAGACTCCACCCCCTGTAGTCCCAAAGGTCCCTGGATCAGGCTCAGGACTATGTGGTCCCATGTCCTACACCAGGCAGGGCCCACCTAACCACCTGCCTCCCAGCACCCCTGAGCAGCTGTAGCCCAGGCAGAGGCAGCCAGAGCCAGGCATGGCAGAGGCACAACCTCCCCACCCACAGAGATGGGGGATTTTTAGAAGACAATGCACTGCCAGCAAACATCCAAAAGCCTTGACAGGTTGCAGGCAAATCCAGCCTGACCAGCACCAGATCTGAATCCTAGGAGGGTCCCTGGGCCATGTCCCAGCCCTCCAGCAGCCCACTGCCCCCTCCTGTTCCATTCTGCTGACCATTACAAGCACAGACAGATGGGATTGCCCATGCATCCTGGAGCAACCACTGGAGGAACAGTCCATCTCTGCAGGAAAGCACATCCCTGACCCAAGAAAAGGGTATTTCCCCCTTAGCTCCATGGAAGGAGCTGAAGTCCAGCCCTTTGTGAGGCCACTGTGGTGAGACTGAAAGTCCGGTACAGAGGAACAGAGACATGTCCATCCAGGAGAGTCACATCAACCCCAACATACTCAGTGGAGGGAAGTGACTCAGGCTGCCCCTTGGAGATATTCAATGTGGGGAAGCACAGACCCTCAAAAAGACACGCTGGTCTGTCTCCTGGGTTATCAAAAGCTGCAGAAATCACTAAAAATCAAACTCCCTAGAGTAGATGAAGCACATGAGACACAGTCATTCAGAAATACCTGAAGCCATGAAAGAAAACCTAACCCCAAAGCTTTTGGCAGTGCAAGCGAGCCTAACAGCAAAGAGCAGACTCCCTTGGGAAGCTTGGTTGCATTATCCTGCCCTCTTCTCCAACATGTCTGGGCATCCTTTGCTGCCTGGCACACCCTGCCTTGGATCCTCAATGCCACTACCTGGAGCTCTGCTGACCACAGCAGGGATGGCCCCTCGCCCCCCCCGCCCCGCCTCACCCATGGACAGCAGTGACACAGCAGGGGAGTCACAGCCCACGGAGCACACACGCTTGCTTGCTTTGAGTTATATTTAGTCCCACTCCAAAGCCAGGCTCCCCATGCCTCCTGCAGCCCTGTATTTAGTTACAAATTCACTACAGGGGTACATCAGAGTTTTCCTGTGGTTGTTTATCAGCCCAACTACAGACACCAGCAAAGAAAACCCAGCGTACTGCACAGGCACGAGGCATAGAAAGCTGCTCCCTTGGCCGTGCCTCCCCATCCCACCATCTGTAATTGCCCTGATTCCCAACTGTTCCCATCCTGCAGCAGCCCCCCTGGCTGGCTCCCAGTGCAAGGAAGGATTGTACAGCTACCATTGTCAGCGAGGAGTGAGCTGTTCGGTGCTGGAGCGTCCTGAAGGGAGAGTGAAGAGTGCTCAGCCGTAGGGGAGACACACGAGCACAAGTACTCAGTCTTTCCTCATGAGATGACAGATGTCCTGTGGAGCAGCTCAGAATTCACCACCCCCGGCACTGCCCTCCCCCTGCATTGCCTTTGGGTGAGACTCGTTATGAAAGTAGCACATCAGAGGCTCTGTCTAACGTTACAGGAGTGGCTGGCCAGCCTGTGTTTCCTCCTGGATCTGGCAAGACTGACTGGAGCACAGGTATGAGATGGGAGCCAAAGGGAAATGGGTGAGCTCAAGGGCTGTTTCCCCCAAGTGAACCTGAGGATCTGACAGTGCATGCTGGGCTGCTCAAAACTGCAGCTGGCAGCTCCTAGAGCTCTGAGCAGTTACTTCTGCAGAGCCAGAATCACCCCTTGCACCAGGAGGGGCTGGTGCTGCAGAGGAGTCCATCAGAGGCAGTTCTGACATCCTGTTTGCATCCTCCTCTTAAACCATGTCCGTCTGCCAGTGGAGCAAATGCTATTTTTGGCCCCAATCCTGACCTCCAGCCCAGATGCACAGCTCAGGCAGGAAAGCAAGGCAAATGCAGCTTTCCAGCCTCCAGCCCTCCTTACTGTCCAACACCAGCAGCTCCAGGCTCCCCTGAGAACCTGAGCCTTGGCCAACACCCTCCATCTCCCCTTCCATCAGCTGCCCCAGAGAGAGGGGTCTCAGTTCAAATGAAAACCAAGCAAAACTTTAGTTCTGAAACTCAAACCCCAGTGAAAGATCACCTGTCTCGTTTCTGTTCCCATTCAGACACGCTGCCAGAGTGGAGAGGACTTGAAGAAGAGGCGGGAGGACCTCGTGTTCTGTGGCCCAGCCCAGAGCCCTCCTTCTGGTCTGATTTTCAGATTTAGCTCAAAACCTGGCAGGGCTTGTGGTTTCACACAGCTCTGATATGAAACCAGATGCTCTCCCTCAGGCACTTACTGCCAAGGAAAAGCATCTCAAGCTCAAACTTTGCTTTCCAGCATCACTTTGCGGTGCCACTTTCCTACTGGTTGCCCTGGCAAGGCATGTCCCTGCCAGGAGAGTTCTGCCCATGGATGGAGAAAGCAAGGATGGATCTTGAAGCTATTTCACTAATGAAACACCTTTGCAGCTCATACTGCAGTGGACATTCATCAGCCCATCAGGACTGAATGAGCCCCAAAGCCCTTTGCTAAAGCTGGTGTGGAAGTGGAGCAGCTTCCTGGACACTAACGACTCTTTGGAGACTTCCTTGCCAACGTCACATTTCATTCTTTCGAAGGAAAGCAACGAGTTTTCCGGAAGCATCAGCTTTTTAGATTTAGCATCTCTTTCCATTCCCGGAGTCAGCCTTGGAAAAAAACAACCAGAGGGAAAAAATATGTGTGATTTGAAAACTGCTGCCAGGTTTGTGCACACAAACAGCCCAGTGCTGTCCACCTGAGGGGGAAATAAAAGCAGGCAGAGCTCAGGCTCCCAAATGTGGCCAGCCTGAGAGAGGCCTGGCGGGGAGCTGGCTGCTTTCCTGAGGTGGAAGAGGCTGTGGGATGGCACAGCTGTTCCCTGCCTCCATACAGATCCATTCCCTGAGCTTCACCTGCCTCAGACAGTACCTTCACCAGGCTGGTGGTACAGCCCCTGTGCTCTTAGACATGCTCTGCATCTCCAGCTGGGAGAGAACAGTTCTGAGTAACAGTAAATGCTTATAGAATCATAGAATGGTTTGGGTTGGAAGACCCCTTAAAGCTCATGTCATTACAACCCCCTGCCATGGGCAGGGACACCTTCCACTAGCCCAGGTTGCTCCAAGCCCTGTCCAACCTGGCCTTGGACACTCCCAGGGATGGGGCAGCCACAGCCTCTCTGAGCAGCCTGTGCCAGGGCCTCACTGCCCTCACAGTAAGGAATTTTTTTCCCGATATCCAATCTAAACCTACTGTCTGTCAGTGTGAAGCCATTCCCCCTTGTCCTGTCACTCCAGGCCCTTGGAAATAGTCTCTCTCCAGCTTTCTTGTTGTCTCCCTTCAGGTACTAAAAGGCTGCAATTGGGCACCTCTGAAGCCTTCTCTTCTCCAGGCTGAACAATCACAATTCCCTCAGCCCTTCCTCGTAGGAGGGACACTCCATCCCTCTACTTATCTCGGTTCAACCCTCTCTGAGAAATTCGGGGTTCAAACAGCAGTTTCAGGGTGTTCTCAAGATTTTGTTCTACAGAGCCAGCAGCTCCCACCAGGCTGCAGGAGCCTGTGGGCACAGCTGGGCTGGTGCTGCAGGGTCAGGGGGCTGTTCCTTACAGGCTCCAGCACTGTGGCCAGTGGTAGCCCACAGGTGTCCACCTGCCTCACCTGGCCACAGGCACAGCCTGGTCACCAGTGATCTCCGTGGGTGTTCAGGAGCCTCAGTGGTGAATCCAGTGCCATTTATGGCTTAGCCCCTTTGCCCCCAGATGATGTGACAGCGTCTCAGTGCCCAGCCCCATGCAGGGACACAGAATTGTTCTTTCCATAATGAAGGAGCTTCACCCAGTCTCTGCTGGAACCTGCATTCAGGTGGCCACACCTGCCTGACAGTGGAGGGGAGGCCACTGGGACTCAGGGAGGGTACAGACTCATTGCCAATGGGCTTGGGGATCACATAAGGAAGGGGACCAGAAGCAGAGTGACCACAGCAAGCTGTGTGTGGCACCTGCCCCTGCTGTCACCAGATGACCAGGCTGGTGGTGGTCTCAGCACTGCTCTAGCAGTGGGGACAATGTGACAGCTGCTGACAGGGCCAACACAGAGCACAGAAAAGATTAGCAAGGAAGGGATGAGTATACAGTGCTGCATCAGGAGGACAAGGTGAGTAATGAGATTTGGTTACACAGCATGGGCAACAACAGAAACCTCTGCTTTCAGTAGGACCATGAGCACCCCGTAATTCCTGTCTGGCCTGGAGAACCACAGTAGAGACTCACTCACAAGCAAAACCCACCCCAGCACAGATCACTCATGACAGCAGCTCCCTTGGAGAACTCCTGCCCAAATACTGTTTGATGGATGGGGCTGACTTCAAGGCATGTCACACCTCAAAACAGAAAGGCATGACTCAGCCAACACATCATCTGCCTTCAGAACAGCCATTAACACCAGCAAAGCTCACCAAAGCAAGAAAGAAACTGGAAAAGCAGCTCCTGAGAGCCCCCACAGTTGGGTAGGAGTTAGGAAGGATGGACACAACCAAACCGACAGTCCTCTTGGGTCAGCACTTTCCCAAGCACTTACAACACAGGAGCTCCAAGTGAAAATCATAATTTTGGGTGGTGGGGATCAGTGCTGCTCCTGCCCACATCCCACACAGGGATGGCCCTGCCATAACTGCAGCTGTGCCCACCCCACATATCAGAAGGTGGTGGGGAGGGAGCAATTCTGAATACACCAGGGAGATGATGCACAGGGCAACCCCTACCAAAGGGGCCACACACAGGTTGTACATCAAGATTATTGTCACCTGTGGAGTGAGACATACCCAAGCAGAACAGGTCTGAGGCAGCTCACAAATTTCAGGGGGAAAACATCTGAACCAAAAAAGAGAACATGGAAGCTCTTTCAGGGGAGATGGGCAGGTTGGTGCCCTTCCATGAGCAGAGATTATCTTATTTTTAAGGCAAAAATGGAAGCAGTGTTTCTGCCATAGAACAAGCTGAACACATGGTCCCACTCCTGTAAAACCACTGCTGCTTGCCTTGAGTCATCTCATCCAGGGCCAAGAAGACTGGTCCCCCCTGTCTGAGTTGGGGCCAGCCAGTCAGCAATATGTGTTATCCCACAAAGATGGGCAGGCAACAGATAGTGATGTCTCATAGCTCTGCTTCTTTAGGAAGCAGAACTAAACCCCAAAATATAGAGCAAATTATTTTGGAGCAGAAACCCATCACAGCTGATCTCCACAGTAGCCCTTAAATGTCTGCTGTCATGACAACCCTATGCCAGCACTGGGGCCCCATCTCAGGGATGGCAAGGACAGGCTCCAGGGCAGAGTCCTGTGAAGGCCCAGGTCTTGCCAGAACAGCTGGAGGCTTTGAGGACTCAAACTATTTCCTCAGGTCAAATTAACATCTGGGAGAAATCTGTGTAGCTTGAAGAGGTTCATGTGACAGCACAGGAGGCTCATGGATTTCACCAGACTGACCCATATGTCCTTCCATTGCAAATGCAGGATGTACCTTTAGTTGTAAAGGCTAAATTAATGTCTTGTGGGTTTGGGCTGCCCATGGAGGAACATGGAAACTGTTTGGGAAAGCCCTGGGAGCCATGTATTCATTCCACAACCCAAGTACCAAACAAGTACACACCTAAAATTCACATAATACTCAGAGGTGATAAATCAGTCCTTGAAGCTCAGAGGAATTTGTTTCTGTGTTGTCTTGGTCATGAAACAGAAAGAAAAAGTGATGTACAGACACTTGGAGAGCTCCTGAGGGAGTGCAAGAGCATTCCAGTGCCCCTGATGCAGAGAGAGGGTGCAGAGGAAAGCACTCAGGGCAGGAGGACTAAAACCTCCTCTGTTGCACAAAGTTGGCTCATCTACATCTTTTTGCAGCTTTTTGTTTCCTCTCTGGACGGGGCTCTGCACTCTCCTCGTTATCGCCGCTGCCATCGCTCTGTATTGCCCCGTCATTGCTGCAGCACTCGGGGCCCCAAGGGACAACTGAGGCACCAGGCCAAGGGGAGGGGAAGCTGGGCAGCCACACGACTGCACAAACAGCCAGCTCTGCAGCATGCACTACCCTGGCACGCCAAAATCCTGAGCACAGCCTCCCCCAAGCTGGGTGCATGAGCACTGCCTGTCCTACGGGGCAAGGAGCTGGGATGGAGGAGCCCCTGGGTGATGGCCAGGAGCAGCAATGGGCAGGTGACTGTTCCTTGCAGCTGGGAGTTGTTTCACACAGAGCAAAATGAGCAAGCATGAGATAGTGCTGAACTAGCCCCAAGTCAGTGATGTAACTCACTCACCCATCTGGGCTGTCAGTGCAGGGGGATGAGTGAGCAGTGAGTGCCCAGCGGCCTGGAACGATGGCCAGAGCAGTAACAACGGCAAAACTACCCATGTCTTATCCAGAGCTCAGGCAGCAAAGTCCCCACGCTCCTCCCTGACACAGGCTCCAGGGCAAACCCTGTTTCCCCCCACGATCCTGCTCTCTGGAGGGCACAGCAAGGGAAACTTGCAGAAATACACCTTTCCTGCAGAGAAGCACCACATTGCTCATGTCCAACATCATCAGAGCCCCCTTCCCTAATTCTTCCCAAGAAAAGGAATCAAACCGCCCCTATCCGTGGCTTTCCACGGTCTTTGATCCACTGGGATGCAGCACTCATGCACACCCCACCACCTCGTAGGGACATAAAGCACTGCCCAGTCCCAGCGCAGCACTGGGGACCAGCAGAGCAGCAGGTGCCGCTCAAGGGAACCGGGAAGAGCCAAGGCGGAGGATGAGCGACAGAATTCCCATGCACAGACCCAGGAGCAACGCGACCCCGAGAACTCTACCTGCTTCTTCAGGGCAGGCAGCGGGACTGCAGCGAGTCACACGCACCGCCGAGGGCCCGTCCGGTGCGGGGGGCAGAGGAGGGGCCCGGAGGGCTCATCGCGGGGGCTGCTCTGCCCCGTGTCCTGCTGTGCCCCGTGTCCTGCTCCGCAGCAGAGCCCCGGGGCGGCTGCTGGGCTCTGCAGCCACTTCAAAGCCTGCAGAGCAGAAAGGGAAGCGACGAGTTATTTCAAGACAACTTCCTCTTTCATAGAGAAGTCCCCCAAGGAGGAATCTGTCCCCACGCAGGTCGCCCGGCTCTCTCAGGACGTGTAGGAGCAGGCGAAAGAGAGCTCAGCCCTGCCCTGCCTCTAATCCCACAGACCAGCCATGCAGGTCAGGCTGCTCTGCTGCGACGAGCCTGTCTCAGGGCACACATGGCGAGCCCTGGCACCGGCACAGCTTCTGCCGTGCCGCCGACTACCCCGTGCCGGGGCAAATCCGGTGCTGCCGCCTCCCAGCTGCACACCCAGGACCTTGAAATAAATAGCGTTGCTACGAGAGACGAGGAGGAGTCCGTCCAAGAACACACTTTTCCAGCTCCCCGTTCCAGGCACAGTGTTCTGTGCCTCTGCCAGTGCCTCCCACCCGGAGCGTTTCGTGCACATCTGCTTTTGCTCAGTGCCAGCCTCTGCAGCTGCCCCAGCAGCCCCTGCCTGCTGCCAGCTCAGGGATGCAGCCTGGGCAGGGGATGCCCATCCCCTTTTGGAAAGCGTTCATGGAGAAGTTTGACTTTGCACTGACAGAAGTGTTGGCTGAAGCAGGTCTGGCTCTGCTCAGCAGGGTGTCACATTGTCACCACTTGTGACTCTGGGTCAGGAGTGCAGCTCCCGGGATGGGTCCAAATGGGGCCCTGGGTGAGGCTGCTCGGGGCTGCTGAGGTCTGTCACTGTCCCGGTGCTCAGTTAAGACTGTGATCTGTTGGCATGAGCCCAGGCTGGCACATGGGAGGAATGCATGGACACAGCAGACAGCCCAAAGCAGGAGATAAATGTTGATCCCGGGATGTGGGTGCAGGGCTAGGATGAGCCTGCCAGCTCTGTCATCCCAGACAGCTGCTGGAACACGTGTGTGTGTCTCTGTGTGTGTGTCTCTGTGTGTGTGTCTGTGTGTGTGTGTGTGTGTGTGTGTGTGTGTGTGTCTGTCTGTGTGTGTGTCTGTCTGTCTGTGTCTGTCTGTGTGTGTGTCTGTCTGTCTGTGTGTGTGTCTGTCTGTGTGTGTCTGTGTGTCTGTGTCTGTGTGTCTGTGTCTGTGTGTCTGTCTGTGTCTCTGTGTGCCTGTGTGTCTGTGTCTGTGTGTGTGTCTGTGTGTGTGTGTCTGTCTCTGTGTGTGTGTGTCTGTGTCCATGTGTGTGTGTCTGTGTGTGTGTCTGTGTGTGTGTGTGTCTGTGTCTGTGTCTGTGTCTGTGTCTGTGTCTGTGTGTGTGTCTGTGTGT
>JAOXXN010000230.1:735886-756980 GCA_026770055.1 Myrmophylax atrothorax
CTGTGTGTGTGTGTCTGTGTGTGTGTGTGTCTGTGTCTGTGTCTGTGTCTGTGTCTGTGTCTGTCTGTGTGTCTGTGTCTGTGTGTCTGTGTCTGTGTCTGTGTCCATGTGTGTGTCTGTGTGTGTGTGTCTGTGTGTGTGTGTGTCTGTGTCTGTGTCTGTGTCTGTGTCCATGTGTGTGTGTCTGTGTGTCTGTGTGTCTGTGTCTGTGTCTGTGTCTGTGTGTGTGTCTCTGTGTCTGTGTGTGTGTCTCTGTGTGTGTGTGTGTCTCTGTGTGTGTCTGTGTGTGTGTGTGTCTGTGTGTCTGTGTGTCTGTGTCTGTGTGTCTGTGTGTCTGTGTGTGTCTGTGTCTGTGTGTGTGTCTGTGTGTCTGTGTCTGTGTCCATGTGTGTGTCTGTGTCTGTGTCTGTGTCTGTGTCTGTGTCTGTGTCTGTGTGTGTCCCATGCTCTGCTGCAGAGTGCTCAGGACAGCCCAGTGCATAAGCCAATCCCTCTGGCCAATGATTACCATGACCAGGGCTGTCCCCATTTATGGCCAGGGACCTGCTAGATCAGCTCTTCACCCCACTGTTACCCAGAGCAGTGTTTGAAGTGTTGAGCTTTGCCGGGGTAAGCAGGTTGGGAGAAGAAAGTACTTATGGAGGGAGCGTGGGAACTGCAGCTGATGCTGTATCACTTCCCAACTTTTTCTACATGAGAAAAAGCATTAGGTATAGTTACATACCTGGGCCCCAGATTTAAAAATAACCTGCTTCCTTCCTGCCTGGAGAGAAAGGCAGGAGGATGCCGTTTAACTGGCTGTCAGCATCACTCACATTCCATCTCCACTCGCTGCACTGGTGCCAAGTTGCCGCGGAGCTGCATCCCCTTCCCCAGCCCGCCCCAGCAGCCGCCCTGTGGGCAGGAAGGCTCCGGGAAACAACAGCAGCACGTGATAACATCCTCCTTTCCCCCTGTCTTGTTTTCATTCACAGTCGCTGCCATTCATGAAGGACACACACACACGTGTCCCAGCCCTGGGGCAGAACCACTGCAGAGCACGGCAGAGCCGGCAGAGCCCGACCAGTGTGGTTGTGGGAACAGGATTCCATACATATGGAATCCTGTTTGCAAAGCTTTGTCCCTGCTAGCAGCAGAATTAGCACCTCCAATATGCCCAGGCTGATTTTGGGCATTACTCTTTAATAGTGTATTGTCCCATCCTGTCCACCCGTCCTGATGCCGTGTTTGTCTGTCCTTCCTCTGCAGGAGTTACCTGGCCTGCAGGAGCTCTGGCCACAGGTAGAAACTGCCCTTCTATCCTGTTTCCCCTGCAAATTCCAGAGGAAAGTGAGTTCTGAAGCCAATACACTGACAGGAGGGGAGGTAACGGCCCCACGAGTTACATGGGAGGGGAAAACAGTGGCCCTGGTACATGGCACCCCCTTATCAGACGTGCTCTGGCTTTGGTGATGCTTCATAAGCATCATTCAGGGCCAGGATCTCCCACATGCTGCTGGATATTCTCACTCCTCCCCTCTCAGCCGGTCACTGCAGGCCCCAAGCCTTCACCATTCCCCTTATTTTCACTAGAATTGGACCCTCTCCCAGGACACAGCTGTGGAAGGAGGAGGCCAGAGGGCTTCTTTGGACCCTCCCCATTGCACAGATCCACCACCTCCCTCATTGCCACCAACTCTGGGATCCTAACCCAAAAATTCCTTTAACTAAATGGTGCTTCTGGAGACCTTCCCCTCCTGCCTTTTCCATGGTCATAGCAGCAGCACAAGCCCTCCTGGTGCAGGGCCACATTCTCTTGGGGCAACACTTGGAAGGGGGAAGAAGGGGTTGATTCTCCATGTTTTCTGTGATGAGCTGCCCATCAGCAGCTGATGTCATTAAACACTGAAACATGGGCACCTTGAGAACAGGACAGGGAACTGCCAAGTCACCCCAGGTAACATCACACTTCTGGCCACAGAGAGAGGAAGAGCCAGGTATGGTCCTGCTCAAACAAAAGCTTCAGTCAGAAGACTAAAAAAAGAAGGAAAGAACCAAAATGAAGTAGAGAAAGAACCTCTTGTATGGCAAGGTACAAAACATCTCTTTCTCCCCGCAAACACTGTCCTCTGTGATTTACAGTTGTTGTGGGAGCCCAGACTGTTCAATTCTGGGCACAGGAGAGGTACACACCAGTTTTGAACAGTCTGAATCTCCCTCATGTGGGAAAAGCCTGTGTCCTGAAATGATCTTCTAGTACTCAGATGGCTGGAGCACCTCTATGAAGACATGCTGAGCAAGCTGGGGGGTTTCAGCCTGGAGAAGAGAAGGGCCTGAAGAGATCTTAGAGCTCCATCCTGTGCCTAAAGGGGGTCCAAGAGAGCTGGAGAAAGACTTTGGACAAGGGTCTGAAGTGACAGGACAAGGGGGAATGGCTTTAAGCTGAAAGAGGGTAGAATTAGATGAGGTATTAGGGAAAAAATCTTGACTGTGAGTGTGATGAGGCACAGGTTGCCCAGAGAAGCTGTGGCTGCCCCATTCCTGGAATTGTTGAAGGCCAGGTTGGACAGGGCTTGGAGCAACCTGGGCTGGTGGGAGGTGTCCCTGCCCATGGCAGGGGGATGGAATAAAATGATCCTTAAGGCCCCTTCCACCACAAACCATTCTATGATTCTACAAAACAGAAAAAGCTCGCCTGAAGCACCAATTCAGGAGGTTTCCAGCTTGGAGAAGAACTTGCTGCCCAGAAAGGGGCTTGCCTGCCGTGGGAGCAGCATGCAACTCTCTCTCTCCTCTTCAGATCTCACTGTTGCCTGAACTCCCTGCTGAGAACACACTGCCTGGCCGTGACACTGACACCACCTGGGTCTGAGTCCGTCCTGGTGGTCACATTCCAGCTCCTCACAGCAGCTCTCTTGGCACTGGCACCGAAAGGGCTGGCAGAGCAACAGTGGCAATGCCAGCACTGGCAGCAAGTGGGGCTGGTGGAGTCGGGGCTGTTTCTCCTCCCCATCACAGCGCTGACATTCGGTTCCTATTTTGGCCACTGCTCCACACCCTCCCTGTCAAAGGGGAGCTCTGGATAGCTCTCCTCCTGCCCTGGTTTCTATTCATGGATGCTTTACTTCTCCCTGCTTCATTTTTCCATCATTATGTGGCTCCTTTAATAACATACCTCCCAAGTCAGCTGAGGGGCTGAGGGAAGCAAAGGTATTTGGGCAAAGAAAGCGATGCTGTTTGAGCTCCACTCCCATCCTGCAGGGAAACCTCCTCCTGGCACATGTCCAAACCCCCAACACTTCTGTCCATGGATGATTTCCTCACAGTTTGTAAGGCAACAGGTCACAGACCAAGCAATATTTTGATGTTGATCTCTATTTTCCATGCTGGCATTCAGCCCAGTTCTATTTTTATTCCAGCTTCAGCAAATATAGATGGGTGGATTTGGGGAGAGGGAAAGCCAAGCAAACAGTCAGTTTGATGGTATTTAAGTTGCCTTTTTCATTTCTCTAACCTGAGTCATCCCCAACTCTTTTTGTCTTGAAAAAAATCAAAAGGAGACAGCAGCAGCAAAAGATAATGATAATAATAATGAACCACAGACTGTTCAAGTCTCAGTGTGTCCTGCAGAAGAGGAAAATATCATTGAACTGATAAATATTGTACAGGTACCATCACCAGGAGGTGCAACTTCTTACCTACAGGTTAATTACAGGTTACCCACTTGTGAGCAGGAAACTTTGAGGCACCTGGAGGAAACGGATCTGGTGCAGTGGTGGGTGCTGGAACCTCTTGTGCCCATGAGCTGGGCATGTCTGAGCCCACATGGGTTGTCAGTGACTTTCCAGTGCTGAGGAAGAGATCAGCCACTTGAAATGGGGACAGATTGCTTTCTGCCCAAAATCTGAAGCACTCCATACGCTTACACCAAGGGCTATAAGTTTCCACTGCCTGCTGCTTACACCTCCCAGGATCTTCTTCCCAGAATTTATGGCTCTCCCATGGGCACCAAGGTGACAGTTTTGGAACGAGATCAATTCCTTGAGCTTATCTGTTCTGCCAGTGATAAAGTGCAACAGGAAACAGCTCATTTTAATCGCTGTCACTGCAGCACTCCTAACTCTGATAAGCTGAGTGGAGAAGCTGTTTCTACAGTTGTTGTTCAGGATGAACAGAGCAGAGCTTTTTGAAATGTTGATTAACCTTCCAAGGCAGAGAAAGGGGCAGGTTGTTTCTTAATCCCAAGGTTTGCTTTTTTTGGAGAATCCCAGGACAGGGCTGGACTCAGAAACCAGCCCCAGGGCATGGCCAAGGCTGAGGACCATCACAGCTCCTGCCGCACTGCCTGCTCACCCTGCCTTCCCCAGATGTGTCCTGCAACACCTTTTGTCATCAGCCTTCTCCAGTGCTGCAACCTCACTTCTTCACCTATTCCCAAAACTGACTGCAAGAGGGAGCCCCTCGCTGAGTCCCAAAGCACCTTGGCAGGAATTTCAGCATATCAGGTGATTTAAAATATTTAACATTCCTGAGTGAACCTGCCCTGCAGAAGGGGACCTGTCCCCATGGCTGACAGCTACACTGAAGCCACCAGCTCCCAGCTGGGCTCTTCCCAGTTCATCCAAACATGCTTTTATCACTCTCAACATTGTCCATGAATAGTTCTCATTATCTGCAACTACTTGTAAACACGCTCTAATAGAAGGTGAGAAGCACAAAGATATCCCAACAATGGCTTTAGCCATGTTTTTCCATCACTAATCAACAGCCATTATCTCTGCCCTCTCTGCCCTGTCAGGGAAGAGCAGGACTTCATAGAATCACGGAATGGTTTGGGCTGGAAGGGGCCTTAAAGATCATCTCTTTCCAACCCACTGCCATAGGCAGGGACACCTTCCACTAGCCCAGGTTGTTCCAAGCCCTGTCCAACCTGACCTTGGACACTTCCAGGAATAGGCCATGACTAAGGGGATGCATCCACCCTGTCGGGGCCCATCTGTACCAAGAGACCTCCAGGCTCCAGCTAAATATTCAATAGTTATTAAGAGCTGTACCTGGGGAGAGGGATGGAGGGCAACATAGGATCTGTTCTCCATCCTGCATTGGCCATGCTCCTTGTCATGGGGGGAGGTGTCCAAGTGCTCCACCCAGCCCCTGTGGCTGAGCTGAGGGGGAAGGGGACAAGGGGAACTGTAGCCCAGCCACAGTGACAGGCTCCAGTCCTCAGGTCAAAGCCCAGCAGGCTACTCACTGCAATGGAGGTGATTTGCCCTGAGCATCCCAGGGGCTGAGGACAGCATGGAAAGCTGGAGCACCTCAGCTTGGTCCCTCAAAATCTATCACAGGGTCATGATGCAAGTGGCTTTTTATGGATGGCTTCCAGGGAACAGAAGAATAATGACAAGGTAGAAGCCAGATTTCCTTGTTTGCATCCATTCCAGACTACAGGCACCATTTCTCATCATCAAGTGTCTTTCCTTGGGCAATTTCTGATCAGGATAGATGTCTCTTCTGCTCTTCCTCCAGTAAGCAAGTGCAGATGGCTCCTCAGGATGTCTCCTAACTAAAGATTAGCACATATTTCCTTTTGCAGTGGCTGTGAAGTTAAACTGAAGAGGACCCTCAGCTATCGCTCGATCTCACCCTGACACAGATTGGCTGTGCCACTTCCAGCATGTCACATCTCAAGAGGAACCACACACTTCTCAGTCATCCATCCCCTGGCAGGAAGAGCTTCAGATAATGGTTTGGAGCATGCAGAGACATGAGACCTTGCCTGCACTTGGTCCCTTCTTTTCTTCCTTGACAGATTTCCAGGGACTGGTTGCAGCCTGGAGAAGAGAAACTTTGGGCTCATTGTGGCCTTCCTGTACCTGAAGACAGCCTACAGGAAAGATGGAGAGACTATTTACAAAGGCCTGGAGTGTCAGGACAAGGGAGAGAGGCTTCACACTGAAGCAGGGAAGGTTTAGATGGGATATTAGAAGAAAGTTCTCTACTGTGAAGGTGGTGAGGCACAGGTTGCCCAGAGGAGCTGTGGCTGCCCCATCCCTGGAAGTGTCCAAGGCCAGGTTGGACAGGGCTTGGAGCAACCTGGTCTAGTGGAAGGAGCCCCTGCCCATGGCAGGGGGTTGGAATGAGATGAGCTTTAAGGCCCCTTGCAACCCAAACTATTCTGTGATTCTTTGATTACAGAGCACTGCATTCATCACCACAGTACAATTACCCCATTATTTCCTGTACCCAGGGCACTATTAAAACTAGCCAAAACCCAGCAGAATAATCTAAGTAACAGCTTTAGGGTTACAGTTCAGCTGTGGACTCTTGGGGAAGAAAACCCTCAGTGAGCTGAGCTTTCTTCTAGAAACCTCTCACAGAGTATCCTCTCCTTGATAGTTTAACCTTCACCACATTGGACAGTACAGACCAGCTATTGGAAGAAATATGCACTTCTCCACAGGGAAAGTGCTTGTGACAGGGTCTCTTTTTTCCCTGCTGGTGCTCACAGTCCACACTGTGTGACCCACTTCTGGGGATGTGACAGAGCCTGCTGTCAGCAGGGATCTCCCAGCAGACCCTCCCTGGAGGAGGACCCAGGTCCTGGATGACCTGACAGACCCTCCCCAGATTTCTGGTTGCAGGGGCAACCACTTAGCCTGCATTTCATAGGTGCCTCCTGGAAAGGCACTGCATCACCAGCACACAAAGGCAGACCAAGCCAGTGCACACCTCATCACCCCTGAACACCATGTTTGCACTCTCCCTGGTCACAGCCACGCCACTGCTTTGGCCAGAGTGGTCACACAGAGCCCTGATGCACGAGGAGCCACAGCCAGCAGCAGGACTTGCCCTTGTCTGACTGCCTGAGCCACCCTGCTCCAGGTGCTCCCTGTGGTTGGAAACACAGCTAAACACACTGCATTACACTGGCCCTTTGCTGCCCAGAGAGTCTGATGCAGCCAAACCCAAGTCTGGTTTATCCTAGAGATGGGTAAATACCACAAAATATTTTTCATGCTCGCTTTGACTTGGATTTCACTTTTTGGGCGTGCTTTCCAACAACTTAATTTTTGCATTTCTTGCTGTAAGTGCTGCAGGGAAGGTGTCTGTGGAAGGCAGATCAAATTCTGAGGGCACAGAGAATACTGAAAGGTGAGCTGGGGATTGGCACAGAAAGCCCTCCGTTCCTCAGCACTCAGCTGTCTGCACTGACTGACAGCCAGACAGGCATCGGAACAGGCTGGTAATTATGCAACTTTGCATCATTAGCACATCGTTACTGCTCTCCAGTGACTTTCCCCTGCTAGAAAAACTCTTTTCCTCATGCAGGCACAGGGAGCCTTATTAACTTTTAATTGATCATTGACTAGCACCAGTAAGATAAGAGCACTGGAGCAGAGGCAGTGTCAGGAGAGATGAACAGCTGAGCCCAGGAAAGTTCCACTTATCCAGCTTTGCTCCCACTACTCCTGAGCAAAGCTCAGTCCCGAAATAACCAGGGATGGCCTTTTCAGTCACGGCTGCTGGCCAAAACCCTTCAGAAATTAGCAAAAGTCACGAAAATTTCGAATCTTTACAACTTCCTGTAAAAGCCCCAAAACATGCACATGGGAAACAGATGCATCGACCAGCCCAGAAACCTGCAGCCACAAGAGGGAACTAGAGCAGGGAATATGGCAGGAGAAGACATTCTCTGGATTTCTTCTGCTTCTCCCTATTCTTCTGCAAGTGCTGGATTATTGGTGTGTCTCTTGACAAACCCCTCTGGATCAGGCAGATCCCAAGAAGGAGCCAAGCTCGGGGCTCGCTGCCAGCAGGACCTGAGCTGTCCCCAGGTACCTCTGCCTTGGCAGAAGGGAATGTGGGCTGCAGAGATGAGAGCAGACAGGCAGCACAGAGACAGAAAGGAAGAGATGATGCTTATGGGGTTGTGACCCAGGAGACACCCCAGTAATGTTAATCCCAGCCCTGTAATGGAATGCAGGGACTGAGCACTGCTGGGAGGCTGACTCTGCTCTCTGCTGTTTCTCGCTACAGCTGAGAGAGCAGATGAGCACCTTTGACATGAATCCTGTAAGAGATCTCCTGGAAACAGCCTAATCATGTCCCAAAACCCTACAGGTCCTTGTGGGCTTCCACACCCGGTGTTGCCCCTCATCTCCTGGCCTCTTGCTCTGTAACACCTAGAAAAGACACCCATAAAATTACACATGTGCCTGTCAGGAAACCAAAGTGCAAGAGGAAGGTTTGCCCCACCATTCCAACAGAGCACATGGCAGGGGGCAGTGGTGCTGAGCTGCACAAACCCATGGGCAGGTCCCTATCACCGCCCAACTGCTTGGGCTGTTCTGTCCCAGCACACCAAGGGTGGGTGCAGACCCAGCTTTCTCCAGGCAGGTGTCCTGATCCTGGGCCTGACAGACCACAGGAACTTATTCCCCAGCACAACAGTAAAGCTTAAGCAAAGTCAGTCTAAACTAACAATGCATTTAGGAATAAAGGTGGATTTTCCCCTCAGCCAACATGTTTGAAAGTACAACTGTCATTTTTTTGCCATGTCCCACAGCAGTGTCTCCAATCAAACAACCTGGTGATGACCTACACACACCATGGAAGGTGGGTTCAAGTTCCTCACCTGCCAGAATAGGAGGGCACCTGTGTTTTCTAACTTTCAAGGGAGTGCCCTAACAACAGTGGATCCAGGACATGCAATCTCATTCCTGCTTATCAACGCTAATGCATTGTGTTTCTAATTAGCCATCACATCAGGAATGGCCACTTAAGAACCCCTTCTCTGGATTAGAGCTGGCTCATTTTCTTCTTCACCTCATGCACTAGAACATCTACAACTACCTGAGAGTGTAGCCAGGTGGGGGCCAAACTCTTCTCCAAGGTAAAAAGTTATAGGACAAGAGGAAATGGCCTTGAGTTGCACCAGGGGAGGTTTAGATGGGATATTAGGAAAAGATTCTTCACAGATATGGTTTTCAGGCACTGGAACAGGCTGCCCAGGAAAGTGGTGGAATTACCAGCCCTAGAAGTGACCAAAAAATGTGTAGATGAGGCACTTGAGGACATAATTTAGTGGTGTACTTGGAAGAGTTAATGATTGGACTCCATGATCTCAGAAGTCTTTTCCAGTCTTAATTATTCCATCTCCATCCCTGAAGCTACTCAGGCATCTCTTGGGCCCTGCTGGATGTTAAGCTCTGCTTTCTGGCAGCACCAAGCCCTGGTGGCTCTGGGGTGGCAGACTGGGCTCTCAGCCAGCTCCTGTGTCACACTGGTATCAGACACAAGCACACCCACACCAAGGGGGCTCCCCATGGAGCTGGCAGGGAGAAGCTGTGGGATCACACCAGTAAAGACAAAGAGTACCTATGGACACAGAGCCATTGGAGAAGAGCAGAGGATGGGGGGTCACTACCAATGATGTGTGGTGTGAAATCAGCCACAGTGTGTTCCCAAACCACATCTCCATGTCCCATCTTACTGGCAGATCCCGCTCCAACTCTGCCAAATCCAGGAGCTTCAGCGGAGGTGGCTGTGGGATGACAACCCTGCCAGAGCAGAGCACCTGAAACTGCTGCTTCACCTTGATAAACACACCCCAAGCCTTATATTTTTAGGTAAAATATCTCACCCAGGAAGCCTGAATGCCAAACACACCTGACCCACTGCCTCCCCATCCTTCCCAAAGCCTTGCCATGGGTCAGCTCAGCTTCAGTCTGTTAGAGTTGCAAAAAATGAGTTGATTTGTTCATCTCCACTAGAGGCAAAACCAGTTTCGTTAAAAAGTCTGGCCTTAATCCAGCCTGGCTTATTTTATCAGCAGCTGTTTGCTAAATCTTTTGTACTTACAAGAACAAGCCCCTCAGGCATGCAGGACTTCAGGGATCAGACTTGAGCCCTGATTCCAAACTTCTTGACATGAACATTTTTAGAACAAAGTGCTTTCTTACTGCTTTGGATTTAATCATACATGTTCCTCTTTCCACTTCTCTTTATAAAAGGAAAGAACAGAGAGGGGGGAAATTGTGGTTTAGAGGTGTTTTTGTTGTTGAGAACAAACAAAAGCAGATTATCATCCCAGCTTGGAAAACACAGTATTTTCCTTCTATGCCTTTTCAAAAGACCTTTTCTTTTTAGGTGAAAATCACTTTTTGTTACTCTTTAATCAGAGTGGGAAAAAAAGATGGCTAATACATAACAAAGTGCTGATTAACAGAAGTTACTCTCATTTGGCTTTTGGCTTGTCTGAGCTCAAATGCCTTTTCCCACGTTGTTTATTTGGTCATGACACACTGGCCCTCACACCTACCAACAGAGCCTCTTTCCTTGAATACCCACAGAAGAAAAGGTGACATCAGAGTCAGTTTAACATTTCCAAGTGTCATTTCGTATTTCAGAGCATTTTCAGTAGCAACAGCTGCCAATCTGCACCCCCAAAGAAGCAGAAGGGGTTTCCAAGTCAGGAATGCCTCAATACCCAGCTGCTGGGCACATACCTGCTGACCCTGAGCAGGGACTCTTCATGCCAGGGCTCGGCTGTCCCCCCCAGGCTGCACCTTGTCCCTGGCCCCGGGAGCAAACCAACACAGCAAAGGTCAGAGAGGCTCTGAGAAGGGAAGGGCATGCACAGACCTCACCTTGCACACACAAGCTCTGCTCGTTTCTTTTTTCCTTAATCCAGTATGAAACCAATTTGGGATTTACATCAAAACCCGCTTTTTTACTCACAGAACAGAAGCAGCTCAATTAACCTCTGGAGGTCTCCGTGTCATGCCCTCTGGGATGGAACTCATAAATATAATGGCTTTTATAACCTTTTTCCTGGCCCCAGGTCAGCTCCTCTGTGAAGGACCCAGGTGCTCTCCTCGTGGAGCTTCCCCCCGCCTGCTCAGGAATTACTTGACCCAAAGGCTGCACTTGTACTCGAAATAAATCAATATTTAATATTTTAAAAGTTCTTTGAACAGTATTTTACAGATCAGCACAGACTTTACACAGATTTGGTGAGGCTGCACATATGTACAAAGATGACCTGAAAGAACCTCGCAATTCTTTCCTTTCCAGAAAGCATGAGAGGTCAAAACCTTGGCCAGGATTATGAGTCCTTAGAGTTTGTGTTTGGTTTTCTCTATGAGATGGAAATCCTGTTCTCCAGTATTCCTGGAGGGCCAGTTGAAACCAGAGAGGTTTGTATCATACCAGTGGGAGGGATATATTTAGCCACAGATATCAAGATCACAAATGTTTTGACAGGATAAGGTGCTATTTAAAGTATTGAACAAAAAGAACCAGTGGTCAAATTTCAGCCCCATTGGAGAAAAGACACAGAAACCAGTCTGGGAAATGAAAAGTCAGTGAGAAAACTTATTCCAAGTGCAAGGGAAGAGAGATTAAAATCTGTTTCTGATCCCTTGAGCCTGTTGGACTTCAAATAGTGATGCAGAGAAGTGCCCAGCAGTGACCTCAGTGGTCCTGCATCACCCTGTGAGGGAGGAGACAGCCCAGCATGACCTGGCAGCACCAAGATGTCCTTGCCAAGTCTGTGCTGAGAGTGAGGGATGGACACTGCTCCATGCAGGAAGAGATGGGTGCTCCTGGAGTCGGTGCATGGCTGGGGAAGGTGGGTCCTTGCTCAGAGTCCAGGCTGGCTCTGCATCGTGGTGGAACCAGAGAGCCTGTTCATGTTCAATGGATGCTTCACCTCACCATGAGGGCCTGTTCGTGGAGTCCACAAGGCAACACCATCCTTGGGATGGCTGATTCAAGTAGAAAGATGAAGCTCAGAGGTCTCAGAAGTGTGTTCACATCTCGTATTTGCTCATCTCTGGCCGCTGGCAGAAGTTGCACACAACTGATGAGGACACCAGAGAGCCAGCAAGGACCATGTTGTTCACCCCTGTGGTGTCCCCAAGGGTGTGGCACCCCCCCTACTCCAAGGATGTCACCAAGCTGTCCCCAACATCACAGGCAGTGGGAGCAGAAAGCAGGAGCAGCAGCCAGCAGGGCCAGGATCAAATCGGTGGCACAGGAGGGATCCCACAAACACCTCCAGGAGGGATATGGTGGAATCCAGCAGACAAACCTGATTCACACTCCCCTGAGTCAGCTGAACCCCCTGGGGAGTTCTGGCCCTTTTCCTGGCAGATTTAACCTCAAATGACACTGCTGCTGTGCCACCAGCCCTTGGGGACAGAGCCCAGCCTTGTTCTAACTACTGCCAAGAGCTCCTGTTTTCTGCAGGATCAAGGGAGCCACTGAACTGATCACACTGTGGTTGAGCCCTGCAGCCCCCCAGCAGTATCAGGGGTTCCTTTCAGACATTTCACATGTCCTCAGCATCAAGATCCTGCAGCAGGCAACGTGCTCTTCTGCCTGTTTATCTCCAGCACAAACTCCAAAAACTACTAAGAAACAGCCTGAGGCCTATAAAACCTGGAAAGGTTTTTCTGGTCTTATTTTTCGGCTCATGGGGTCAGAACACCTCTAAATACCCCCAAATATTGCACATTTCTGTACCTACAGCCTTGCAGAGAGAAGGAAGAGGGTGGAATGGGGAGGGATCTCAAATCTTTTTGCCACCTGCAAGTGTCACTAGTGGTTTTGGTGCTGGGTCTTTCTCTATCAAAGATGCCTTTTCAGGTGAGCTTAAGGCAATCCTAGTGGTTTCCCCAGTCCTTCCCTCCCTCCTGGGAGTTCAGTGTGGTTCCTGATGTATCTCCTGCAGCTGTTGAGGATTCAGCCTCTGGGGTGTCTCCAGCAAACAGTGCAGGAAGCAAGGCCATGGGCTCAACAGGGAGTACTCGTGGGTGAATGCTGAAATTGGAAACTCCCCTCCTGCATATCCTGGATGTACATTAAACACATGGATATTCCATGCCTTGGAATGGCCTATTGCACTCAATTCAGTGGAACACACACAGCAGTTTACAGCCCATGCTGGGGGCTTGCTGTGCAGCAGCTGGGTTGTTCTGCTCTGCTTGTCTGCAAGACACTCAACCTTCAGAATTCAAAGGAAACTTTGAGAAAGCCTGTCCCCACCTCCAAGGAACTGTCCTGAGCACCCTCAACCTGTTACAGGTGAAATGACATAGGCTGGGTGACCTGTAACTGCACACAGACTGAAGGACATGTACCACCACTCAGCCAAGGACATTCATTTTCCAAAATAGCCTCCCATGGGCTGAGTTCCCCCATCCCAGATCCCACTGGCCTTGCAGTCATTGGCAAAAACAGCCACAGCACCATTTGCTGGCAGGAAAATATCCCTGTCCTTGCCTTGCCCTCTTCACCCACGGGTTGCCAGTTGGCTGAACCACGTGGAGATCTCACGGAAACCACTTTCCTCCCATGGCTGAGGAACCCTGAGAGATACCAGAGCACACCACCAATATTCCCATTTCCCACGATGGGCTGAGCCCAGACCAGGAGCAGCTCAGCCACCACACTAACACTTCAGCTGCAGGATGTCTTGGACAAGCATGGCTGGGTGACCAAAGGAGGACAGTCAGCTCCGTTTTCCTGAGCCCATATTGGTGTTGGATGGGAGTCTGGTCTGGAAGGACACAGGGGTCTTCAAGGCAGTGCTCCACTGAAGGTGGCAATGGGCAAACACAGGAGAGAGTGGAACTCAGAGGGGTCCTGGGCAGGCAGAGAGGACCTTCTCAGTGCAAAGGGATCACTGTCCCTGGGTTTGTAGCACACAGAGATCTCACACCTGCAGGGGAACAAACAGAAACCAAGATCTAAGTAAGGTGCGTGGCTGAGAGTCCCAATCCTCAGGTGCAACAGGAACATCTGCAGACAAACAGCTGGCTCAGACTGGGACCTACAGCAGGACCATCCATAAAGAGTATTTTCTGAAACTCATTGGAAAAATAAGAAACTTTGCACCCCCCCGAGGTTTTAGGGAGAGGAAAGGAGCAACTTTACCATTTCATGCACTGAACTCTACTGTCCCCTGAGTGTCACAATGAACAAGTTAAACACTTCTCTTTGGGGTTATCCAAGACATAAGATCCCAAATACTTTTCTGTTGGAGGGAGCATAACTTTGCAGAGTTCTGCTCAATCTGAGAGGGAGAAATTACAATGTTTGTGCATTTTTAAAACCTGTGGATCAGCTGGTTTGATCTCTTGTGCTCATGGAAGTATTTTGTCTACAGTGAGATTTCAAATTCCACCACATGGGGAGCCTGTTTGGTGCCCTGAGGAGATGACCCAATGAACAATCCAATGAACAATTCCTGCTCTGTCCTAGACTCTCCCAAGAATATCATGAGCTCCTTCTGCAATGGGGATGCCAAAGACAGGGAAGAACTCAAGTGAGGTTTAGAAGTTGAAGGCTCTGCTCATATACCCAGTGCTCTTCAAACACCTCATTTTTCTCACATAGCCTCTGGTTTATGATGGATCTTGCTGAAAGAGCTGTCTTTAGGGTTGAAATGTTGACTGGAGCCTTCATGAAGGTAAACTCCTGCTGAGATCTGAGCAGGACCACCCATCCCACCTGGCAGACACACCACAGTGCTCAGGACCTCATCCCCTCCATGCTTCACAGACAAGTCCTACACGCAGGATGCACCATCCCAGGAGTGCCACACTGCAGTTCCTACCTGGTTACACTCTGCAGGATCTTCTGCTCATCCTGGTCCAGGCACACAGCAAAGGAGGACTGGACACCAATAATCTGAACCTTGTCTACTTTTATCTGGGACACACTGATCTGCTGAGAGAAAAGGAGTTGGGGTGAGGGAGCTGCTGGGCTCAGGGCATATCCCTGTGCAGGTCTGGGGCCCACCAGCAAACAGATACCCCAAGAAACTGCTCTCTCTGGCCCTGCTTCCCTCCCAGCTGGGTCTGGCCAACCTCATCTTACCAAGTGTAAAAGCATCATGATTAGAGTTACCTGATTGAAGCTTTTTTTGGATTTGGAGTTTTGCCTTTTGACCACCTCTGTCATGGTTAAGTTGAGACATTCTGTCTTTGAGGCTGTAACAAAAGAAAACTGCAATCAGCTGGGGCTTCTGGACAACTGGTGAGAACCCAACTGGTCCCTCCACCCCTCAAAACACCCCAGGGCCAGTGGCTCCATCAGGAGGACCCCTTTGCTGGGAGAAATGCAGTACAGGTCCAGCTTTCCTTTCCTCAGGCTAATCCATGTGGAGAGCAAGCAACAGGGACACAGAGGGAAGAGGACATTTAACTATCTTAGGACCCAAACAGGAGAAAAAAACATTGCCCATCATCATGAGGAAATTTTAGCTCTCCCAGCATGTCAACTTGGAGATGCTTCTTCATGCCTGGAATTACAGTGACATCCTGTGGTCAAACTGCTGAATGTGAAAACCAATGGAGATCGTTCAGGGGACCAGATCTCTCTTGGAAGAAGGAGACCCATCAAGTTTCACCTCAGAGTACAGCTGAGGACACCCCTTGATGCAAACCCACAGCACTGGAAGCACAGGTGAAGCTCATGAACTAGAGCAGAAACAACCAACTCAAAGCACAGAGGAAGTGAGAAACTAATTCCTGCTGTTTTTTCTCCCAGAGTTGCCTGCATGGCTTCATGGATGGGGCAGCACGAGGAGAGAGAGAAGGGACAGAGGCTTAGGTAGACCTCTATGAAGCACGTAGGGGATGTCTCCTATTTGGCAGATCTCCCATTTGCCCTGACTATTCTGCTCACAAACCACACATCTGCCAGGCACAAAGCACATGAGGAAAAAGGAACTAAAATTGCCTCAGTTTACTCAGAATTGGATGTCTGAATGCCAAAACAGCAGTTCTTAAGCATGAACAAACAGATCTCTTCACTCCCGTGACCAGCGATGGGACTGGAGTAAACAGCTGGAGCTGAGTCAGGGGAGGTTTAGGTTGGATCTCAGGAAAAGGTTTTTCACCCAAAGGGTGGTGGGCACTGAACAGGCTCCCCTGGGCAGTGGGCACAGCCCCAAGGCTGCCAGAGCTCCAGGAGTGTTTGGACAACACTCTCAAGCACATGGTGGGACATATTCTGTGATTCTAATGCTTCTGAATGCACACATGGACTAAAAGTCTTGGTGCCTTTAAAAGGCTCAAAGCTTTATTAATTGGAAACCTGACTACAAAAAAGACTTATGAAGCCAACCCACATAGCAGGCAGCTATCTCTGAGCTGCAGGAAGGGAACCAGGCTGAAGCACCAGCTTAGCAGGAGCCTGCTGGCTGGGAGACACGGCTGCTGTGGATGCAGGACAAGCACCTCACCTTGGTCCTGCTTCCTCTATCAGTTGTTCCTCCTTACCAAACAACTGTTGCTCTGGAAAGCACCTCTCTCCAGTGATCATCCTGCTGTTGGGATCATCCCAGCCCCATCCCTAATGGATATTCCATTTTCCAGCTGAAAGCTTTAGGACAGTGGGACATAAAATTCCCTTTGTCCCTGATGTGGTGCTAAGGACAGACAAGGACTACAGGATGCCCCAGGGAACACCAGGCACCTCCCACTATCTCCTGCACTCACACAGCCCTCATTTGCTCCAGCCAGAAGATCCATACTGTTCTGTACCTCCAGCCCACTGTTCCCTAGGCACAGCCACCTCTACTCACCAAGTTCTTCATACTTCTTGCAGGCTTTGCTAAGGTTGACAGATGTGCAGACCTTCTCGACATCATTCCAGTGACTTCTTCCACTGACAGCTGTCTGCAGGGACCAAACAGAAGACAAGAGAGAGAATCAGAATCATTTTGGTTGAAAAAGACCTTTAAGATCATCAAGTCCAACTTTAAATCCAACACTGCCAAGCCTAATAGTAAACCATGTCCTTAAGCACCACACCTTAAGCACCAAGTCTTTTAAGTACCCCCAGGGATGGTGACTCAAACACTGCCTCGGGCAGCCTGTGCCAGGGCTTGACAACCCTTTCAGTGGAAAAATATTTCCTAGGATCCAATCTGAAGTCCCATGGTACATTTCCTTTTGTCCTGTCCCTTATTCCCTGGAGCAGAGCCTGACCCCCCTGGCTCCCCACTCCTGTCAGGGAGTTGCAGAGAGCAAGAAGGTCCCCCCTGAGCCTCCTTTTCTCCAGGCTGAGCCCCTCCAGCTCCCTCAGCCACTCCTGGTGCTTCAGACCCTTTCCCAGCTCTTCTCCTTTCTCTGGATTCGCTCCAGCACCTCAGTGTCCTTATTCTTGTGAGGGGCCCAAAACTGACCCCAGGATTCAAGGTGCCTCAGCAGTGCCCAGCACAGAGGGTCTGGTCCTGCTGCCACAAGCCAGGTGCCATTGGCATTCTTGGCCACCTGGGCTCACGTTCAACCACTGTCGACCAGCACCCCCAGGTCCTTTCCCACCAGCAGCTTTCCAGCCACTCTGCCCCCAGCCTGGAGCACTACATGGGGCTGTTGTGACCCAAGGACAGATGCCACACTCCAGGCTGATGTCACCCTACCTCCCCTTCCACACCATCTGTGTGGGCTGGCTCACATCTGGATTTACTTGGAGCTGCAGAAAGTTTGAGTAGGCATTAAAATGCATTTAACCTTGGATCCACAAAAAACATTGCCCAGGCAAAACCACTAAATAACTGCAGAGCAACCAATAAAACAGGAATACTGCTGTGCCCAGGACAAGACTGCTCCTTGGAAGCAAAGTCCACCTGTGTAAAGTGGCACTGAGAACACAGCCAGTCTATGGAAGCTGGATGCACATTCCCTGTTTTACTGGGGTGAACAGGAGTGGAAAGGCACCTCCAATTAGGCAGTAAATATACAATTAGCTTGAATTTGGCTTGGATTTGAGCTCCTCCAGCAGCCAGCCCCCAGGTGAGACTTGCCTGCCCAGCACAGAGGTGGTTTCTGCCCGGTTTGAGTCCCACACACTCACCTTGCTGTAGGCAATCTGTAGTGTTAGTGGGATTGCTTCCCTGTCTCCATCTATGCCCAGCCTTTTGCTGCCTGGACCTGCACAAAACAAGGAGCAAATGTCACACAGTGGCTTTTTGTCCCCATCCTTCACTGGCTACTGATACAGCAGCACACTCAGTACATACAGAAAGAGGGAAAAATGGTTTGCTGAACCCAGCTGTGGAGTAAAAAAGGCAAAAAAAAGAAAAGGTGGCTTCAAAGCTGCCAGAAAGCAATTAATCCAGTGCAGAAATTCCAACACAAAGCACCACAAGCCACTGTGCAGAACTGAAAGAGGCTCTGGCTAAGCTGGTGCAGAGGGGTCAGTGTTCCAGGGAAAACATAAAGCAATAAAAGGCCACATTGCTAACCCAGCTCCTGTTTTTCCAGGCATAATTCTGCCCACATTAAATTAGCCTTGAAATACTGTGCCTGGCACTTCCTAACTCTTTTTTTCCCCACTCTGGGTAATTTTTTACAGATGTCAAGTGGTGTTTTGCCAGACAACCCAGGGGAAAAACATCAGAGTCAGGACTGGTGGTTTCATGAGTTGGTGGGAAGAGATCTCGGCCAAGCCTGTATTTTGGGGGAGTGGGGTGGTGACACTTCTTATGGGGGATATTTTATGAGCTCTGTTTAGAAAGACAAGGTGAGATCACAGAAAAGCAGTTGGTTAACAGCATGAAGCAGCGTGTTTAGGTGCAGTATTGTGGGTTGGCCATGAGAGGTCTGTGTGAGCTGCTCTGCATCAGAGCACCATGTCCTGGGTACCCAGGATGAGCTGGAAACCACCCTGCAGGCAGATGCTCCTGCCATTGCTTCTTCTCTCCAATACTATAATTTTACAATTTCTAACATAAAAGTACATGCAGGAAGGCTCCAAGCACAAACAAAAACCTTGTTTTGCCCAGTAAACTAAAGAAATAGAAATATGGCTTTTATAAATATCATTCCTGGACAACACACAAAGAGAAAGCAGCAAAAAGAAAAGATGTAAAGCTGCATTTGCCCAGGTGCTGATGAGGGAAAGGAAATGACCTTGAAGCTGTTTTATTGTAAACCCATTAAAGTTAACAGTAGCAAAACCAACATGGCACTGCTACGGCTTTGCTCCTGAAGAGGAATTCAAGCTTGAATGCTCCACTTTCAAATTAGTGAAGAGTTGCCTGGATCTTTGCTCAGCCTGAGTCAGATACCTCCTACAGCCCAGCTCCCTGTTCCCTTCCCCTCCCATCCTCGTGGTTTGCAGACCCCACAGTGGGTGGGTGGGTGCAGAAGCAGCTACAGACCTGATGCCTTGATGGCCCGTGTGGCTGCTGAGTGGCCCAGCTCGAGGGAATGGATGAAGACTTCAGTCATCTTTTCTCCCCCGATGAAGGTGAGCTGCCAGCAGAAGAGTGAGGACGTGGTGGTGAGATCACCCAGCCTGTGCCAGGCAGTGTTCACCCCCCTCACTCCTTTCCACAGAAAACAGGTCAATTTGGGAAAATCCTTTCATGTTCTCAAAACACACCTTTCAACAGCTGCTTTGGGTGACACTTGTCTTTAGCTGTACTTCAGGCTGTTTTAACAGACCACCAGCAAGTCAAACAACCCAAACTTCTAATTTTCACTTAAAGAAAACTCCACAGCCCACTGGAAAGAAGCCCTATAATAAACCAACAGCAGGGGCTGGGCACTGCTTTGGGAGCACAGATCCCATGAAGAGCAGCAGCTCTGCTCACCATAGCCCCAGTGCATCTGGGCCCAAGCCACAGCACCAAACAGTTGCTGCAGCCTCACATTCAACCTTCCCCACCACGTCTGCCCCAGGCACACAGCAGGGTGTGGGAAACAGCTTCATGGAGGGGCTTGGTTTGGGAAGTGGAGCACTGGAGAGACTTCCAGGAGTGTGAATAAGCTCTCAGCACTGACAGGCATTGATTTGTGTCATGGGGAAAGGTATTAGGATGGAAAACTGCTTGTGTGAGTTCAGCACTGGCTGGGCAGCACCAGCATGTTCTCAATCCCTGAACCAGGAGTGTCAGTGTGGACACTGGGGGAGACCGAGCTCTGCCTCACCAGCACGTGGCTGTGTGATACCCACACTGCTCCACAGGCAGCTCCCAACATGGTGGCACAGGCAGTAGACCCTCATTTTCCCCTCAGAAGATGGGGCTGAGCCCCTTTGCCTACCTCTGTCTGGTAGAGCTGCAGCAGGACAGGGCGTGTGGCGAAGCGGCAGTAGTAGAGGATCATGTCTGCCAGGATGGGCAGCTGCTCCTGGGAATCTTCCTGGGGCTCAGCCTCTGGTTTGGCAGACTGTGGTGGGACAGTAAGTCAGAATTATGATGGGGTATGTGGTACCTACACCCCAGGACTGTCCATCCCCATCCCACTGAACACAAAAATCCTCCTGACTACCAGGAATCCCCCATCTCCATCCTGTGCCCATGTAGCACAGCCTCCTGCAGAGGACTGTGGTGGCCCCAGTGCTAAGCAGAAGCTTGCCTGATCAGGTTCCCTGTTCCTCAGGACAGGAGGATGAGCCCCATCAGCTGGCACACGCGTACCTGGCACAGGACATCCATGGGCAGGTTCATCAGCCCAAGAACGTTGCGCTCGTACCATGGGTCCAACATGCCAATGTAGTGGGAGATGTCATTGGTGCTGCTCCCCATCCCAGCCAAGGTGGGATCCTGAAATCACACACACTGCGGTCACTCTGAGGGTCCCCCCAGGCTCCCCTCAGCCTGCCCTGCCACCCTCCTCCCACAGCACTACTGGGGCCAAGCTGAGCACTGGTGGCACTGCAAGCCCTGTGGTGAGCAGGACACCTACCTGTGCCCGGAGCTGTGGGTCCCCCAGGGACGGGGAGGGATGATGCATCAGGGGGGTCGATGGAGCCAAGCAGCTCCTCTTCACGGGCACGTAGAAAAACTGCAGCTTGAAGTACCTTGTCAGCAAGGGGCAGGTGCTCTCCTTGAGCCTGGGAGAAGGTGGAGAGGGCTGGGTGAGCAGAGCAGCTGGGATGTCCCAACAGGGCCAGGTCCCTGAGCTCAGACCCCACACCACCCGCTCACCTGAGGTTGCTGTAGGCTCGGGCCACTTTCCCCGAGATGCGGTCGGAGCCAAACACCACGACGCG
This sequence comes from Myrmophylax atrothorax, assembly GCA_026770055.1. Taxonomy (NCBI): domain Eukaryota; kingdom Metazoa; phylum Chordata; class Aves; order Passeriformes; family Thamnophilidae; genus Myrmophylax; species Myrmophylax atrothorax. Next base: position 756,884 of record JAOXXN010000230.1, read on the forward strand.
CAGCGTGGACACCTTGGTGTCCTCGTCATAGCTGAGGAAGGGCCGGCGGGGCAGGCTGAGGTGTCGTGGGGCCAGCAGGGCCGGCAGGCGCTGGCCC
>JAOXXN010000230.1:757080-777990 GCA_026770055.1 Myrmophylax atrothorax
CAGCGAGTGAGCACGCCGGGAGCGTGCCGGGACACGGTGCTTGGCCTGGGGGGTGCACAGGCTCTCGGCCCGGCGCAGGGGCAGCGAGAGCGAGCCCATGTCCGGGCAGTCCTTCAGGTCCCTCCTCAACACCAGCTGGCTCTTGCTCTTGAACAGTTTGTAGATCCTGTTGGTCAGTGTTTGCCTGTATTTGTGATGTGTCTTGTCCACCTTCAGCTCCGTCCTCCCCACCATGTCCAGGGAGCTCTCATCGCTGTCCTCTGCGTACCCACTGTCCATGCAGTCCTTCAGACTGGAGACAAACGACTTCAGGGACTTTCTGGAGACCACTGTCAGCTCTGAGATGGAGTCCTTGGAGGAGGTGAAGAGGGACATCCGAGAGGACTTAGATGCCTCCTCTGAGAGCACAGAGTACACAGAGTCACTGGAAATGGCACAGAGGGGGGAAAGCAGCGAGTCCTGCTCAGGGGAACAGCCATCAGTTTCCACATCCTCCTCCTCCTCCTCTTCATCCTCCTCTTCATTCTCTGAGGCCATGGGCTCAACAACACTGCACTCTTTGCTGAGGACATCATTGAGGATATCTGCAAGGCAACCAGAGGGAGATCACGTCCACCATGGGCTCCAGAACCACTGCAAATGTGAAGACCTCAGACAACACCTCCACTTCATTACAGCCAACACTCTCTTCAATCCTGCAGTTTCAAATAAGGAGCTGGAAACCTCCTCCTGAATGTTTTTAGATTTCCATAAAGTGCTCAGTTGCAATGCAAAACAAAACATATTTCTCTCTCTGAGGTCACATTCTGTTTGGGTTCTCAGGAGGCAGACACCGCATGGGCTTCTGCTTCCTTCCTACACAACTTCCACTAAGTGCTCATGTCTGATCCAGGTTTAACCATAAGGCAGGAGGAAAGCCAGGTATTTGGCTGATCAAATCCCAAATTGACCCACTGTGGCTTCCTGGCAAGGCTGGAATCACTGCAAAGGCTGAGCTAAAGCTCTGCTCCAGCTTGCTGGGGCCAGCAGGCAATGAACACTGAACATTCACAGGAACACACAAGGTCTTCCAGGAATGGGGAAGCTGGAGAGACCAGCTTGGCAGAAGGGGAACCCACTGCTTCCCCTCCAAAACTGCTGTGGCCAGGCTGAGAGCACAGCAAAGGCACCCACTCCTTTGGCCATCACTGCTGAGGGCAGGGAAGAGCTGTCACATCCAACTGGTCTCAACTCCACAAAGTCCTAATATCTCAATGGGATCAGGCTTTTCTAGCAACAATTATTTCCAGGGCATGAGCAAGGTTTATTCCTTGGAGAGGAGCCTCCTACCAAACAAGGTCTCAAGCTACCAATATTCCCATGGACTTGGGTGTGATGAATCTACTCCATCTCAATGGAAGGCAAAACCCTGACCAGGAGATAATGTCCTGCATGATTTGACTCTAAAAAAATATGTTTTGGGGCCACTAGTGTCCTGTGCCCTCTGCTTGGACAAGGGCTTTGTTTGGGATCACAGCAGGCATCACACCTGAGCTGACACCCACACCCTGCTCCATCCAGGGGACACTGGCACCTACTGGGTCATCTCTCCCTCCAGCACCAACAAGGTGTTATCAGCTCTTCCATGCACCCAGCTGGATATGGCAGCTCCAGCCAAGCTGAAACGCTGCTCAGCCACCCCTGCAATGGGGAACAGAGGGCTGTGGTCTCACTGGGATGACTGGGGGACCCTCTCCACTCACCAAAGTTATCCTGGTCCCAGCTGTATGTGTAGCAGCGAGCGGCAGGGATGGGAATGGTGTGGAGCTTGCGGGGCTGAGCCTCCCCTGGGAAGAGAAGAGGGAGAGGACTTAGTTCACAAGGACCCCCAATACCACCCCTGCCAGCTCTCCTGGTCGGGGGGAGATGCCACCCATCCCATGCCCATGTTTTGAGGAGCCAGGGTCATGCTGAGCACCAGCGATGCCAGTCACATGCAAACACCATCAGTTTCAAGTTTTCATCTCACCCATACAGGCTGGATAACTTGTTTTGTTCCTGTTTTAATGAAACCATTTCTGCCCCACTGAATGGTTACAAAATAGGACCTGAGTGGGTGCTTTGTTGTAATTGTTTCACTCACTTGAAACTGTGCAAAATGCTCAGGGGCTGAGGGTGCAGAAAACCCTGGAGAAAAGAGTGGCCTAAGGGGATTCTCACCGGTGATGGCAGGAAAGGAGGCTGTCCCAGCGATGTCCCTCAGCACAGCCTGGAGCCGCTCCCGGGCCAGCCCAGCATTGTTGCTGGTGGCCGCGACCTCCTGCGCGTCGGCAGCACTGGAGTAGATCTCCAAGAGCTCTTCCAGAGTCTTGGACTGGGGGAGAAGAGCCAAGGGGAGAGATTGAGGGGGTCCCTCCACAGAGGCAACACACAGGTCCTTGGGCTGGACCATTAACTGGGTAGCTCTCTCCCTCCACTACCCTCTACCCCCTTCAAGTCCCCCAAAACTTTTGTGAAGGAAACAAAAATGTGTTTGAAAATGCCCAAGGGGTTTTCTTCATATTTTTTGACCCTCCTCCAAGTGTTTCTCTAAATGCTTTTGCTGCATTTCAAATCTGAGGGCCCTTCCTCTCCACACTTAGGGATGGAAAAAGCAGTAACAGGGTAAAAGACAAGTGACCCCCCTCCCAAAATCACTTCAGAGAACACAAGTGCAGACCTCAGGTCTAACCTTAGAAGAGACAGAAAAGGCATGCACTTTTCCTACAAGAAGTATTATCAAAACTTCTTTTCTTTTGCCAATTAAGTACTATTTTTGTCAGGAAATCCAGCAGCCATCTGCATGGAAGTGCTCCTGGTGGCATCCCCAAAGCTGGAGCTCCCCAAGCCTACCTTCAGGAGGTGGTGCAGGCTGTCCAGGTCACAGCAGGTGCCGAAGTTGGCCTGGTAGAGGTGCTGGAGGAGCACGATGAGCGTGGCGTGCTGTGGGTGCTCACTGGCACTCAGCCTCTCGGCGATGGACAGGAACTCGCTCTGCACTTCGGAGCGGTTGAGCAGCAGCACCGTCCTGGGGACAAGGGGACACCAGTTAGGCTGGGCAGCCAGGCTTGGCCACTGGTGGTGAACCCCAGACAGGGCTCGAGCCCAGCAGCCAGTTGTCCTAACTGGACATGCAATGAAGTGGGGGTAGGACACGAGAGTGGCCTCTGGAATATCTTCCTCCTGCAAGATGCAGGTCAGAGAAGAAGCTTTAAGGAGAACAGCCACATCCTTCAGCTGCATTTTTGCTCTGGACCACAACATGAATATTCACAGGCTTTGAATTGCCAAATCTGAAGCCCAGAAATCTTATGCTTCCATTCATGGACAACAGCCCTCAGTGTCCACTGAGAAAAATTAGTTCTGAATTAAGGATGTGCTGTGGTGTCCTTGGTTCTAGAAAGCTCAGACAACAGGCACGAGCTTTCAACAAGCCCAAAGTTCAGGAACTGGACTTGATGATCCTTGTGGGTCCCTTTCAGCACAGGATATTTTATGATTCTATGACTTGTGCCAGGTTTTCAGGGGGGTTTATGCAAATACTGTCAATACACTGATGCTGCTGGGTGGGATACAGGTGCTGATCAAGAGCTGCACAGCATGAGTGGACAAGGCAAAGGAGAAGGACACCCCTTTTGCACAGAGTGACTGTGCCTGAAGGACTGTCCCTGGAGTCAGGCCAGACACACCACCTGGGCTCATTTCCCTCTTTACAAATGAGATGCCCCGGCAGGGAGAAGGTTCAGCCCTCAAATAAGGAGCAAAGTCTGACTCTGCTCAAAGCTGCAAGGCTTTCATTGCACTGGGACTGGGATGGACTTTCTTCTGACCCCTGTCAGGGTGGTGGCTTCCAAACCTGCAGATCACAACGTTTTCCAGCTCTTCTCCAATGTGTGCTGAGATCAGCAGCTCCCTATGGAGAAGACTTTGTCTTCCCCAGGTGTTTTCCCCTAGATCTGCAGCCCAAGAGTTAAGCAGTCCTGCAGGATAGCCGGCTTGGGGAGCCCACACACCCAGTCCCATGGCTGTGAAAATGCTACAGCCACTCTCATTGTCCTTTCCCACAGCTCAGCCCAGCTACCCAGCCCTTCTCCCCAGCACCCACCATGACCCCTCTGAGACGCTGCACACTGCAGCCCCACCGCTGCTTAAGCAGTGTAGAACTGTGAGGATGCCACAGAGGGGACCAGCAGTGCCCATGGCCACACTTACACAGTGGAGCTCTGGTAGTTCTTCACAGGCAGCCCCTGCTCTGTCCTCACCAGCCTCTGGAAAGTGATCCCTGGGGAGACAGCAGAGAACATGAGGAATGGAACCACTGCAGATTGATCTGCCTCAGCAGCACATTGACTTTGCCTCCCAGTGCAGTGCAGACATGGCTGAGCTGCTGCTCAGAACGGGAATGGCCCCACCAAAAGTCCTCATGGGGACAAGGCATAGCCACCATTGACTTTGCCTCCCAGTGCAGTGCAGACATGGCTGAGCTGCTGCTCAGAATGGGAATGGCCCCACCAAAATTCCTCATGGGGACAAGGCACAGCCAATGTGTAAAGGGACCAGCCCAGGAGCAACAAGGTAAAGGGTAGAAGCCCAGAGCAATGGGAAAGCAACCAAAGGATGGGACAGGAGAACTGCTGCACCTCCAGTCCCTTCTGCTCCACTGCTGGTGTGGGATGGGAATTCTATGGATATTTAGCAGCTTCTCCCACTTGCTTTAGCCCCCAAGACCCTGGATGTCATTTATGGACAGCAGGTCACTGTCACCTTCCCTCCTGCAGAGATGGAGCCCAGAATGGCCCCAGCAGGAGGGAGGCCGGTGTGGGCAGCCACAGCCCTGGATGCCTCCCTGGGACTGTCCCCAGGATGCCATTGGGAACCCAAACCAGGTGACATCAGATGGATCTGCACTGCGTGGCAGCAGCAAAGCCTGTGTCACCCCCAAACAGCAGGACTGGGGTACACCTTGGCAGAAATATTCTGGCAACAAGAAGATTCTGCCTCCTTATCGGTGCAGGCAGACACATCTCAATCCAGCTTGGCAGCCTGGGAGCAGCACCCATGGTGGGTCTCACACTGATCCACACAGGCCCCCTGATGCCAGCAGTGTTTACCCTTCTTGCAGAGGCACCAGCTCCCGTGAGCAGATCAAAGCTATTGCATTCTTGGCAAATATTGACAACAGCTTGTTCTCAGTTAATATTTACCCTCATCTCAATATAAAGCTTTTGCTTCAGTCTCACAGCAGATCACAGAGGCCATGCAATAAGCCTGTAAGAGCCTGTAAGGTCCCAGTCAGCTTACCAGAACAGGACATATTCTCACTGGTTCTGGCTCCAGCTGAGGGAGAGGCCACGGTGAGGGGCAGCACTGGGCTCCCCAGCCACTGCAGCCAATGCCACCCACACAGCATCTTTGGCAGGGGTGGGGGAACCCATTACGCTCACAGGAGGGCAAAAATTTTTGGACCAAGTCTCCAGCTCACATAGCACTGGGCACTGAAGATGGTGGTGATGGCACAAGAGCAGGGTGTAGCAACCCCCTCCCCAGCACTGGAGTTTTCCAGAGATGTGTAAACCAGCCCTGACCAGTGTCACAGCAATAAATGACCAGGAAGGAGCTGGGGACGCCCATGGCTGCAGCAGTGTGGGATGAGTGTCCCCACATCCGTGCTGGAGTCTGGATGCAGCAAGAGCTCAGCCAGACCCTGCCTGGTGACCATGGCCATTCGTACTGGGGGTAAAGCAGCCATTCCAGTGCTCACACTGCACAGGGTTTGGTAGGTTTTCCATCCTTCTGTCCCTTTGAAAGTGCCTTTCATCCTACTGCATCTACAAGCTCCCATCTCACAGGACTTTGCTGCCATGACAGAGACCCTGTATTTCACATTCCTACCAGGGCTCTTCAAAGCAGCTTCCCATTTTGAGGGGGTGGAGAGCACTCCTAACCCCAGCCCACATACCCCCCAAGGCCTCTTAAGCCCTGCTCAGAACCAGCCTTGCTGCCATGGCCCTGTGCAGGATTAAACACGGGCTGCAATCTGCTCTGTGTGATAACAGCTCTTCAAAAGCCACCAAAAGACGGGGAGATTAGGAAAATGGGCCTTTTAGAAATAATTGGAAGAGCTGCTCCATTGGGAACAACAGGACATCTATGAGGAGGCTTTAATTAAGAGGAGCACTGCTGCTGCTGCTGCTGGATGTGGCCAGAGTTGTATCACAAGGTAGTGCCTGGGCTGTAAAGAACAAGCCAGGGAGTCCCTCAGCCCTATGGAAATCTCCACGCAAGGGCAGGCTCAGAGGCTCCAGCCACCTTGCTGCGATGAATGGCCCCACTGTTATCACCCCAGTTGCACCACTGAGCATCTCAAACAAAGGCCAGGGCTGGGTGGGAGCAGCCAGCACGTGCTCAGCTGTGGAAAAGACCCACCAGACTGAAAGGCAGCCAGGAAATCAGTTACCCATTTTGCTAATTCCCAGAGTGGGGAGTCCTCAGGATGCTCCCACCACCTCGCACGCAGGGCAGCCACCAAAAACATCACCCTGCCCTGTTCCTCCAGAGGAGTCTGGTCTCACCCTGTGCTGGACCACCAGGGAATATCATCCCAAGGATGGAGGGCAGAGATCCTCACCTCCTGGGAAAACTGAGGTTTGGGATGCCCAAGGTAAATGTGCACATTATGCTCACAGGATTCATGAAGCAAGTGGGGAAAGAGGCAGCAACACCAGGGGAACAAGTACAGGGTGATCAAGGCAGGGTGTGATTTTGGGAAGCAGTGCCAGCAGCATGTGCAGGGCAAGGGCACTCACCAGGGGCCTTCAGCTCATTGCTGATGAAGGTGAGCAGCTCACGGAAGATGTCACAGTAGGGCACAGGCCAGGTCAGGAAGTTGTGGTACACACTGGCAGCTTTCAGGAGCAGGTCAGAGCCTGGTGGGAAGTGAGGAGCCTGCAGGGGGACAGGGAGACATGGTTAGAAAGGGAGCAAAGACACAAACTGCAAGTGCTGTGTAAAGCTGTGAGGGTTTAGGCTGCAAGTGGGAGGAGGAGAAGCAAAGCAGAGGTTCATCCTGTGACATCCCATCTTCTCTCAAGGAAGGGGCAAAGGATCCCCACAGGGCACAGCTCCAAGAAAGTTCCTTCCGCTCTGCACCTTCCCAACCTCCTGGCTGTGGCTCACGTGCCAAAGCCTATATATAAATTCCTTTTTAACCACCACAACCCCTACAGATGAATTGCATTACAGCCTGTGCTTTTGCAGGATCTGGCAGCAATGATTTCCTTGGGATAATGATGCATTGTGCTAGCAATAATAATAATAAAAAAAGTATTTCCTGTAAAGGCCCCACTCCTTCTTTTCATTCCCATTGCCCATGTATTTTGCACAAGTATAAAGGGTAATGAAAAAACTTCCCTTCTCTGCACAGATATTGTCCATCTCCCTTTCTGATTAGCTCACCCTTTAAAAAATAGCTTAAACATCCCAAAGCTCATTTTTTTTCCTGCTTAGCTTATGCAATCGTTTTTTGATTGTGATCCCCACAGATTCGTAGAGATGAATTGATCAAAGCAGGCTGTGACATCTCAGACAAAGCCACCCTGATTTCAGTGACAGCTGTGTGGCTCTGTGGGCTCCCTGGGGCTGGATCAAACTCTGTGCAGCAGCCACAGCACTTACATACAGGACGGCGTAGTAGAAGAGCAGAGCCAGGGGCGTCACGAGGTCATAGTCACACTTCTCCTGCACCTGTAGGAAAGAGCCCGAGGGCAGGGGGTGAGCTGGGCTGCTTGCCATGAGCACCACCCAAAAGTATCCTTGGAGGGACCAGGAGACTCCCCAACAGCACAGCTGAGCATCCAACCTGCACCATCACATCTCTGTGCCCAGCAGTTCCCTCATCTCCAAGGGAAAACAACCCCTAAAGCCCCACTAACCCACACCAATAGGACAGACAGACCAGCACAACCTCCTGCTCTGCCTTTACCCACATTTGGCCAAGCTCCCAGCCCTTTGATGTTCCTGATCCTTGAATAGTCCCTTGAAATTCCATGGCATTGGCTCAAAGCAGGCAGCCTGGAGAGGCAAGGAGGCAGCCCAGCCCCTACAAGCAGCTTGCACAGCTCGGCAGCATGTTAAAACCCATGTTGTATTTCCAGCCCAGCCTTTGCCAGGGAATAGCCAGCACTGTTTTTCCTAGAGACACAGTGATAGCTCAAGGATACACTTGTGTGCAGTCTCCCCTTTTTCATAAGCACAGCACAAAGTGCAATAAATCCTTACAAAAAGCCTCAATGTAATAAACCACTGTCAGCAACAAGACCAATAGCAACCATTAAAAGAGCATAAAAGTGGATTTAACTGAATTGTGCTAAACTTAACTGCTATCAGGTCCATTGCCTTTCTTCCCCAAAAAATGAAAGGCAGCATTTACCCCATCACATGAACCCCAGTGCTGGAGATTTAGGAAACACATCACTGTTTCCTGCCACATCAAGGCATTCCTCCAAGGCCTTTCTGGATGCAGCCCGGGATGACCCTGCTCAACGAGTGATGCCTTGAGGTTCTCTGGCACATGATGGCACCACAGCAGGTCAGTAGATTGGCTCCATTCCCATGTCACCTCCAAGCTCTGCTTCACCCCACTGTCACCTGCCAAGCTGCTGCATGGTGCAAACCCCATCTGTGGTCCCCAGTGTTGCAGCTCCTCAGGAAGCCCAGCAGGGACACAGAGAAGTTTCCACCAAAAACAACAGGAAACTTTACACGTGCTCTGCTTTGGACTAGCAGCTCCCAGCTGCTGGCCAGGGAGGGCTTGGGGAAGCTCTGAGGAAGGCTGGCTCATCCATGTAGGGCTATAGCCCAGCACGCCTCTGTAGACCACCAAGAAGCGCTCTAGGAGATCAAACCCATCCCTGTGCATCTGCAGTGCTACCCAAAGAACAGGTATCAAAGCTGGCTTTTCCCTCATAGTTCCCACATGCTGAAAGCTGGTGGGATACACAGTGTTAATCCCACCAATTACTCCCACCAAACTCAGCACCACCTGGCCCCAAGTGTTGGTGCTCCAGCAATACTTTACCATAACCAAGAATCACCCACCAAGCTCTGCAAAACACCATTTGGGGCAAGCCATAGAGCTGACCATGTCTCAAAGCCCTTCCTGACAGCCCTCCAACTCACCTCTTTGGTCTTGCCAAGGATCTTCTCCACGAGGATGAGGTAGTTGCCAGCATCTCTGCTCACCAGCTCCTGCAGGCTCCAGCAGTTCAGGCACAGCCCTGCTGTGGGGGACACACAGCCACTGTCACTCAAAGCCCCATTCAAGGTCATAAGAGGGATGACCAACGGAAAGGTGTCATGGGGGAAGGTGTTGACCACACGCAACAAATCACAGCGGAAGAAAAAAACCTCATGCCCTCATTCTAGACAGATCTAACCTCAAACAAAGGTGCTTGTCTCAGCAGCACCGACTGGCACCTGAGCACCTTCATGTTCTTGCAGCCCAACACACCCAGCTCAGCTGGTGCTTCTCTCTAGGTACCAGCTGGGTAGCTGACATGCCAGCACGGCCATGTGCATGTGCAGATGCCAGAGGGATGTGCCTGGCATGGGTGGAACCCACTTTCCTTCTTCCTGAGCACAGAAAACCCACCAATGTGACCCCTTGCCTTGCCACGCCCTGGCTCAAGCACCCCAGATCCATTATCCCAACTATAAACTCACTCAAATCCTGCCAAATTTAGCTCCTTGTCCATGCAGACATCGAAATCCTTCCAGCTGCATCACACCCACCCAGCTTCCCCATGCCCTGGAGGTGCACCAACACAGCAGTATCACTGCAGACAGCTCATAGCAGCACCACTGTCAAGCTTGCTCAGCTTAGTCCATCTCTTTGCACCTTCAAATTTCCATTAAATGTATTAAAACCCCACTAGAAGATTAGCCAGACTGACAGAAGAGAATTGCCATGCAAAGGGATGGTGGGTCCCTCACCCCAGACAATTGAAAGCCTCCAATCTCCTTCCCCAGACATCTGCTGGGATCAGACCAGTGACAATGGCCCAAGGTGTTTCCCGAGGTTCTTCTTGGGGGTCAGGGCCAGCTCCCAGGTGGCCTTAGAGGAAATGATCAGTGTGAAGGCTGCCAGGCACCTCCATTCATCCCAGTCTCTGGGGAGGAGGCAGAGTTTGCTGGCTCCGGAGGTCCAGGATCCGCAGAGTAAGGAGGGAGCATCACTCCCTCCTCCCCTTCCTCCTCCTCCTTCCCAGGGACCTGGGTACCCCACACAGCCCCAGGGAGAAAAAGTTAAGGGGGAATTTCAAGCAAACAGCCCAACAAATATCTGGGAAATTGTCCATGTTGGCATCTGCCCCTTCCTGCATCGCTATGGATCTTTCCAGCAGAAGGGGATGCAATGTGGACACTACACAGCTCAGCTGCAGCCCAGGACATGGTTCAGGGGGTGCTGGAACCAGGGCTCTTCTAATCTCAGCCCAAAATAAAAGCCAAGATTAAGAAAGCATCTCTCACTGCAGAGAAGAGGGGCTAAAGATCAGAGAGGAAAAAATAAATATAAATCCAGCTGGATTTCACTCACACAGCCTATTAAATGGCACAGACATAAACACCAAGCCGTGCTAGAGCAGGTAAGAGACAATGCCATGAGCTGGCAGGGGACAGCAGGTCATCACACACCTAGAGAGCACACTGTCTGTCCCTCAAACATTATTCCCAACTGCAGAGGCTGCAGATTCATCAAACACAGACATGTCTTAAAATACCTTTACACACCTTCTAGGTGCTAAGCAAGATGAATTTAAACCAGGGAAGAGGCTGCCATGGCCAATGGGAGAAGACAAATGTCCAGACAAGCAAAACTAGTGCTGAGGTTGCAAAACTTGTCCCCGGATGTGGACAAGCATTTGCTCTCCAGGACACACACCATTTCTGTGGCTTTATGCCAGGCTTGTAGTGGAATGAACAGGGCAGAAGATTTCCCCCAGGGAAAGCCCCTGGGCTGCCACACAACTTTGTACTTTCAGTGAATCAACATTTTCCAGCAGAGAAAGATCCCTCTGGGAAGTTTCCAAGCAGCTCAGACTCACTTTCTAATTTGCCTCCAGTATTCCCAGCATCTTATTGGGTTTGCTGACACCCACCAAAACACTGAGATATCTTGGCACTGAGGGAACAGCCACATCAATTGGGGAATTCGGTGATGCTCCGGATTTCCTTTGAGCCACTTCCATAAGCCAGCGCAATGCCAGGAAGCCACAGCTCTGCCTGGGATGACTCCCACAGACTGCCCAAATAAATCAATATTTTCCCAGAGTGTGGAATCCTCCAAGGAAAGCCCCAGCACCTGGGATATAGTCAAGTAAGCAACTGGCCCAGCAGAAGTGGTCAGAGCTGCCAGGAGCTTTGCTGACCTCGGCAAGAAGCCGCTAGGCTCACATGGTGCCTGGAAAAAACCCCGTCCTGCTCCGGCTGAGAGGATTATTTATCTTAGGGCCCCTTCCAGTTTCTAAAGGGACTCCAAGAGAGCTGGAGAGGGACCTTGGAGAAGGGCCTAGAGTGACAGGACAAGGGAGAATGGCTTCATACTGACAGAGAGCAGAGTTAGATTGGATATTAGGAAGAAATTGTTCCCTGTGAGGGTGGGCAGGCCCTGGCACAGGTTGCCCAGAGAAGCTGTGGCTGCCCCATCCCTGGAAGTGTCCAAGGCCAGGTTGGAGCAATCGGGACTAGTGAAAGGTGTCCTTGCACATGGTGGGGGGGTTGGAACAAGATGATCTTTAAGGTCCCTCCCAACCCAAACCATTCCATGAATCTTTCACCTGTGAGAGCCCAGCCCTACTACACTGCCAAGGGAAGAGGACGGCAATGAGGAGCAGGATCCATGGTGGGGCAGATCTCCATCGAGGAGCATCACCCCAGGAGAGGAACATCACATCCTGCACAACCATAACCACAAACACAAATAGCAGGACGTGGGCTCTTTCCTTCCTCTCACTTGTAGCGAGGGAGGAGGAAACTGTGGTGGCAGCAGCTCACAGCATCATTCTGTGCTGAATGGGGCAGAGGGAGAGGCACTGGGCTGCTTCCCCTGGAGGAAACTGGGGCAAACCCACTGTGTAGAGGCTGGGAGGATGGGCAAGAGCAGGGACACGGGCAGGGCTCAAGGGAGGCATCTTACAAACACAGCATAAGGGAACAAATATAAGAGGGAATGGCTGGAGCTGTGTCAGGGCAGGGTTAGGTTGGATGTTAGGAAAAGTTTCTGCCCCCACTGACCAGGCTCCCCAGGGCAGTGGGCACAGCCCCAAGGCTGCCAGAGCTCAAGGTGCATTTGGACAATACTTTCAGAGACAGGGTGGGATTGTTGGGGTGTCTTTGCACGGCCAGGAGTTGGACTCAATGATGCCTTGTGGGTCCCTTCCAACTCAGGATATTCTGTATTTCAGACCTGAGGTCTTCTCACTCATTTTTGAATCTTCTACGGGAGCTATGAGCTGAAGCAGCAGGATACAGCCAGGTATATTTGAATAATACCATTATAAGCAAATTTCTGTTTAACTCATGGTCATAGCAAGGCTCTGGGATTACCCTGGAATTAAGCTAATCAGTGCCGGGAAGCAGCAGGCTGCCAGGGTCTGAGCTCCTAAATTTGGCAAAGCTGCATTAACCAGAGACACACCAAAACAGCTGTGCTCTTGCAAAAATAGTCTCAAGCACAAAATGCAGCTCGGAAATCCTGGACACAATAAACAAAGACCACACAGCAAAGCAAAGTGTCTGGCTCTGTCAGGACAGGGATCCAGACCTGGGTGGGAATTCCCTTCCCTCCTCACACAGTTCAGGTCACAACACTTTCCCATCACTGGCAACAGAGTCCCCACAACCACATCCCCTGCACCCAAACTAAAATGGTTATTTGGCCAGGGAAGGTGATGCTCTTAATGTGCACAGGTTAGGGACAAAAGCCCAAGGTGACCTTAACAGCAGAAAGGAGCTCTCTCTGTCCATCTGCAGATGTCCTGTGACCCCCTGGGACACAGCTGGGCTGTGGTGGCACCTGGGGACTTCATGAACTGCTGAGCAGCACTTGGTTTATGCCCAGGTCAGAGAGAGGCTGCAGCCAGGTGAGGTTTCCAGCCATCCCTCACCTCAGCACACTCCAGCAGGTGTTACGCTGCTGCTCTGCTGCAACACTGAATTGTGTCACCACAAAGGGCCAGGCACAACAACAACAGGGACAACTCAGCAGTGATGTCTGACACCAGGCCAGAGCAGCACCAGCACAAAGATCAAACTGAGTCCACCTCACTGTGGCAGGTATGCTGAAAATCAGCACCACCAGACCATGCTGGGCACCCTCCCTGTCCTGGAGCGGACAAGGGTAGATGTGCACCAAGAGCACGTGGGAAGCTTGAACCAGCCTTTCCCCTGGACTCTGCACTTGCTCTTTCATTCCCAAAAAACATTTCTCACTGTGAGATGCAAGCAAGGCCCTGAGTCTGTGTGGAGGGCACAGCTCAGGGATGCTCTGGGGAGTCCCCCCAGGCCAGTGCAGGGATGCTCCCTGTCATCACTGCAAGCAGGAGCTGAGCTCCCCATTAACTCCAATTTATTGAGCTGTTCAAGGTCTGAGAAGTTCTGTGTTGGAGGGAAACACTTCACCTCACCCACTTAAGGCCACAGCAAGGCAAGGTTTGCAGAGCTCAGGCAGGAGCCTCTTGGCTGAGGGAAATGGGAAGCACAATCAGGCTCACAAACCCCTCAATGCCTCAAAGGAAAGCAGTCCATGGCTCTAGAGGTTTCAAGATCAGCACTATAAATGCACTTTGTACAGGCAGCACAAAGCAGAACTCCACCTTCCAGCCCTTAAATCCAATGAATTTTGTCACAAGAGGCACAGGAGACCTCCCAGCAGGGCAGCAGGAAGTCCACAACTGAAAGAACAGCTGACATCCACCCTGCCCTCATGCTCATCCATCCGGTTTTGCTTCACTAAACCAGTGACCCAGCGCTATTTATTTTTTCTTAATGCATGGAAAATGAGACAGATTTATCTGCCAGCAACACAAGCAGCCCAGAAGACACCATGTCCCCAGCTGGGGGAACCTGGGGCTGCGACTAAGCCATGCTTATCCCGACATCCAACACAGCCAGATTCCACTGAGCACAACACGACACAGACCCAAAGAAACATCTCCCTCTGGGAGAGCAAAGCCCACAGAAAAGGTTCCAAGCAAGGACAGGGTGCTGGGCAGGGGCTGCACAAAGCCCTCCATGCCCAGAGGGAGCCTGGGCACAGCACCCACGCTTTGATTGCTATCGATGTTGAGAAGGTGCCAAGAGCAGCAGCGGCCCCGGGGGCGGCCTCGGAAGGATGAGGCTTTGCCATTTCTTTTCTGAGAAGTACACCGAGATGCCCTCTTCCTCCTCCTCCTCCTTCTCCTCCTCCTCCCAGAGCAGCTCCTTCCTGGCCTCAGGGGGTGGCATTTCCCCATTGCCACTCTTTGTAGTGGGCAACTGTCAAGTCAGAAAAAATGAAAGAAATAAAGCAGAAATACCAAATCATGCCCAAACTGCCCACGGTGCTTGGGCTGGGCATCAGGTTCTGGTGCCATCAGAAGTGACACAGTTGGAGGGGTGGAAAGCAAAAGACCTCATTTCCTCCCTCCCCCAAACCCACTCACACCGTTTCACCTCTGTCCTCTCTAGAAGAAGGTGGCTTCTCCAAGGGACTGCCCAGAGGAATGGACAACTTGCTGCAGTTTGGAAGGAGGGATTGGAGGTGCTTGAAGGACAGAGGACAGTCCAAGCCCGGCAGAGACAGCATCCCCTCGGGATGCATCCTGCACTGTACAGCAATCCAACCTCCAGATTCCATACCCAAGCAGTTGCTTAGATATGGAATACAGATATGGATATCCAGCAGCAGGGCACAGTGGCACCTCCCAGGGCTAGAGCCAAGCATTTCCACCCAGCCTGGGCAGTGATTATGGCAAGAAAACCCAAGACAAACCTTGAGAAATCAGCCCAAAGGTTAAAATTTGCCAGGTTTACTAATCAGTAACCTTCATTCTGCCCCCAGAGCATTTCAGTACTTGGTGACTAAGCTGGAGGAGCCCCACACCAGATTCTGTTCCTTTCCCATGAAGGTATTTCAATGTAATTGAGCAGGATCTTAAATTTCTCTTTTTTTGGAGCTGAGTAGACTGAACTCCTGGGCACCATGGGAGGCATGTTGTTGAACATTCCTCCCCCAGCTCACCACTGACCTTCATCCACCCTCCCTCACCAGCATCCTTCATCCTCTCTGACCCACGTGCAGCCCTGTGGCAGATACACAAGAGCAGATACCAGTGCTCCTTCCAGGCACTGGGCTGCCCTCCAGACTCTCCTGTAACTCCCATCCATAAAGATCCTCCACCCCCTCTTCCACCTCAGGCTGCAGCACAGCATCTCTGGTGCCACCAAACCCAAGCCCAGGGCTCTCCTTCACCAAAACCTCCCTGTTTCTCTGCTCACCAGCAAGAAGTAAAATATATTTCCTCCTTTATCACACTCTAATTTGACTATGGTCTCTCTCCAGCAACACAAAGCAAGGCAAACCTTGAATGGGGTCACCAAGAGGAAAAGGAGGTTGCCCTTCCAAGCACTTTACTATCAAGGATTTTTATAAGTCAGAGACAATTAATTTTAATTTGGTTCCTCCATTAAACTCTGCAGAAAGACCTTCTACATAGACCCCAGAGCTGGTCACAGTGTCATCCAGAATATAAATCTGGGATGGTCAAAGCAGTCACAACTTCTCCTCTTTGCTGACTTCACAGACCTCAGCTACTCAGTTCACTTACGCAGGGGGGAAACAACGCATCGGAAACCATTACTCACCCACTCTCCAGCAACCTCCTGTAGAATTTTCATGTAAAAATACAGCATTAAATAATTTAAAAATGAACAAAACTCTAGCAAGGTCTCAGCCCCAAAAGCTGCAGCAATGTGGTGTGTTATTTTTGTGTATGGAAATGGTAAAAAAGGAGAGGAAAGCAAATAAATTGGGAAATGGAAGTGATGCAAGAAGTTAAAAAATGAGAAAGAAGAAGGTGATGGCCCAGCTAAGCAGAAGATGGAAGGATTCACTGAACACATGAGGAACAACCCTGCCACAAATGACAGCCTGGATCTGACACAGTTCAGGGATAATGAAACTGTTGCTTGTAACATGGGGAAGGCAGAAGGATGTGAAAACATTTTTGCTCTGTTTTGGAACAGCAAGGGGATGCACTGCTATGGGGTGTGGGTGCACTGTGCTGTTTTCCCTAAATCATACCTGTTACTGCAAATACTTCCTACTCCTGCAAGGGGAAAGGCTCCTCAAAGCCAGCATGTTGAAGTGAGGGACAGCCCCCATGGGAAGGCGCTGGGAGGGTTGTCCTGGGGGCTCCCCAGCAGCAGAACCAGGGCCAGGGCACAGCAGAGCCATTAACATCCACCCATCACCGCTGAGGAAACGGGTGTGCTGGTCATGCTGAAGGGTTTTGGCAACAGCACAAATGCTTCTGATGAAAGGGGACTTTCTGCTGTGTAAAACGCCTGAGATTCTCCCAGGAATGCCAGGTCGTTCTGCCAAACCCACATGAAGAGGACTGACAAGCAGCAGGCAGAGAGAGGGGGGGCAATCATTAGGAATGGCTGAGCAGCACAGCTGCCTCCAGCAGAGCCCACCACCCCAGCCCCCTGCCCTGTACAGTCTGGGCTTCGCTAATGAGCCGGAAAAATTACAAAGTCGTTGTTTAAAGGCTTCCCTAACACAAACACCAGTGCTGAGGGGCTGGGATTAAGAGTTTGTGAGTGACACAGGAATTGATTAATTGTAATTACAGGAAGAGGTGAGTTCTGCAGTGCACAATGACTCGCTTGGCGAGATGGGCTCCGTTGGACACGCGCTGTCACGGTGCCAACTGCAAGGTCAGGCTTCCAGGAACTAAGAATGTAGGTCACACTTCAGGGCCTGGCTCCCAGAGCATGGGGAAATGAAGAGACACAGGAGTCTTGGTTGTAACTGCACAAACCAAGACCTCAGGTGATGCTACAGCTACAGCATCCCTGGCATTGCTATGGTGGGTGTGAGGAAATAGACACAGCAAAAGGGGTTAACTCTGGTATTTGGCAGCACATGGCATATTATTTGCACCTTTTTGTTGACTTACAGGTAAAAAGAAAAGCAGAAAGGGTTGAAAGAACTGCATAGAATTTGTCAGCCCACCAAATACATTTCAATTCTTTTATCCACAAGATGATTTGGGAGTGATTCAGTTGCAGCTCACAAACATGAGCATGAGGAAGAAAGGTCAAAGTGACATTCAAAAATTATTTCTGCTCGTTGCTGCTCTGCCCTCACCACCATCATCCCAAATCCCTTCACAGCACTCTGAACATGGCTCACATCTTTATGGCCACCACTGTATCTGACCCAGGTTTAAATCAAGTCAGTAACAACATCTCTTTGCTTGGTTCTGACAATGCAGCAGAGACCACACCCATGGGTTTGGGGACTCTGAGCATCAAAGCAAGGCTGGCTGGTTGCACAAAGGAGTCTTTCCTTGTGGTGAACAAAGACTCCTCTCCTCTCAAGCTTACACGTGGACAGCTGGCAACACGCACGACTTCTCTGCTGAGTCTTTACATAGGTAAGACCTAACGTGACTTGTTCAGTGTCTTGGAAAACCATCCTACTACAGCAAGAGGTTCAGGAAGACTGACTAGGTTGGATCCCACATAGAACTTTGGAAGGCAAAAAAAGGCCTCCAAGCCTCTGGAAGCACCAGCAGCTCTCTCTCATCCAGGAGCCCAGGTAGGTCAGCAGATCACACAGAGACCGAAGAACAAGCCCATGGTTAACAGATCACCTACCAGCCCATCTGCTGGAGACAGCACCTCTGCTAAGCCCATGCAGACATCTTTCCAGTGCGTGGTAGATCCTGTCCTCTGTGCACGTGGTGTGCTGCATTTTAATTCATCTCCTGCAGAGGAAGAAGCAGGAAAGTTAGTACAATATACAGGGTCCTTAGTGAAATGTGAGGAAGGGAGCCAAGCTCCTGCTGCAGTGCAGACAAAGTGCTCCTCATGAACACCACCCTGTCACTGCCTCGTGTCACCCCTGCCAACCCAAAGCCAACAAAACACCCCGCTCTGTTGACTGTCATCTTCCCTCTGCTCCCCAATCCTTGCCAACCTTGGCAAAGAAAAGGAGGCACACACGTCCATGACTCAATCAGGAGAGGCAGTGGGGCCAAGGCATCCCAGACCTACTGCAGACATCTCTGCCTTCTCACAGCTTTGGTCTGCAGGGCAGAATGAGTCCTGCTCACGTGTCTGTGGTGAGGAGGTAATCGAGGGTTAACCTCCATTGAAGATAACACTGCAAGAGATTACAGCTCAGATGGGAATCATGGAACAGCCCAGGCTGGGAGTGATCTCAAAAGATCATCTGATCCAACCTGGGAAAGGTGGCAGCAGAGTCCACACTTTTACTCCTTGCATTAGACAGATTGTCCTTGACGGCTCCAGTGTTCACTGACAGTGGCCACAAACACACTCCAAGTGGCCAGCACTGCCACCTTGCTGCCACATGGCCAGCATGAAGAAAAAGGTCCATGTGCCCTTGGGGCAATGCAGGAAAACACGGAGTGGATGTCAGAACATCCAAGGACATTGTGAAACAGCGATTGCGTGTTTTGCATCCCACAGCCCAGGCTGCAACCTCAAACCTTGGGCTGGGGGAGGAGGCTTTTATCCCACCTAATTCAAATGTAGCCATCTGGGACACCATGAACATAAAAGCCACTTGCCCAGAAGATTTACTGCTCAGACCTGTCTGATCATAAGCAACCAAAGAGGGTGACTGGACAGAGATTCCCTCCTCCCCTGCAGTGCCATCCCTGGAGTACAGAGGGACCCTGGGTCCGGTTTTCCCTCCTCTCCCAAAGCACAGACAAGAGTCCCTCCCACATACTCTTTGCCTCTGTTAGAGGCAACACAAATGCACAAAAATAATCCAGGAAGAAGAAATATAACCTGCCAGTACTATAAAACCCACCTGCCAAGGAGGCCTTTGCTTTCACCCTGCACAGCATGTTCCTGTACCTATGCCACACACCCACACAGTTCCCAAAGCCACTCCAAATTCTCAATTCTCTGCTTATTGGTGCTCACTACTGAGTGGTGGCTGCACCCATCTCAGCACCCCATCTATGCCTGGATGGAGCAAAAGTCACAGCGATCTCAGAAGAAGCTCCATGATCCTCCCTACTTGGTGCACTCAGCGTGGCTACTTCCACCCACATTTAATTCCCAGCAACTCCCCCAAAAGGGCTCAGGAAAGATGTGTCTGGCTGTTGGGGCTCCCTAAGACCCCAGGGAGTAAGAAGGTTAGCTCCAGCCCTGCCCCTCAGTCCTTCCTGCACTGGAGAGAACCCATCAACAGCTCCAAACAGGAGAAAGCAAACACACAAGGACCACCACTGACCTGCCAAATGAAGCTCTCCTTCACTCCCAAGTGGCTCATGGGCTCCTGCCTCTTGTGTCCCACTGCCACAGCATGTTATTATGGTCTTCACCATAAGTTTTGTCCATCCACAGCGCCCGTGTGAGGAACACCAAGAAACACTCCTCTGTGGTGCCACAGGCTGAATGAGTGGGGAACTGCACACCAGCACCTTAGTCATGGCTTGAGGCAAGAGGAAAACGGTGACTAAGAGCATGGTGTGACTCACAGGCACCCCTTACAACACCCAGCTCACAAAAACGCACCTTCCCGCATGTCAGCTCACTCAGGGCTTGAGAGGAACAGGCTCCTCACCCGACTCCAGTCCAGCCATCCCTTCCCACTGCATCTCATGTCCCAGCACACAAGAGGCAGGGAATTTAAGGACAAAATATAACCAAGATATTACCACAACTTTCAAACCACAAAACACAGTCTTTGGGTGGTTTTTGCCCCCTGGTGTGCTACGGACCACACATGAGTCTAAACCTCTTCTCCCAAGGCAGTGCTTATGGCAGCATTTTTTGTGGGAGACAATTCAGTTTGTCCACTACAACTAAGCAGAAACTGTGCAACCTTTTCCACTGCATATTCTCCCAACTCTCCCTTCCTTCCCACCCACGCTGAACGAGATCATAAAGCAAGGGACAGTTCTGGAGGACGTAATATAACCTTCCAATGAGACCTGCTAAGCATCTCAAGAACATTAAGAAAAACAAGTGTTGAGGTCAAGGTTTTGGATCAATGCTTTGCTTTTTATGAGGGTGTTGCACAACTCTACAGGGGAAAAAAAAAATCTGTCCCTTCATCCTCTTCTCCCAACTGAACTCCCAGCAGAAGAGTGGCTAAACCAACAGCTGCTTTGGCAAAACCACGAGGTGCAAGGTACTGGGAGCAGGTGGAAGGGATGTTGCAGTCGCTGCACAGTCACGTTTCACAACATACCCAGGGCAAATGCTGCCAGTGGCCATGTTCTGGCACCCTTGGGGACACCCTTGTCACCACACCTGGCTGCTGCCTTCTGCATTACCAAGCAGAGCAGTATGTTGGGAAAGGTGTGGGATTCCTTGCCATGTCCACTGGAGACTTTTCAGTAAGAGTACGATCACTACCCAGGGAAGGGAGAAGGGGTGGACCTACTGAGACACAACACCAGGGAGAGACCTTCCAGCATCAGATTGTCATAACTCTCCTGACAGCAGCTCTGCAGGCAACACAACCTGGTGCTCACACATCTGTCCAGTCCCTCTGAGACACACCTGGAGGCACTGCTCCCAAGAGACAGGAAGAGGACACACCACAGCAGATGTGAAGAACATCCTCAGGCAATGACTGAG
>JAOXXN010000230.1:792893-807017 GCA_026770055.1 Myrmophylax atrothorax
AGCCTTGGGGCTGTGCCCACTGCCCTGGGGAGCCTGCTCAGTGCCCACCACCCTCTGGGGGAACAACCTTTTCTTGATATCCAGCCTAAACATCCACTAACCCACTAACACAGCTCCAGACATTCTCTCAAGTCCTTCACTGGTCACCAGAGAGATTTCACACTCTCCACTCCTCGGACCACTCCTAAAGAATCACAGCATCCCTGGCAAGGGCAGAATGGCTTTGCAGACTGGGCTGCCTTCAAGGATCTACAAGATCTGGGTTTTAATCTACTGTCAGAGAGATCTAACATTTGTCACTGTGCTGGTTTAAAGGGAAATCATCAGGAGAAGTGAACCCAACTCAAAAGAGATTGTAAGTCAGAATTACAACTAAATAAAAATACAATAAATGCAATGATACAAAAAGAGAAATTGGTTTTAACCCACAAAAACCAGAAGTATAGCCCAGCCCCCTGGGGCACAAACACAGTGGGGTTTGGTGGCCCCTGTGCTGAGCCCCACATGGCTCCCCTGAGTCCAATGTAAAAGGAAAGGGAAAACCTGTGGGTGCAGATGACGGCCAGAGTCTGGTCGAGAGTGGTGGTTGCAGTCTTGTCGAGGTTCTGGCACTCCTCTGGATCTGATGAGTGCTACCAGAAATTCTTAAACCCCAAGACAGGCTATGCTCAGGTTCAGGTGGGAATGCCCAGTACTTCCCTCAGGGCCAGGAGTTTTCACAATGGGAGTGAGTCATGGGATATTTTTGGACTCCTTGATGGGCCATTAGCAGACATGGCCCTGGGTGTGAAGGTGCTGATGCCTTCCCGGAGGGGAGTTATCACACCTGAGTCACTGGTGTGCAGACCCTGCCACACTCACAGGGTTCTCCAACACCCAGTTTGTAGCCTGAGGGGTCAGGTGTGTCTTGGGCAGCTGCTGCAAACGATCCATCGTTACCAGGTCATTAGAAATTACATAGAGGGTGTAATACACAGTTCTGGTTACACCCACACAGTAATAAGATGGTCCCGGCTTTCTCTAACTAGGACAGTGACTTAGTGCTACAGACCATGATCTTCCATCCCATCCCAAATAAAGACATCCTCTTAGAAGTTCAGCTCTTTCAGCAGCAACCTGAATACTAAGACAGTGTCCAGACAGTACAGAGAGCTGTGTGTGCATCCCGGCAGAGCTGCTCTGCCTGTTTGTGATCAAACATGCGCTCAAGAGCCCGACACGAGCACTGCTGTGGTGACACCAAGAGCTGGGAGATGTGGCCCTGCAGGAACCCCTACAGCAGCTCTGCCGTGGGCTTCACCATCATGAGGGATGGAGGTGGCTCTTCTAGGATTGCTTGGACTTTCAAAGACAAAATGCACAGTCCGAGGTGAAGTACCACTGGGGAGGTGCTCTCCAAGCTGGAGGTGACCTCAGAGGCAAAGCTGCAGCCGTTTCTCTTGCCTTGAGATTCACAGCCCAAACAAGTGACAGAGGCTGAACCACAGCTTCCAGTATCAGCCACTCCAAGGCAAAACCTCAAAATACTCTGTAATCCACCCAAATCGAACATGTCAGCCCATACCTTGGGCTTGGCCATTTCAGCTTGGAGTAGAGCAGAAAAAACCCACAGCTCAGTCCTCCAGCAGGACTAGATCTAATCACAGCCTTCTGCACGTTGGAAGAAATCAATGACACACAGAGGACTGGACAGACACTTCTAACCAGGGCCACAAACCTCTTACATCTGGCATTGTATATACATGCATATATTCCATAATCTTGTATCTATATTCCATAATCTTATCTCTAGTCCTCTTGCAGAAAAGCTCAAGTAGGAGAAGCACATTTCACAGGAATAGCACCTCTGCACTAGGACATCTG
Source organism: Myrmophylax atrothorax (assembly GCA_026770055.1). Taxonomy (NCBI): domain Eukaryota; kingdom Metazoa; phylum Chordata; class Aves; order Passeriformes; family Thamnophilidae; genus Myrmophylax; species Myrmophylax atrothorax. The sequence continues at coordinate 794,757 of JAOXXN010000230.1, forward strand.
GCAGCCCAGTGCTGTCACATGGATTGACCCCCCTTTCAAGTCCCTCATTGTCAGAATTGGGGGTGGCAGCTTGTGCAATGGCCCCAAACATGTGGACTCATTGCTCCAATGTGCCCTTGGCAGGAGAAGGGGCTGATAAAAGCCATAGGAGAAAAGGTAACTCACCCAAGGTGGCAGGGCAAAGCCCTGGTAGGTCTGGAAAGAACACAAGAGGTCCTGCACCAGCTGTTGTGCCACTCACAGCCACTCTGCTCTGCCTGTTCTCACTGCCAGCGCACACAGGCACTTCCCTCATGACAGCACCTCCTCTCTACACAACACTCCCAAAAACTGCTTTCCTTCCAGCCCCTCCCAACCTCACCCTCTGTCTAAACAGCGGGAGGACACCATGCCCCAGCAGACATCAGAGCTGGGCTGAAAGATGAACAGGCTGCTCTCAATGAGGATGCTCATTCTTCCTTCCACCAGACACTCCAAACGCCAAGGAACTGCAGCAGAAACCCTTGTGCCCAGCACAGTCTGGAGGAGGAAAGACCTGCTTTGGATGGCTGTGGGACCCAGGAGCCCACAGAGGCAAGGTGACCTACCCTCAGTCATCTTCATCCATAGTATGCCCTTAACTACTTTCCCCCAGGAGTCCACTCCTACTCTCCCCCCACAGCCCCTCAGCTGCTGAGTCGTTCTCAGGCTCGGGGTCTACTGCAGAATCTGTCTTGTGACCTTGGAAAGTCATTTGTGTCTCTGGAAATGCACTGGCTCTAGGTACTTTTGCATAAGCTACTTTCCCTGGGGTGTTTTTGCCCTACTGTTGAGCACACAGGACTCAGTAATCAAATGAGGTCAAAGAAAATCCCAGCCAAAACCCCAGCAGGTTTGGTCCCTCCCCACTGTGAAGGGCCAACAGCATCCACACAAACACAGCTCGGGCTTGGATGAGGGTTCTCCCTCTCTCCAGCACAAGACAAACCATCACAGAAAAGTGGGATCCTGTGGGATTCACGTTCCGTGAGCAGAGCTGACATAACACATGGGCAAGCAAGGACATGGACTGCTGGGTCCCAAGGGCAGAAGGAGAAGGCAACATTCCAGAGCGAGGACTGCAGAGCCTGCAGCCCACCCACCCTCTGCCTCTTGTTACACACGGAGCAGACTTCCCATCTGAAGAGGAAGCCACAAGCCATGCAGCTCAGCCCATCCACACAAAACCATACTCATCCCCACCGGCTGAAGCCGAGGGCTTTGCCCATGGAGATGGTTTCCAAGAGCAGCCTGCACTTCTGCATTTTCAACAGAGATCTTCTTACTTCATCTTCCCGCCTGCTGCTGCCAAAAGGAGAAGTGCTCTGGAGCCAGGGGGGAAGTTGTGCCACCATTTCCTATTCTTGATGATGATTTCACTGTCCTGCCATACCGGAGAGCCACGAGCAGCACCGGCCACGCTGCGCAACGTAACATGCAAAGGTTTGGTTTGGGGCAAGAAGTTCCAGGAAACTAAACAGTCATGTTCAAGAAAATACAAAAATAAAGACCACACACAAATGATCTGGTCAGAAATAACTTTGGTGTCCCCTGACTCTCGCCAGACTGCGAGATACCTCAGCAGGGCATGTGGCCAGTCACGGAGGGGCTGGGGAAGGAAATACACATGAAAGCAGCTGTGCAGCTCCAAGCAATGACTTTCTGTGCTCCTCTAAACAATGACACACATGGCTAAGCTGGGGTGAAGCAACCCTGGGGCACTCTCTCCTTGTTTGAAGGGGTCAGTTCCCTTGGCCATTCCCATGGCCATGCAGCACCATGTGATGAGGAGGAGCAGTCTCAGAGGAGCCAAGATATCCACTCCACACTGCATGTTCATGGAGCTGGACTCTTCCCACCTTGATGCTAAAGGAGTCATGAACCAGCTGACCACAGACAAAGTCTGAAGGAAAAACTCTTCCCCCTCATTCCCATAATGGCTTAGTGGGCATGGTAGTATTCATTCAAAGATAGGACTTCAAGAGATTGGAGGTCTTTTCCAACCTCAACAATTCTGTGATTTATTACCAGTTTCCCCTCATTTGCTCATTGTGGGTATGAGGGCTAGGATTTACACTGGCCCCAAGTAGCTTGGCTCTGTTTTCCAGTCTGGTTGGCAGACTCAAGAATCCCTCCACACAGCCATAATAGCCTGAATTTCTGCTGACCCCACTGGAAATCTCATCCCCATTTAGGGGGCAAAATCCACCTCCCTTCCCCGAGGGGGTTTGATAACCCCTGTTACCAGAAGCTTTCTACAGCCCAGCTAAAGAGTGGATCAGGTCTTAACACATTCCTTGCTTCTTGCCATAGCCTTCTTACCAGAGAGGCACCTCTATGTATTTTTAGAGGTAGTATTTGTTAGCACCGGAATTACAGTGCATTAATTAGCGGGGAGACACATGGGAACAGTCACAAGGTCAAAAGGTAACATCCATAATTTACACCTCGTTGGGAGTTACTGAGAAAACAACATACAGAGCCATCTCTGCCATCTTTAAGGGCTCACATTTCCCAAAGCAAATGGGGAAAATTCACTCTCTCAGATGGACCAAATCCTCACAGACAGCAAAACTCAGAGGGAGGGTTCTATGAGTATGTTGAGTCAGTCCCCAGAAGGAAACTCATGGGATTTAAGAGCCCTTGTCCAGCAGTCTGATGGCTTGGAAGAAAAAGAAATAAGAGGAGGTCAACATTTGCTCTTCTAGGATAAACTACTAAGAAACTTTGCCAGCAATTTGGTATCAGTGGCCATTCATGCTCCCCAACAGACACCTGCAGCCTCAGCCTTTCATCTGAAGGATGGAGCTGCATGTTTTAAGTGCTTGTTAAGAACAGAGCAAGTTTTAAGTTAATTGGTCATGCAGATGGGCAGATTCCCTTCCCTGAGCCATTTAGGTCATTCCTCAAGTAGTTCCTAACCTGGCTCCACCCTAACCAGCCTCTCTTCTCCCAGAGCTTCCTCCACTGGGTACAAGTTATTGGTACGGAAGTGTCAGACCAAGTCAGGCTGGGACAGGACTTCCCTCACTTCCCACTGCACACAGACAGCAGCAGTGGCAATAAACAGCTGCACCCTCAGAGCAATGGCCCAAGAGAAGGTATCAGCAGGTCTCACCACTGCTGAGCAGGACAACCCTGCCACGGGAGTGGATTAAGCAGGATAACTGAGTTCCCCACCAAAAAATCCCCAAAGTGCAGCTGGTCAGAGAGGGAGGGAGAAGCACTGTGGATGCAAGACCAACAGCAAGTCAACACTCACCACCATCTAAAGAAGAAAATTGCCATTACTTGCCTACAAAATGTTTGATCTTGACAAGGATTCAAGTTGCAAGTAAGTTGTGCAGAGCTGGCTGTGGATGGTCATGTGCACTGTGCTGAGGTCCAGGAGGAGCTCATTCATACAAACATACAATCAGAGAATGGTTTGGGTTAGAAGGGACCTTAAAGATCCACTCATTCCAACTGCCCTGTCATGGGCAGGGACACCTTCCACTAGCCCAGGTTGCTTCAAGTCCCATCCAACCTGGCCATGAACACTTCCAGGGATGGGGGAGCCACAGCTTCTCTGGGCAATCTCTGCCACCCTCACAGGGAAGATTTTTTTCCTAACATCCAATCTAAACCTACTCTCTGTCAGTTTGAAGCCATTCCCCCGCATTCTGTAAATAGTCCAGGCCCTTGTAAATAGTCCAGGCCCTTGTAAATAGTCTCTCTCCATCTTTCCTGTTGTTCCTTCAGGTGCTGGAAAGGCCACAGTTAGGTCACCCTGAAGCTTCTCTTCTCCACGCTGACCAATCCCAACTCTCCCAGCCTTTCCTCATGGCACAGCTGCTCCAGCCCTCTGACCATCTTGATGCCTCCTCTGGTCCATGTCCTGTCTGAGGTGGGACCTCAGAGCTGGAGGCTCTGTTACTGCTATGCACAGTGACTGTTCAGTCAGACTTTCTGGCAGAGTGTTTAGACCTTCTCTGAACACCCTGGACCCCCAGCAGCCCTGCTGGCATCCCCACAAGGGCTATGACCAGCACAAAAACTGCACAGCAAAATGAAGAAAGCCCTTCATGCCCTGAGTACCTTTGTGAACCTGCTGCAAAGCCAACAACACACCAAGGCAAAGCAGACCGGCCAAAACTCTTGGTGTGTTGTTTCTTACAATGATGCAATTAAGGCTCTGAACTTCACAATTATCATCCAGAGCCCCAAAAAATGATGGAGTGCAAGGCACAAAATCATCCAGTGACTTTGGAGAATCCACCTGAACTATTTGCTCTGCTGTGAAGCTCTGTGGTGACACTGTGTCTATGCTGGGCAGGATTCATTGTGTCCAATTTTACCCATGCAAAAATGAGGTGACTAAACAAATCAACATCTATAGACAGAGAAAGCAGCTGCTGTGGAGGGCAGCTCACCCCATCCAGCTTGAACCCCACTTCAGGGCAGGCCCACAAATTAAGTTAAATTAGAGGCCTAAATTTTTAGACAGGCATCCTTAAGCAAGACAACTCCCATCCTTATTCTCCTAAACTGCTTCCCACATGCAAAACAGGAATAATCACACTTCCTTCCTTAGCCAGCAGTTGCACAACCAAATGTTTCAAAGCCTGTAAGAAGCTCGGATAATGCAATAATGGGAACATGGAAATTGCAATTAGACTCACTCAATTTAGCTTTACTTCTTTCTCCCCCTTCCCCAATTCAATTCATAAGGAACAAAAGTAGAAAACAACATTTTTACAGGGGATTTTTTCTGCTGAAGATCCCCAGGATTCCTCACCAGATTTCCACTGCTGGACAGGCAGGTGTAGGCTCTGAGGAAGAGTGCCAGAGGCTGGAATGAGCAGCTTTCCATAAATCATTGGTCCAAGAAAGCTCTACAAATGCCACTTTAAAGTCTCTTCTCCAGGTTATTCCCACCTTTGAAGGTGGGAGTGTGCACTTTAAAACTACCTTGGGTCAATTTTGTGGGGCTATTTCCCACATGAACTACAGTAGAGCCCTGAAAATCCAGAAAACACAAGCAAGAGAAAATAAATGGATCATTTCTTAGTTATTTGGAGCACGTGAGGGCTGGACACCACCAGCCCAGAGTGTGTGGCACAGGGCAGCAAAAGCCCCATTTCCATACCAATGTTGCACTGGCTCTTCAGCCAGGAGCAAAATTCGCATCACCAGCCATGGCCCCTGCCCTGAGGTTGTTAAAATCAGCTGCTTCGTGCCAATAAACAAGCCCCTCCCCATCCCTCTGGAGGGAAGATCCCGTCTCTCACCTGCCCTGCCAAGGCTGAGTGGCACAAGCAGGATTTGAAGTGATGGCAGAGGAAATGAAGAATTGCATCCAATTGCCCATGGAAGATCATGGCTGAGTGCTGCTGTTTGGAGCTGTCACTGGCTCTCCTCTCTTGAGTCAACTTTGTTCAGTCATTTTTAGTAAGCAAAAGTTTGACAAGCAGGTGGGGCTGCCCCTAAAACGCACAAAAACCCCAACCACAACAAAATTTCAGTAATTTCAGAGTGAAACTGTCCTCACGTTATCATCCTGGTAATGAACTTCTCATCACAATACTACTACTGACAAGACTCCAGCTCCAGGGAGTTTATTTCCACTTTATGAAGCAGAAAAGAGTCTCCTCCTCTGACCAGAGACATCGAGGTAAAGCAACTGCAAAACAAAGTGCAAGGGCTGGACGGAGACACACAGCACAAAGGGTTGAGTTTGCAGCCAGGCTCAGCTTCTGGTCACATCAGGACAAGTCCAGAGCAACACACTGGTTCTAGTTTTAGCAAGAAGTCACAGCAGTTAGTTATTTGCAGAAGATACCATGGGATCAGCTCCATGGAGACCATGTGCAGCTCAGGAGACTCTCAGGGCTCACACAAAACCCCTCTGATCCTCCCAGAGTCTATCCCTGTGCAGCAAAAAGCTTCAGTTGGATAAAGGAAGAGAAAAGGAGTCTCAGCAACGTGCAATAAGAGCAACCTGGAAACTGCAATCCAGTCAAGGTCAGTAAGTATTGGATTAAAACAGGGACATGCTGGTTTTGTGCATGACTTCCACCTTCCCCATCAGCAATACTGGCAGTAAGGGAGGGTGTGGGATGAAAAGAGACTCCCTTTTCCAGCCATGAGGTCTCATTCTGTGATAGGAACTGTTGAAGAGCATGAGAACTGCAGCAGCTCAGCAGTTCTGGGTGCTGGGTTCAACACTTAGGTGCCAAATCTGCAGGGGGGGTACAGCACCCACCTTCTTTAACCTGGACACTGAGAAGACCAATAATAGCATTTAGGAAGCCAGGAATCATAGAATGGTTTGGGTTGGAAGGGACCTTAAAGACCATCTTGTTCCCATTCCCTGCCACAGGTAAGGGACACCTTCCACTAGATCAGGTCGCTCCAAGCCTTGGACACTCCAGGGATGGGTCAGTCACAGCTGTCAGGGCCTCATCACCTTCAAAGGGAAGAATTTCTTCCTAATATCCAATCTAACCCTGCCCTGTCAGTGTGGAGCCACCCTCCTTGTCCTGTCACTCCAGGGCCTTGGAAATAGTCTCTCTCCATCTTTCTTCTTGGCTCCTTCAGGTACTGGAGCGCTGCAATTAGGTCATGCCAAAGCCTTCTCTTTTCCAGGCTGAACAATCCCAATTCTCTCAGCCTTTCCTCACAGGAGATGTGCTTCATCCCTCTCACCATCTTCATGGCCTCTCCTCTAGAGGCATTCAACCATAATTGAGCTGGAATCACAACACTTTTTCACTGGCTTTACATCTCAACTGACCTGAGCTCAAACTGGTCATTTGAAGGTTTGTTGCTTCCATATCCAGGCCTGAATTTTACACTAACGATGCATTTCCTTGAGGAACTGAAGCAGCCTGTGATGTACCACAGACTCACAGAAGCTGAAGACACTTGAAGACTGTTCTGGGACGTTCTGTAAGCAAGTGAGTACCTTGCTGCAAGGCTGGCAGTGAGAACAGGCAACTACGTGGAGACCACAACCAGCACCAGACCCCAGCACAACATTTAGGAGAAACTGAAACCACATCAGCACCACTGTCCAGTCTGTGAACCTCCCCACCAGCCACTCTGCAAACTGAGACTTCCTCTTGACTTATTTTTAAAATGTTCTTTTTTACAATTACCATTTTTCAGGACAGGATCTGGTGTACTCTTGACAAACAGATAACGGGGGAATTCCACTCGCTGCCCCTCTAAAGCCATGATGTATTTTGATGCCGAGAAATACAAATCGCTAGATCACTCCCACTAAAAACAGTTGTTGTGGTTCCTTCTCTCCTTCTCCAAAATGACATTTCTCTGCCTGCAACCCCAGTGACTCAGTGCAGGTCCTTGCAGTCAGAGATGCTCTCACCACTGGCACCCTTCAACCCCATATTCCATTATTTTTAGCTCCTGTAACACAACCCTCTGGAACAGTTTAATCATCAGCCTTTGGGAAGTGAAAGGCACAGGGAGAGATGTGTCTCCCTGATGTGGTTAGAATAAGGTCAATTATTTTTTGCAATAGTTTCTGAAGGAAACTGCAGAAATTCCATTCCTGAATATGCTGAAGGACAAGGTGCAAATAGAAGCATGGGGAGAAAATACGCTCTGGGCTGCCTGAGGTGGGAAATGGGATGAACTTAGTCATTCTGAAGTCACAGAAAGGCTGCTGTAAAGAGAAGGAGACTTCTCTGTGCCCATGTGCTGGAAGAGACTTAAAGAGAATGACAGAGGGAAGATAGTTCCTGTCCCAAGGCCAGGGAGGGACTCTCAGCAATCCTTCCAGTCCTTATGGCCCTTCCAGTCTGCACTCCGTTGCCTCTTCAATCCTCCTGCCTTCAGCTACAGAGACTGTGGGAACTTCTTGGATTTCACCATTGTAAAGTACATCTTGATGCTAACAGTAACTTTCTGAAAAGAAAAACAAAAGGTGGGGAGGGGAATGCCAACCCTACCCTGCGTTTTTTGTCTCCCTTCCATCAACATTTTGCTCACCCTCTGACCCACCAGACCAAGGCTGGCGGGTTTCAGCAGCCCAGGCTTTGCTTTCTGGCCAGGAGCAGAGTCAAAGCCCATCTCTCTTCTTGCTCTCATCAGCCAAAGCAGCTCTGCCACCAGTGCCAGGCAGTCAGGGACACCCCCACATCTGCCTGGCATCCACTCACAGTTCTCAGCCAGCCTGAGATGGGTGTGGGGAGGTCACCCAAGACATGACCAACCCCAACCTCATCCATGACCATTCAATGGGCTGTGTGAGACTGGCAAAACTCAGCCAGGATAAGAAAAGCCCCTTTTTCCTCAAAAACCCCAACAGAAATGACACATATCTGATCTGAGTAAGAGAAGACCAGTTTTATATACTCACTTTTCAGAGAGGAAATGTACTTGTTCCTGGCATCAATTATGAAAACCCCTCACCACATGATGCAAGTGACAATTTTATCTTCTATCAGTCTCTATCACAAGAGTGAAGGTTAAAGTTTCACCCAACTTCACAGTCAATTACAAGCTCAGTGTCAAGCCCCAAGAAGATTCAGGCTGGAGATGGCCATGGTGTTGGTCACAGGCCAGCAGGGTGCTGTCAACAGGATGTGATGGAAACTCCAGGGCTGCTCTTTAGGGAAGGTGGAAATTCAGCAGAGAAGTTGCTGTGTGTCACAGGAGAGGACCAGGGGGAAAAATAAGAAATTCAGCAAGAGCAGAATTTAGAGGGGAAAACAAAGTTGTTTCCCAAAATACAGGCAGCAGCCCAAGCTGCCCCTGCCAAGAAGGAAGTCAAGGACATGACAGCCTCAAATGCTTCCTCTCAACACTTTTCAGGGTGCCTGTTCAGCCTGGTGGGACAGACAACAAAGAGACATCCCTGTTGGAAGGGTCTTATGGTCACTTACATGGAGCAAAAGTGATAAGACTTGAGGTATTTCCATGCTCAGCAGGAGACATCTTCCCAAAAGCATAGGGACGCCTGGAGTTGAGGTCCATGACCACACACAGCAGGTGCTGAGCTCCCTTCCCAGCTTTCCTTGCAGCTGAAGATGTTGGGCTCCCTCCCAAGATGCTACAAGAAGTGTTGTTCAGCTTGGGAGGGAGCCCAGCACCACAGGCAAGCATGGACCTCAACTCCAGCTGTCCCATGTGCTTCCTACAGCACCTGCTGTGTACATGGGGCTTCTCTGGACATGGCCCATGGGAAAATCCACTTTTATAGTGCAAGATTACCCGTGGGTGGCACTATTGTATTTAGGATAGCATCAAACAAGGGGAAACAGATGCTGAGATATCAAGAAAATTTCTCATCACCCATTCTTTGTTCCATTGATCCAGCACTTTTCTGTGCCTCTCCAAACTCTTCCCAAGACTTCTCACCCCACAAAAAAACATGTCAAGTTGCTCCATACTCTGCTACAGTGGCTCACAGGGAGGGGTGCTGGGTTGTTTGGGTTCTATTGCAAAAATTAACCTGAGCAGGGCCAGGGACCATCCCATCCTGCATCCCAGCAAGGGGCACAGAGCACAAGGGGCGCTCCCAGAGGAGACCCCAGCCCCTGCCCCACACTGCCTTCCCTCTGAAAGTCCCCTGTGATGAAGGACAGTGAGAGCTGATGTTAATTCCTCCAGCCTATTCGGAAAAACAAGTTTACATGTGAGATTTCAATTGGCTCTGTCTCTGCTTAACTACTCCAGCTGTGAAACAAAGTAAGTGAGAGACAAAGCCCTACAAACAAGCAGCGTGACCATTTCAGAGGGCTTTTTGTGAGCTTTAATGCCAAACCCACTAAATAGATTAACTTACAGCATAAACAAGCAAGTAAATCTTTCCCCCAAGGCCCTGTGTATCCAAAGGAAGCTTTATAAGTTGCTTCCTGCCATTGTGGAGGCCCTGCTGGGAACCCAGGAGCCTTTTCAGTCCCTGGCTTGGTTGCCCAAACCCTTCAATTTACTTCCAGCACCACTGGCTGCAGCACCACAAAAGACAGATGATGGCAAGGATGTTTTTGGCTGTTCCCCATCACCCTCGGGCCAAGGGCAAGCAGGGCTGGGATTCACACACACTTCCTAAGCTCACAGAAGGGTCACTCTGAGCAGAGGACTTGGTACAACCACAGCACCACCATCCCAGTCGATGAGAAGAAAGGAGATCTCCAAACAAGGAGACAGCCCAAGGAGAGGTGGGCATCCACTCAACAGTGGGACAGTCAGCAATGGCCAACCCCACCAGGCTCTTCATCCCCTGAGCATCTACAAACAACCAACAGCACAGATATCATGGCAGCATCTATAGAGAACAGTGAGTCCAGGGCTTGAAACCTTTCCAAACCCTGTGTTCACCTCTGGGAAGAGACAGGCTCAGTACTGGAGACCACTGCTGCATCCCAGATGTGCCAAACCCTGCAGATGTGAAGAGAAGCAGGCTGTACAGAGGGAAGATGCTGGAACTGGAGAGCCCACTGCAGTGAGCAAGGTCCAAGCCTGAGGGCAGGACCCTGAGCCAGACCATCCTTTGGGCTGGCCTAATACAGCCTCAGAGCTACATTCCTGTCAGCCCAAAAGTTCATAGAGAAGAGAGGCTAAGAGGTATCCCTTTCTCCACACAAAGGCCCTATCTATGACTCTCCATCCCCTCTCCCTAGCTCAGGGACTATATTTGAAGGTGACATGACAACCACAAGCAGCACCGAGACAAACCCACCTGTGAAGTGCCTTCAGCCAGACTGGCACAGCCCCAGCCTGCTGGTCCTCACATGCAGAGCAAGTCCCCAAATCCCCCCAAGCACAGGTCACAGGAGCAGGGAGTGCAGGAGCTCATGAAGCCTGAACACCTCCCAACTCCCTGTTTCTCCCACGATGGGCAGAAGCATCACAGCACAGGAGCCTTCACCCCAGCAGGGCCAGTCCTTCATCATAGCTCTTCCCTTGGAGCCAAGCTCCTGGGAATTGGCATGATGGTGACTGTAAGCACTCAATTTCCACAGAGTCAAAGACTGTTCTCTTCATCCTAAAGCACAACCTTCGTAGTGATGTTCTGGTTGGAGACCACAGGAAGCAGGCAGGATGCTGTTTAATACTCACTATCCTGCCATCACTGCTAAACCCTTCACCACAATGTGGCAGCCCAGGGCCATGATGATCTCCAGGCTCTGGGTGCCCTCTGTGCCAGCAAAAGCAGATTTAGACCCATATAACCATTCCCTCACATCATCTGAGTCCCCTAAAGGATTAGCACCCACTGGCATTCAGACCAGATCAACCTGGGAACAATTTCCTTTGATCTAGCAGTCCTTTGGGGAGTTGTCTTTGACTGCAACCCAGCTAATTGATCCAGGGAGGCAAACCCCAAGCAGAAACCCCCTCAGATAAGCAGGATTCACACAGCTGGGTGAGGAGCAGCAGGAACTGGTGTGCCAGGCTGGAGTTTACTCGGTCGCCTCCACACTCAAGAGATGCTGTAAGTCCACCAGGCAGCCACAGCAGGGGGAGGCTGTGGATGGTGTGTGTGTACCCATTTACGAGATTTATCAACACAAAGACACCGAGAATGAAGAAACATTTGTGAAGTTTCACATGTACAGATTGCCAGAAACAATGAGAAAAGGGAAATGCCACCTGAAAGGATGAGAGCCTGTTTGCCAAGAAGCCTCTGGGCTGAGGGTTTAAATAGACATTGAGCCATGGGGGAAGCAGCTGAAAGGGGAAGCACTTCATCCTAGTTTGAGACAACAAAGAATGGGTCTTTGTGGAAGGGATGAAAAACACTTGTGCAGGCTCAAGACAACAGCATCTTTCCTAGAGCGTGCACTCACCAGCCACACCCCCATCCAAGCAACGCTGTGTTGGAACAGGCATTGACACAAGAGTGAAAATACCCTGATGTGACTGCACAAAACCCTTCAGCATGGGATAAAAAAAGATGACAAAGCAGTTACTAAGGACAGTCACAAGACCACGTTGAAACTGAGCTCTTCCTGCCCAGACGAAGCATCGGGCAGTGAGCGGCGTGACCAGGCCGACGATGCTCCAGCATGTCCTTCCATTCCCAGGCACCCTCATCACGTGAGCTGCTCATGCCAGGCTCTGCTCACTTCTGCTTAAACCCACCCCAAAATAAAGACCAGCAGCATTTTAGGAGCACCCAAGCTGCTCTCACCTCAAGTGCTATGGGCAATTTGGGTGTTGTAGTTTGGAATTTTTGCATAAATTCTCTCCCCTGTCACTGACTACCCATGTCATCAGGGAACAAAGGAA
>JAOXXN010000230.1:827893-847805 GCA_026770055.1 Myrmophylax atrothorax
CAGGATGCCGCGGAGGGGCGCGGAGGCGCCGCTGGCCCTGCTGCTGGCGGCGGCGTGGCTGGCGCAGCCCCTGCGCGGTGGCTACCACGGCGTGAACATGTTCGCCGTGCAGACAGCCCAGCCCGACCCCTGCTACGACGAGCACGGGCTGCCCCGCCGCTGCATCCCCGACTTCGTCAACTCGGCCTTCGGGAAGGAGGTGAAGGTGTCCAGCACCTGCGGGAAGCCGCCGTCGCGGTACTGCGTGGTGACGGAGAAGGGCGAGGAGCAGGTCCGCACCTGCCACCTCTGCAACGCCTCCGACCCCAAGCGCGCCCACCCGCCCTCCTTCCTCACCGACCTCAACAACCCGCACAACCTGACCTGCTGGCAGTCCGACAGCTACGTCCAGTATCCCCACAACGTCACCCTCACCCTCTCCCTCGGCAAGAAATTCGAGGTGACCTACGTCAGCCTGCAGTTCTGCTCGCCGCGCCCCGAGTCCATGGCCATCCACAAGTCCATGGACTACGGCAAGACCTGGGTGCCCTTCCAGTTCTACTCCACGCAGTGCCGCAAGATGTACAACAAGCCGAGCCGCGCCGCCATCACGAAGCAGAACGAGCAGGAGGCGGTGTGCACCGACTCGCACACCGACGTGCGGCCCCTCTCCGGCGGCCTCATCGCCTTCAGCACCCTGGACGGCCGCCCCACCGCCCACGACTTCGACAACTCGCCCGTGCTGCAGGACTGGGTGACGGCCACCGACATCAGGGTGACCTTCAGCCGCCTACACACCTTCGGCGACGAGAGCGAGGACGATTCTGAGCTGGCCCGCGACTCCTACTTCTATGCCGTCTCCGACTTGCAGGTCGGCGGGCGATGCAAGTGCAACGGCCACGCGTCGCGCTGTGTCCGTGACCGCGACGACAGCTTGGTGTGCGACTGCAAGCACAACACGGCCGGGCCCGAGTGCGACCGCTGTAAGCCCTTCCACTACGACCGGCCCTGGCAGCGAGCGACGGCCCGGGAGGCCAACGAGTGTGTGGGTGAGTCCAGCGCGGCGGGCGCGGACACTCCGGCAGAGGCGGGGAGAAGGACGGGGAGAGGGCGCGGAGGTCCCCGGAGGGGCAGGGAGAGGGAGGGCAGAGCGGAGGAGTCGCGGGGGACGGGAGCGAAAGGCACGAGGACATCCAGGGACGCAGTGAGCGGCGCGGGGACAACCAGGGACACGGGGAGCGGGACAGGGACAAGAAAGGAGATGGAGAACAGGACAGGGCGAGGACACTGAGGTACCGGGGAGCATAAGGCAAAGAAAGGGACACCGAGGAGCCCAGAAGCGCTGAACAGGGATATGAAGGCGCTCGGAAGCGCAGGGGATGGGACACTGAGGCACCGGGAACTCACTGATGACAACACTGAGGGACCTCCGGGTGCGGAAGAGACACAGGGCACGGGGAACTGGAGACCACTGGACAGGACACTGCGAGACGCAGGAATTTGGGTCAGGGGTTGCCGAGAGCCCAGGAGGTGTGGGACGGGGGGAGCGAAGGCAGCCGGGACAACAAGACGGGGGGACATGGAGACACCCGGCGGCGCAGGACGGGGAGCACTGGGGGACTCCAATGCGCAGAGCAAGGGACAACGGGGAAACTCAGAAACGGGAAAACTCAGAAACGGGAAAACTCAGAAACGCGAAGCAAGGGACACCAAGCAGCTCAGGAGGCGGGAGAAGGGACACTTGGGAGTCCGGAAAAACGCCGTTCGTGTCCAGAGAAGGGCGGGGGGGGGCCTGGCTGGCTGGGGAGGATCTCCCATCCCAGGCGGGTCCCGGCCGGGGGTACCGCAGCGTACGGCCAGCGGTCCGGTCCGAGAATCCCGGAGCTCGCCAGCAGCCCCGCTCTCTTCCCCGGGACACGGGCTCAGAGACCCGCCGTACAACCCGAGAGGCTCCGTGCCCGGACAGGACGGGGACGGGCTCCGGCCTCCGCGGAGGAGGAAGCTGGTTGAGAGAAGGGGAGGGAAACTCGGCAAAGCCTTCGGCTCCCGTCGCTGCCTCTTCTGGGGGTGCGGTAGGCTCTGAGAGGCGGTGGAGGAGCGGCAGGGACTTGAATGAGCCCCAAGGCCAAACGAGAACCGGGCAACAGCCGGTTCGTTCCATCTCGGGCGAGAAACTCGCGCCGTCCTGGCTGTCCCCGAGTGAAGACGAGGAGTCCCTCGCCTCTGCCCGGGAGGCATAAGGGTGAAAGGTTTGGGGCGTTCTTCCCCATGAGTGCCCACACATCCCCCTAACGATTCCCCTCTATTTTCCACCCCCGCTTCCCATCGGTATCCCCGTGCGCTGCCGATCCCGTCCTCGCCGCGGTTTAGGGAGTCGGTGCCAGCCCCTGGCTCAGCCGTGTTCCGGTGGGACCCAGCCCCGGGTCTGGGATGTCCCAGACTGGGCTCGGCTCTCCGCGCCGAGACCTCCCGGCTCCGCGGAGCGCGGCCCCGCCGCCCGTCCCCGCCGCCGCCGCCTTGTTTACACGGAAAACACGGCCCCGTCTTCCAAAATATTTGCAGCTCCGACGATAGGAAAAAACCCTTGCCGAGCGGCCGGAGCTGGGCGCCTTTTTATTGGTTTTGGGTTTTTTCTCCCTTCTTTTCCTTTTTTCTCGCCTCAAATCACAATCAGATGTGTCCCTTGCAGAGAGCGCAATTTCTCCTCCGGTGCCTTCAACACCGAGGCACGGCCAAGCCCGGGTTGCCCGGCAGGGAGAGGGGCCCGCTCCTGCGGTCCGGTGACACCGGGACACACTCTGGTGACTCCGGGAGGGAGAGCGGGGGTCCCGGCAGCGGGCGGCGATGCGGCCCCGCTCGGCCCCGCTCGGGATCTCGGTTTCCCCGGGCTGCGGCTCCCGCCGGAACGGGGGAAAGCGGCGAGGAGATGCCGCGTCCCGAGGGAGTGCGGCGGGTCCTGCTCGGATGCTGAGGTTGTCTCCGGGTTTGCTTTTCCGTTCCGTGGATACCCCTGTCCGGCAGCGCTCGGGGATGGGGCTACGCGTATCGGTTATTTCTGCCTCTTGCTCAGCAGTGGAGCCGGGGGCAGGAGGGGCCCAGCTTTCCCAGCCTCAGCCCCTGCTCACCGGCTGGGAGGAGTTCCCTGCCTGCGGAGTTACCGCTGTCAGCGCTGCCATAAATTTTCGTGACATCTCGGGGTGCTATCGGACCCTTGGTCTACTTTGCAGGGTCCCCAAATGCTCCTGAAAATGCTTCAGTTATTGTGCTGGCCCCGTGCTCTTACCATCCTCCTCCCTTTCAATTTATTTCCAATAAAAGGGAAACAAGTTCACAGTTTCCAGTAAAATGTGTCACTTTTATGCCAGGCTTTGCGTTTCAGACCATGAGCAGTCCTAGCCGCGTCAGCCTTCTGCAAACGAAAATCGCTCTGTTTTTTTCCTTTTCCAACGACTTTGCTGGGAAGTGAGTGTTTTGCAACGATGAAGGTACCGTAAAATAATTTTCCACAGCCCGATCCTGGTGCGCCGTTCCCTGGGGCTGTACCTATCGGTCTGCAAAAACCAGCCACGACCAAACAACCGTGTTGCCCTGCCAAGCCCACACTGCCTGGAATAATCCCCCCAGATAAAGATCACAATAACCCTATTCAGCTCCCACCCACTCGCTCATGACCATCAGCCCACCCTGGTTTCTCTCCTAAATCCCGAGAGAAAGTCAGGCCCCGCGGTCAGAGAGGGCTGTGGACCCGCCTGCGCCGGGCAGGGGGTGAGCGGGGAATTGGTGGTGATGCTGCGGATTGCACACTGGAGGCATCTCCCACCGCTTGAGAGGGAAGGCAGAGGTGGCCAAACCCTGCTGAGCAGCCGTGCTGAATGGGTAGGTCAATGAACCAAATTAGGTGAATTTACCTCAGGTAGTGGTGTGAGAACTAGTCACAATTTTTTCATTACATTTATTTTTTTCCTTTCTGGAAAATCGTTGGGTTTTTTATTTTCATTTTCATCCGGGGAGAAAAAATTATAGAATGTGTCTGCTTTGCTTAAAAATTGGGGTGTTTTCTTTGGTAAGTCCATTCCCCCTGCCAAAACCGAATCTTTGTTCCTATTCATACTTATTTGGTGCTGAAAAAGGAATGCACTGGCGTTTCTGACAGAAAGTCAAAATTTCCCACGGGAATGTTTTTTGCCAGCCAGATCTAACTTTTCTTTATCACTTCTTGCTGCCTGTGAGATCCCAGCACTGTCCATGGAGAGGACAGATCTTGTCCCAAGGAGATGTTCTCCAGGGATCTGCTCCTGCAGGAGGACTCTGGCCAGCAGACCTTCTCATAGATTCAGGTTCCCATCAACTTTACCTGGCAAATAACTCATCCACGTAGAGCTTGGCTTTACAGCCCGGCTTTGGCTGGGTGCCTGGGAGTGAGCGTGCTCCAGGGAGGACACAGCTTGGAGACAAGCTTGGAGGTCTGTTCTCCATCCTCCCTCTCTCCAGTGCCGTTGGGCTGGCTCCATTTGTTCAGTGTTGGTCCAGCCCAACCCTCATGTCTCCAACCCAGTTTGTCCTGATGAAACTTCCAGCTCCCCTGTGAGAGGAGAATGCAGCTGGAAAAGGTCTGAACTAAAAAGTTGTCGGAGCTCAACTGCTGGTGAGCTGGTGTGGACACATGAAAATGCAAGCAGGGGCTTTGACCAGATTTAATGACTAAAATGCAATGGACACCATTCCACAATTTCTCAGAAATAGCAGTGTTATTCCAAGTGCTGGAAATCAACCTGGACGAGCACCTTTACTTTAGTTAGCATAAAATATCTCTGCATTTGGCCGGATACAGCACTGCTAGACAAACCCAGGCAGCAGCCCGCTGACAGGCACTTGGAGAACAGCCTCCAGACTCTGTTCCCAGTGCTGGCTCTGGTTCTTCCCAGCCTTTTCCCCCGTGGGGCCGGGAGATGCGCCCGCCACCTGCACGTGTGGCTGACGTCAGTGGTGTCTGCAGGTGCTGGGCGCCTCTCGGATTTTGGCCCTGTGTGATGCCTAGAGAGTGTTTAACAAAACCAAGAGCGACTGCAGGGAGAGAAAGGAAACATATTGTGTTTTCAGATAGGGGATTTGGCACAGGCAGCACAGGGAGCCCGGTGTTAGACAGGCTCTGCTCCGTGGCGTGGGCTGCCGTAGGGTTCCCAGGCTGGGATGTGTCTCATGTCAGAGCAATTTCCGAGCAAGTTTCTCACTCAGCTAAAAGGAAACTTCATCTCGGACTAGGAGTTGACCAGGAACTATGAGAGAACAGCCTGCCAAACACTCCCAGTGAAAAACTTCCTTCCAGGCAAACCTGGGGCTTTATCACCTCCGTGGTGGTCCAGGGATGTATTTACAGGGCAGTGCTTACTAAAATAGCTAACAGGCTCCCTCCACCCTCAGTACAGCCAGGGAACTCAAATCCTCCCACAGCAGCAAGCTCCTCTTGCTCTGCTCCCACAGAGGGATGTAAGGACTGCAGGATTTCATTCCAGGGAGTTCCTGGTGTCCCTTATTAAGTTTACATGATCCCTTTTCTTTACTCTGCATTAATCACCTCCACTTGAAAAGCCTTCACAGTTCTCACCTTGTCTTTTCAACTGTTTTCCCCAGGGTCAGCACAGTGGGATGTTGGGTAACCCCATGAGATGATTCCTCCCCATTCCCCTTGGCCTCCAAATGGGACGAGAAGTCACGCTGGTGGTGATGAGTGTCTGCAAGCTCACTAGAAAGTATCGGCAGGCATTGTTTGGCTGGGCAAGCAGCCCCTGATGACTCTCTGCAGGGTCTAGGCACCCTGGGAGCACATGGCACAGTGGGGAGTCAGGACAAGTCCTGAGCCACCAAAGGGTGACAATGGAAAAGACCCATTTGATCAGGAAGGACTGGGCTGGTGGGAGATGTTCTCTCTGTCTTCTCCTCCTCTGTGGTGATTCAGGGCTTTGGAAATGATCTGTCCTGGAGGGAAACAGAGGGAGAGAGGCTCTGGCTGCAGCAGTGGGAAGTGTAGTGTGGGTGGGACTGGCAGAGCTGGCAGAGACCTGGTCATGCAGGGCGTATCCATTGCACCCACTTCCCCTTTAGTTCTGGGCACCGTGATGTGATGGGAGTCAGACAGAGGACTGAAGTGGTTTAGTAAATCATTCTGTGAGGAGATTTTGAGGGGTCTGAGTATCACCCTGGTTATGGTCACATCTCTTCCAGAGGGATAGGGAAAGATGCAAACCTTCTTGCCTTGAAAAGCAGCGACATTCCCAATCTGAGCAAAGAGGCTCTGAGCACATTTTCCATGGTGTCCCTGCAGGATGCCCAGGGCCCCCATATAGGATCCCCAGGATGCCAGAGCAGAAACCCCAGGGTGCCTATTCAGGATCCCCATGGTGTAACATCCTTTGCCCATCTGAGACAGATGCTCACAGCACAGCATGACAATGTCTGTACCTTGATCCAGCCAGGCAAGGCTCAAAGGGGAACTTCAGAGCTGCTTTGTTGTGATACTGCCTGTTACCTTCTGGTGATACAAGGGATACTCATCATTTCTGATATCCAGGCTTGCCTTGTGCCTCAGTTTCCCCATTTATAGGAGGTAAAAGGGGGCTGTGTAATATCCTTTGGACTTGGATTAAGAAAGGCATTAAAAATTATCATGCATAGGGAAACTCTGCACTGGGGCAGTTTCACCAGCAATGTGGCACCAGCCAACAACTGGACCAGACCCTGTGAGTGTTGGAGCTCTTGTGGCACCATGTGCCATCCTTGGAGCCACAGGTCCTTTTCAGCCCAGCCTGGTGCAGCTCCTGGTGGGTTGTGCTGCATGGGGAATTGCAGGAGCAGTGGGTAACGCTGTATTGCTGAGCAGATGGGTGCTGTAGCCATAGAAATATGGGCCCATAAGCTGCTGAGACTCCCATTGTAGCCTCCCAAGGGAGCCTTGCATGGGCAGAGCTTTCTCACAGGCTTTTATTCTCAGGAAGCTTAAAGTTAAACTGATTTCCAACAGAAAGGTTTTTACACCAACAAACAAACAAACAAAAAAGCACAGTTAAGGCTAAAACAAAACCAGGCTTGGCACTCTGGGTTGGACACTTGCCTTCCCTTGAGCTTGTCCACGGCTAATCTCTGCCCTCCTCTTTCTGGGCCAAAGCATGTCATCCTTATTCAGCCTACACTGTCCTCGCTTGGGCAAACTCCCCATGGCTGCCTGAGGGGACGTGCTGCCTCTCTGAGGATGGAGCAAGAAGCCCATGAGGGCGCTTTAATCTCCACTGCCGGCAGGGATCCTGCCTGGAAAAGCACTCCTGGGGTTTTGGTTTTCCTACCTGGTCTGTGAAACAGGAGCAACTGGGGCACACGAGTTTGCCTTTATATTCTTAATACATCTCCACTTCATCCTCAGGGATGGGAGATGGACTTCCTGACCATGGAGGGCTCTTGCCTTTTTGGCCCCAGGTCTCTCCTGTCTCCTTTTTGTGATGCCCTGTGTTTTGGTACAGTGATTTCAGAGGCTCTTGTGCTTATTATAGGTGATTGTGTGCTGAGGTTGGGCTGTGCAGGTAGTTTTACTGAGGACTTTCGGAAGGGTTTTAGGGTGCTGTGTTGAGGTTTTTCCTCCACTAGTTTTGTCTTGGGGGGTATCCAGGGCAAAGAAGATCTTGGGTCAGGATGACTGGATTGTAGAGGTTGTACATCATTTCACCCTTTGTTGCTGTCAAACAGCAGAAATAAACCCAAACAAGCCCCAGAAGCCACGGATTACAACATCCAGCCTTTCCTAGACAGCCCTGGCACAGCTGCCCGGGGCACAGGATACACCAACCCCTGCCGTGGCAGGGCTGAGCCCCCAGGATATGGGGAGGACTTCACAGCCCCAGACCCAACCTCACCCAGATCATTTATTTGCAGCATGTTCTTGATAGCACCAAACAGATCCCCCCCATTCTTCAGACAGCAGGGGGGGAGAGGGTTTGCTGCCGGGCTCAGCCCGTGTAGACAGCTCAGACTCAGGGAGAGGGTTCAGCAGTGGCAGAGCCCAGCAGTCACATCTGCTTCGTCCCCAGGGTGTCTCTGGAGCAGTGGCCGCCGTTTGGCCTCTGCCGCTGCAATCAGCAGGGAACATTTGCTTTGCGTAACCCGAGCTCCCCTCCCGAGCATCCCTGCCAGATCCCCGCTGCTTCCTGCACGGCAGTGTGGCACAGCCGAGGCCTGGCACGGCGTGGGGCTGAGCCTGGCTCTGCTGCCCGGCGCTGCGAGGCACACGCCTGAGCGGGGATCAAAGCACAGCTCCTCCAGGAGCAGCCCAGATCCTCCCCCGGTGCGAACGCGGCTCTGCCCGTGGCAGTGGCTCAACCCCGCTCACCACACTCCAACAAGTCCTGATAGCTGGGATGGGGCTGCCTGGCTGAAGTGATGGGCAGGCTTTTAAAAAGATATCTGTTTAATAGCTTTCATTTATAAGGGGATTAGGATGCCCTGGGGACTGATAAGGAGACAGGGAGGCTTTTCCTGCCTGAGTCAGTGTGGCCATGGAGGCTGTTGGAAGGAGCAGAGCAGGGGCTTGGCTGCTCTCACCCCATGTTTGCAGCAGAGAGTAACGGTATGGAGGGCTCAGCCACACGCTGGCTGGGAGTTTGCATTAGGCTCAGAGGAAGACAGGGAATTAATTTCTAGGGAGATAAAACTACTGCCCTTTTTGGGTAGATGATGAAGAAACAGATTCTGGCATGACAAACCATGGACACCCATGTCAGCAGCGGGAATGGAGGAGGCACTGGGAGCTGGATTTATGGGTTGATTTTGGACAGTACTTGTTTTAGTGGAGACTGGAATTGGATGGAGTGATATGGCCAGAGAGATTGTTTCATTCCAGGGCTCAGTGGGGGGGATGATGGGGGGCACCATGAGGTCTCAGGTGACACTGGGGACACTGCTGCATCGACAGCACAAACTGGGCACGGAGCTGCTGCTGCCCACAACATGCACCTCCTGTGCAAAGTGCCTGCTCCATTGCTGGGATTACAGTCAGCAAAGAGAGCTACAATCAGGGAAGGATTCTCACTGTGAGAGCACAGATGATGCAGACAGGAGTTTTGCTCTCAAACCTTTTTGAAGTGTCTAGTGGGTGATGGGAGAGTTGAAAATTGTATCTACATCCCCTGCCTGGATAGGGGGTTGGAGTGTGGGGAAGGTGCAATCCTCTATTTCACTCTCTCCTGCAATCACAGGGTTTTTCTAAATTATTTCACAGGTTATGTGCTGGAAGGGACCTCTGGCTTTGCCCAGTGGCCGTTCTCACCCAGGTTGTGGTTTCACAAGGAAAGGGATCCCCCTTGTGCTGAGCCTGGCAGAGGGACAGGGTGCCCCAGGGTGCTCTGTGGGGAGCTGCAGCCCTCAGCCCCACTCCTGTGATATGGAAGAGCTGGTAATGCTAAAGGATGAGCCCGGGAGAGCTTTGCCATATTCTGCCAAAAATGAGCAGCAAGAAGGAGATTTTGTGGGCAGGCAGGTGGGCATGCTGGTACAGGTGGGGTGAGAAACCTTGGGGCTCCCTGCTTTAGGGTCAAAGCTGCTATATGGGGAGAGGAGAGTGGAAAGCTCAGAGCCTGCACCCAGCACTCCAAATTACACCTACAAAAAGGCAAAAACTACATAAAGGGCAGGAGCAGCCAGGGCACTGACACAGGCTGTGAGCACCAGGGCTCTGTGAGTTTGTTTTACAGCAGATTTATTCTTTTTGACCTGCTGAGATGGAAAATGCTTTGTTGGAGGAGAAGTAGACACAGGTTTGCCAAGAGTGCATGATGGAGTGGGAAGAGCACTCCCCAGTTTCCAAGGGGCTAGGGAGTGGGGTGAGATTTTCTTCCTCCCTGTCCCAGGTGGGAATTAGAGGAGGAGTGCAGGAGGAATGCTGCTGGCTCAGCAGTCCCGCGTTGCTCTCCGGGCTGTGTGCCATATCCGTGCTGGTCTGTGAGCTCCCAGCAAGCCCAGCTGTTCCATCCCTGATCACCATCTTTACACATGTCCGTGTACTCCAAGTTCAGAGCTTTGGATGGAAAGATGGATGAGGAGTCCACGTCATCTTCCCTGTGGTATTTCAGAGCCATCCATCACCCAGATCCCTGCCAGCTGCACTTTGTGGCGCCGTGTGGATCATTGTGATCTGTGCTTTATTGACCAAGTATGACTGTTTTCATGGCAGCTCTGTGGGGAAAATTAATGTCCCTTAATGTCAACTGTGTGGATATTTAGGCTCCAGTCTCAGGCAGTCAGACCATAGTGGATAGAGAGAGAAAAGATAGCACATCTGATTGAAAAGAAGATGTTTTTACACCCACTGGGGACTGCCCATGCAGCACCTTTATTTGCTCTCATAGCCCAAAAAGTACTTTCCTTCAGGGTCTAGAATGTCATCGCTGCTTGGTCAGGAAGAGCTGAGCTATGTGTGCAGGGAGGTGAGGAGAGGGGAGGGAGTGACAGTGCAGGCAAGTGAGACCTAAATCTCCCTGTTGCAGCCTCTTCTTCATGCAGGACCTTCCCCAGATCCCACTCCATTTGCAGCGTAGCCCTGGCTCTCCCTGGCCATCGCACAGGTAGTGATGCATAACCAGGAGACTGTTCCAGCAGCAAACCAAGTCCTGGGGAATGTGACAGAGGCACCAGGACACTGTAAATGGAACAGGGAATAAGGAAGGTAAATGATGGTTAGAGCTACTGACAGAAGAAAAAGGTTTTGTTTTAAAAATCAACCATTGTGGGGCACGAGGTGAGCAGAGCAGCCTGTGGAGCATCCTCAGACTGGGCAAAGCCGCCTGCTCCCTCCTGGTGCTGCCAAGAGGCTGTTGTTTTCCAGCCTCATCTGATAAGTGCTGCAGAACCAGCCAGGCATTTTGCCTTCCTCTGTCAGTGCAGCCTGTCCCGGGCCCGGCTGTTTACCGGGTTGTCCACCCGCCCTTTTGCAATAGGGAGTCAGTTCTGGTTAATGTTGGAGATCGTAACGTGATTACCGAAAATCTCATGAAATTAAATCACTTCGCTTCAAAGCGGCCGGGGAGGGGGAGCGTCCCTCTGGCAGCAGGGATGGCCGAGCGGATATTGAAAGCAGACTGGTAGCCAGCATTGCACCGCGCACAATTGAGCTCTGACAGTGTGAAGGCAAATACAAACAGCAGCTTGTGTTTGCACACAAAGGCTCTGTGCACCAGTATCCCCGGCCCTGTACTTTACACCCTCGGCTCTTGGGCAAAAAGTCCTGGGAGGGTAGGAGGGAGGGAAACTCCACTGAATATTTAGAAATGAATTGAACTGTGCAAACATGCCATTGGGAAGCTCTGAGTGTAGCGCTTTGGATCAGCTACCCGACGGGGCTGGAACACAACTGCGGGACTTGAAAGGGAGACTTTCACGCTGAAGCAAAACTGGACAAAAGAAGATAAATGAAACGGGCTTCTGGCAGGGTTTGGTTTGTTTGTTTTTGTAACTCCGCTAATATTCCCGCATTGTTCAGTCCAGTGGCCCAGTGTCCTTCACACGCTGCTCCTAAATCGGGGCTGAGCAGGCAGTGCGGGCAGCGGGCGGTGCGGGGCAGGGAAGGGCTGAGCCGCTCCTAAATCGGGGCTGAGCAGTGCGGGGAGCAGGCGGTGCGGGGCAGGGAGGGGATGAGCCGCTCCTAAATCGGGGCTGAGCAGGGCGGGGAGCAGGCAGTGCGGGGCAGGGAAGGGCTGAGCTGCTCCTAAATCGGGGCTGAGCAGGCAGTGCGGGCATCAGGAGAGGCGGGACAGGGAGGGGATGAGCTGCTCCTAATGCGGGGCTGAGCTGCTCCTAATTCGGGTCTGAGCTGCTCCTAAATCGGGGCTGAACAGTGCGGGGAGCAGGCAGTGAGGGGCAGGGAAGGGCTGAGCTGCTCCTAAATCGGGGCTGAGCAGTGCGGGGAGCAGGCGGTGCGGGGCAAGGAGAGGATGAGCTGCTCCTAAATCGGGGCTGAGCAGGCAGTGCGGGCATGAGGAGAGGCGGGACAGGGAGGGGATGAGCTGCTCCTAATGCGGGGCTGAGCAGCTCCTAATTCGGGGCTGAGCTGCTCCTAAATCGGGGCTGAGCAGGCAGTGCGGGCAGCGGGAGGTGCAGGACAAGGAGAGGATGAGCTGCTCCTAAATCGGGGCTGAGCAGTGCGGGGAGCAGGCGGTGCGGGGCAGGGAGAGGATGAGCTGCCCTTGCCCCGGGCTTTGGGCACTGAGGTTTGTCCTCGGCGACTGTTGTGGTGCAGAGAGCTGGAAGCTTTAGGACTACAGATCGCAATCTCACTGTGCTGTACTGGGAAGGTCTGAGGCGGAGCCGGGATGCACAGCCCTGGTAATTCCCAGGTGTACCTGGATTTATCCAGTGGTGTTTTGGGCATCTAGCCTAGGAGGGAGAGAATCGGCACAGTTTTGCTACCGGCTCATTGTGCAGCTGAGCATGGCATGTTCTAATGGTTTTCATGGAGCTGGCAGCAAATCCACGATTTACCCAAGTTGGGACCTCCCAGACAAACTGGGGGTACCACGGGGATGTGTCAGCCGTCCCCATCCCATGGCCAGCACAGTGAGGAGCAGTGCTCATCCTCACTGAGCCATGTCCGTGCCCAGGGGTGTATCCCTGAGGAGCTCAGAGCCTGCCCAGGGCTGGGGGGATGCTGCTCCCGTGGAATGCACCGTTCATGCAGGATCAGGTCATTTCAGGGTCCTACTGGTGGGAACAGCTGAGTTCATATTGGCACTTACTTGATTTTAAGGCAAAAAGATCCTCAAATCGAAGCCCCTTGGAAATTCCCTTTCCCTCAGGGTTTTAGGGAATGCAGGTCTAATACCACAATATTTCTTCAGGTAGAGCTGAGTAAGCAAAACTAATAATCAGCTGCATGATGGTTTTGAATAGCAAACAGCAAGAGCAGCGTTGCCTTTAAAACATTTAAATAACATTTAATGTGCTTTGTAGCATTTACTTTTCACAAGCCTCTGCAAAATCCCCAAATGTTCACAAAAATTTGGCAAACTGACTTCTCCAGAAATCCAGCCCTTGAAATGAGCTATTTGTTAAGTCTCCACAAAGTTTCACCCAAGAAAAAAAATAAAAAAATAAAAAAAATCCCAACAAAACCCCAGACAGCACATCACGTGCTTGGGGCACCCAAAGAAATCCCCTGATTTGGGTGACCAATGAATGTCCCCAGGAATGAAAAGCGAACAATTTGTCGGCAGCCCACGCACTTGAAAACGAATGATCCAAATTATTCAGCAAGTCTCCCTGGATAGTGAATCCATTGAAAGGGGATCGAGACAGCCATAAATTATTCATTACCCCAAAGAGGATGAAATGCATATAATCATAATAATAACAACAACAATCATAACACTAATAATAGCAACCAGAATTCAGCCAGCTCTGCCAAGAGAACCAGGGAGGCATGAAGCCTCACACACTTTATTTTCTCTTTATTCCAGCTCCCCTTTAGACCAGATGTGTTAAATAAAGGAATGTAAAGTGGGTCAACATTTGGAATAAATGCATTTATTGCCAATAATTTGATTCACTTGCCTTGACTGGGGGTGATGTACTTTGTACTCTGTTCCTTGGCAGAGACAAGGTCCATGAACTCACACACATCACTGTTAATTGCTTAATATAATGGATTTCTCAGGGTCCTGGACTACTTTTAAGGAACTGTGGAAGTGGCTGCAGCCGAGGCATGTACTGTACCACTGTCCCTGGAAAATTTATAGGTGTCCATGGACTAAAAGAAGAGTGGAAAGTGCTGGCCTGACACATATCCCCGGGATTCAGCTCTTCCTGGCTTGAATGGGACCTTGATTGCAGAGTCACCCGGGACCCATTGAGCAGTAAGAGAGCTAAGGAGAGGCCACAACACTTGTCACACAGCCCGTGAGTTTCCTGTTGTCGCTGGCACACATGTTTTTGGCTGGGAAAACTCCACCACAAATACGCCTTGTGCCTGAATTTGGTGCATTTCAGTTCTCCATCATTTTGCTGCCCTCGGGACCTGAGGTTTCCTTTGGGCATCTTTTACTTGGAACCCTCTTCCACCACCCCCTCAGAGGGATTTTCTCCAAGGGGAATGCGCTGCTGGGTGATATTGAAGATTCAAATACATTTATATGCTTGCACCGTGTTGTAAAGCGCCCGACTACCACTTTGGAATGCAAATGAATTCCCGTTCGTGGCGAAGGGGCTCGGCCGTGGCACTCGGCCATCTCCCAGCGGTTTCCCACAGGTTGCCCCGTGTTTGGATGGGCTGTATGGTCCCTTTGCCACTGTTGGGCTTCCTTGGAGTTTTCTCCACCTGCTGCTGTCACTGAGGAGAGTGATTCAAGCATGCAGGGGGAAAAAATGACATTTTTAAAGCTGAGAGGCAGCAGGTTGGGTCAGGAAGAAGGAAAGTTCTTGCCCCATATGGGTCCATCAGAGGGTGCTCAGCACCCACAAAATTTGGGTTGGATGGGTCAATGCTGCAGCAGAGTGGGGCAGATTCACCATGACAGAGTCAGCCCGTGGGGGTGTTTTGGAAACCAGTGTGCTGAAATACGTTGTCACAGGGATGGCTTTTTGTTTGCTTGCTGAAATATGCTGCAGGTCAGGCTCTGCCCTGCTCAGGTGAGGGAAGGTGTGACAGAATGGGGGAGATGAGGGAGAGGTAGAGGAGGATTTGTGGCTGGCTGGGGCATGGCGGGGTGCCTGGCACTGAGCCTGGTGCCAGCCCACATTTGGGTTTGGTGGCATGGTGTTGCCTCTCCCTGTGGCCACAGCAGGAGGGCTGAGCTCGCAGATCCTCTGCTGATGGGGAGCTGTAGGGCAGGAAGGAGAAGAAAGAGTTCCTGCTGGCATTTTTGTTGGAAGGCGGCTGTGTATTAAGTGGAACACGGTTTTCATTACCAGTTCCATTTTGGTACAATAAATCATGAACTAGAAAACACAACTTTGGCCTAGATTCTGCCCTCAGTTATGAGTGGCAGTAACCAGAGGCAAAACCCAGCTTCGGCTTCAGTGTTGTGGCCCATATGTTCACCTTTTGGAATTAATTTCTTCTGGTAATTTCTGTGTAATTATACAGCATTGAAGGCTGATTATATGCTTCCTCTCATGGGCAATTAATATTGCTGATCTAGTGCCAAGGGTGCACTTTGCACTGTACAAACCCGTGAAGAGAGACAAGCTCAGCCTCCAGCGCCTGCTGCAAGGTGACAATCTGGACCCTGTTACGTTCAGCAAGGGGACTCCGGGACCTCCCAGAGTCCTTGGAGGAGATAAGGCCACCAACCAGCAGTTTAGCACAGACCAAGCACTAGCTGTTCAGCTGTAGAAAGAACATGGTGTGTTTGTTTGAGCTCCAGTTGCTGCCGAAATACTTGGGAGGTCATTTGTGCCGAGCAGGCTGGAAGCCCCTGTAATTGCAGCAGATGCTCTCCGGTGGCGGCGGCCCCGTGGGTGAGCAGAGCAGCTCATCTCCCCAGAGCAATAATCTAATTTATATCTCATAAGACAGTTTTATTTTTCAGGCTTACCAATGTCATTTTCTGCCAGAAAACTGGCGGTTCTCTGCGAGCCCACCAGGGCTCCAGTCGCCCTCGCTGCTGCCTGAGACAGGGGGAGTGAGGGGTTGTAAAAGAAACTCCTCATGTCAAGTTATGGTGCCTATAAAATTAGCCCCGTTAGAAGCTGGCTGCCCATTTAAACAAGCAATTTAAACGGATAACAAAGGCATCCCCTCGCCCCCCCTTGCAGCTTCTGTACAAAAACTGAGTTTAACTAGACAGGAAAGAGAGCAGCAGTGGCTTTGCTTGAGTCGGGTTTGTGCACTGCTCAGATGCTGCTGCTGTGGATTCTTTCTGTGTGCAAATGGCTTCAGTTCCAATGGGATGGAGGGAGAAAGCAAGTGGAAGGAGGAGAAGTCTCACCACTGGGTTCTGTGGGCTTTGGATGAAAGCAAATATCCCTTTGTGCCATTTGCTCTGGGTTTGGGCAGAAGGTCAGACTTGGCCACATGTGGGCTCTGCTCGTGCTGGTGAATCTGCTCCTGCTCTGCCAGATGTAACAACACAACCCCAAATGGGAGAGCCTGACAGCAAAGAGGGAAGGTTTTGCCTCCAAGAGTTTGGGTGCCCTGCCTGCTGGGGTGTAGGTTCACCCGTGCATCCTGTCCTTTGCAGAGGGGCTCCCCCAAAGGCAGCCCCCGGCATTTTGCAGGGCAGTGGGACCTCCAGCTTCCCTCCAGCTCCAGCTACTTTCTTTAAGAGCTCAAATGGGAGAAGCAGTGATTTCATCTCCCTTTCCAGTGCCTGGGGCAAGGCAGACAAAATGTGCTTAATTAGTGGTGCCCTTTCTGCTCATGTCCAGGTATAGTCTTCCTGCTCTGAGATTTCGATGTCAGGGGGAAATTAATACAAAAATGTGGGGAAAGGTGGGAATTTTTCTGCATCTTCTGTGTATCCAGCAGAGAGCAGCTCTGAAAATCAGAGTCAGTTGGTTAGGGGAGCGCAGCCTTGTTGTGTGCACATTCCCCACTCTGTGGGAAGCATTTTGCATGTCACTTCATCAGATTTGTGCTTGAGAGCTTAAAATAAGTTCCTCATACTCAGTCCCAGTTTGAGATCCCAGGCAGCAAAATGCTACTCAAACCATGAGTTGTCATTAAGTTTTAGAGTGAATATTCCAGGGAAATGATGAGAGCAGCTTGTCCTCACAAGTTGGTGCCCCGTTAGCTGTGGCAGCACCATCAGACAGAATTCTCTGCTTCCCCAAACCTCAGATCCCAAGTTCATGGGCTCACATTTTCCCTTACTCCTTCCTCTCATGGCAGCAGAGAGAAAGTGGAAAAGCAGGACCTGAAATCCCCATATGACAAACAGAAAAAAATGACCAAATTGTCTAAGAGGAGAGAAACCAGCAGGTTTCACCCCCCACCAGCACCGTGCAGTTGGTGCTGTGCATGGATTTGAGCACCTTTGGGGTGCATAAGGGGACAGCTCAAGGTCTGTCCCTGCCCCAGGGCAGATGCTGGGGAAGCAGCCACAGCCTCTGAGCAGCTCTCCAGGCTCCCAGCCTCTGAGACAGCCTCCTGAGGGTTTAATTTTTGGGAAGCTTTAACATCCCCAGCTTACCAAGCACTGAAAGAAAGGTCAGCTAATCCTTCACAGCATCTGAATGAATTCAGGCCCAGAAGTGAGATTACTAAACAGGGGAGCGGGAGGCTGGGAGAGCTGCATGGATACAGGGACCCTTCCCATAGTCAGGCCCAGCTTTCTAAATAAATGGACCTTTTATTTCAGTTCTCATCCCTGGGGAGGAGGGGAGGGGGTGGACAGGCATGGCCAAAGTACCCAACTCTCCTACCACAGCAGCAGGATTTGATGGGGGGGAGCTCCAAAAGAGAGCTGAACAAGGGTCCCCCGTCAGTGGGATGGACAGCTGGGGCAGCCAGAGTGTATTTTGGAGTCTGGGCAGCATCCATGGCCTTTGCATGCCCACTGGATACCCTGCTCTAGGTCTCAGCTCAAGCATTTAGGAAAAGAAAAATGAAAAAAATGGGATTTCCATGTCCTTCTTGGCTTTTGATCCATGCCTCTGAAGGCACTGATGTCCCAGCACCCTGAGCACCCAAATACTCCTGTGCACAGGATGACAATAACAGAGCCACCAATTTAAGGCAATGTGGCCATTTCTGTGTGCTCACACCACCCACTGCACTTCAGGTCCCCTCTGTGGGACACCCAGGGGACTGAACTGTGTCTGGGCTGGCTGGGCAGGGTGAAGTGGGTGCCCAGTGCCCCCTCAGTGCAGCACCCCTTTCTTGGGGAGGGGAGTGGGCACTGTGCCTGTGGGCAGCCAGTCCCTGAGCCATGCCAGGGCTGCAGGGCAGCACTGGCATCCCCTTTCTGGGTTGCACCCACACTCTTTTGTGAACCCCCGGGGGGATGACATGACAGGACCACTAAGGACGAGCTTTTCTCCTGCAAATCAACTGTCCCTCTCAATGCTGGAGGAGCAGAGCCCATTGAATGCAGGCAGGCAGCAGCCCCCGGGTGTGGATGCACTGCGGATGAGCCATGGTAACCTGGCTACAAGAGTGCCAGTGCAGACACCCAGACCCCGAGTCTCCCTGCCAGGCTCCCCACTCTCCCCAGATTGGGTATTCAGGCCACAGGGTTTTCTCTATTGACCTCAAAACACTGTTCTGCATGGAAGAATTTTCTTTCTTTCTCTCTTGGTAACTGCAGAATCAAGTGTTTGCAGTTGGAAACTTTCAGTACCACCACAGCAAGCTGGTAACTCAGCCAGGAGCTGCTTGCCCAGTGGGTCTTCAGTCTTAAGGTGCAGGAGCCAGCTAGGAGAAAATGGAGAAGATGGTCTTTTCAGTCACTCTGTGGTGACTCCAGTAAGGTGGGATGCTCCAGCACCACAAGCAGAGCACCCAGTTACCACCATGTCTAGCAGAGCTGCCAGGTCCTGCCCTAGCCTTCCCTTCCCCAAATTCCTGGGGATGTCTGATGGAAAAAGACCATCCAGCCATCAGATCTCCAAGTGAACAGCCTCAAGGCCAGACCTTCCCCATGGCTTGGTTTCTTTTGCAGTGGCTGAGATGCTGCCTGGCTGTGTGAGCCCATCAGCACTGGGTCATGTGTGCAGGTGCTGCAGGTTTGCAGGTCCAAAGAAAGCTCAGCACTTCCTGACTATTCCAGGAAAAGTGGTACTGGAAGAGTGATGGCTCAGCCTTGCTCAGCCCCCTGTGGGACTGCCTGTTGCTCCCTCTGTCCTGGCAGGTCCCTCCTGCAGGGAATAAACTCCTGGTGCTGGGCAATAAGGATGTGTGTGATGAGATGTTTTAATAACACCTATGGGCACATCCATTCAGCTCTTGCTTATTATGTATTTCACAGGCTTCACAGAATATTCTGAGTTGGAAGGGACCCACAAGGATCATTAAGTGAATGGCCCATACGAGGAACTGTTCTAGATGCACCTGTGATGCTGTGAAATCCAATGTTTAGTCACAGAGTGACTTGGAATCTGGAAATGCTAGACAGTAAATGACAAAATTACAGCTAGGAAATATTTAAAACCAATCCCCAAAGGCTGACTTCCACTGGCAGGATCATGGCAGGGGCATGAATGTGCCCTGCAGGGCTCTGGGATGTGCTGGAGCTGCCAGCCTGGAGCAGCTTTCCTTCAGTGTGAAACCTGTCACAGCAGTAGAGACAGGCTGGTGCCATCAGAAGCACTTTGAGAAGAGCCTCAGAAGAAGGCAGGGACTCATGTGTTGGGGCAAAGGTGCAGGACAGTGAGCAGCTGAGTTGAAACCAGCCCTATCTGCATTTGGGAATGCTTGTCACTCAGTTTGTGGGGAAGAGTGTGCAGCCCTGATTAAAAACCAAAGTGATGTTAGAAAATCTGAGCATGAGGTCTGGTGAGACTTACATGACCTGTCCTGGGGAAACTGAGGTGTGGATGAGGAAACTGGTCAAGAGCAATGCAGTGCCAACCAGAGAGACTCCCTGGTCCTCATTCTCTCTTCCCCAGTCCTGCACTGGTGTTACTCCAACTCTTAGTTTACTGGAAGGAAAGAAGACTCATCCTTGCTGTGCTGGGGAGCATCAACCAGAAGCTTGCCATGCATGGCATTTGGGGGATTCACATTGAGCTTCTCCTGATCTCAGACTGGGTTGGTTTCAGGTGTATCTGAAAATTTCCAGCTGCATCCTGCTATGCCTAAATAGCAAAAAATATTAACCACAGGCAGCTCTGGGAGATGCACAGTGAGTTCCCTCTCCCCAGAGGTGGGGAGGGGTTTGCCAGGGAAGAGGAGAAGAGGACATCTCTGTTTCCAGCAGGATCAGAGGGTCCATGCCTTGTCCATGCTGGTCCCCTCCCGCCC
>JAOXXN010000230.1:852698-866820 GCA_026770055.1 Myrmophylax atrothorax
CCCTCAGCCTCTCCCCACAGCACTTGTGCTCCAGTCCCTTCTCCAGCCTCGTTGCTCTTCTCTGGCCCCGCTCCAGCACCTCAGTGCATCTCTCAGCTCTGTGCATGTCCCAGACAGACAGAGGCCAGGAGCAACTCTTCCTCATTAGCTTCCTCCCCCCATCCCTTCCTTTTGAGGCTTTCCTATCCCCATCTCCATTCCTCTCCCAGCCCTTTCTTTAGTGCTCCATATCTCCTGTGTGGCCTTGCCCCAGCAGGACTCTACAGTTCCTACAGATACATATGCAATCCTAAAGATAGAGTCTTACCCCTGTATCTTGGCCTTCCTGACCCCTTCCTTTGCCAGCTTTTCACCTGGCCATCCTTGGATCCAAGACCAGTCAAAGCTGCCTCAGGTCACAGCACCAAGTCTGACAGAGTTCAAGAAGTGTTTGGACAAGACACTCAGGCACATGGTGTGACACTTGGGGGTGGTCCTGTGCAGGGCTAAGGGTAGGACTAGATGATCCTTGTGACTCTGTGAATTATTCTACAGGTGCCTTGTAACCTGTGCCCTGGGGAGGGATGAAACTTCCCTGTAAATGGTGGCTGATCTCTGAAAGGACAAATCTGGGCTCCTCTCTGTGTGGTCTCATTGCAGGGGTCACTCTCAGCTTCTCCCACGGGGAAGTGACATCTCACTGTGTAAAGCTGTGGGGTGATCAGATCAGTTGTTTGCCATTAAGTACTTGTACCCAAGTAACATACTGGGCAAGCAAAGGGCACAGCCCATCATTTTGTAATGAGTTAAAAATCCTACCAGCTTTGATCCACAATCAGATGAAAATGCTGTTACTTATTTATGCAATTCCAAGGGCTTGTTCCATGCTGGATAAAGCTGATGGAAGAGCTGGTGGCAGTCACTTCTCTGGAGTCAATTGAAGCGTCCCATTGATCTCAGTGGGAGCAGGGCAGGGATATGAAGGGGAAATGCCAGCTCTGGGTCACTTGTGCTGCTCCCACCATGCCAAGGATAAAGGGAGTGCCACATCTGAGCTGCACAAACTGCAAAGGGCACAGCCCTCCAGGTGGCCCGTGGGGGTCTCTAAGTCAGCTGAAAGACTCAACAGAGTGGATTTGTTTTCTGGGGGAGTTGTAGTCAGAGCTCAGCTCTCTTCAGTTTGAGCTTTTACTCTCCATATTGCCATGGCACCTTCTGAGCACCACTGACTTTCAGGTTTGGCAAGGCCAGCAAGGACCTTCATTCAGAGCCTGCCAAGGTGCTCTGGGGCCAGACAAGAAGGGCAGTGATGCATTTCCCGCCAGCCAGGGTGGGTGGTGGTGCTCCTCCTGCCCATCCAGGAAGGCCAGTGGTGCTCCTGCAGCCTGACCCAGGTGGGTTGTGATGCTCCTCCAGCCCAAGCCAGCACAGGTGGTGATGTTCCTCCAGCCAAGCAAGGCAGGTGATGGTGCTCCTCCAACCTGGCCAGTGTAGGTGGTGATGCTCCTCCAGTGGTGGTGGTGAAGGCTTGGGAATAGCTGCTTGTCCTGCCCCTGCAGCAGGATTTGAACCTGGCTGTGACAGGGAGGGTTTCTCAGCCCCCCAACCCACTCAGCACAGCCTGGCCTGTGCAGCGAGTGGGGCAGGAGGAGTCTGTGTCTGGGAACATCATTTCTGAGCCTTTGGGCTCATGTCCCCTACCAGCACTAGGAGTGGGACACAGGGATGGATGGGTGCTCATAGGGTGGGATGCTCTGTGAGGACGTGTGGGACTTTATGCAGGAAGGGATGAATGAAGCCAATAGAATCTTGATCCAAGTCAAATGGGAGGATATCATTCTTCCATTCCTCCAGCACTGTGGGCAGGCCATGGAGCTCCTCACACCGGGATGCAGTCAAGGACCATAGAGGTTTTTGTGATTCAAGGGGTGACTGTGGGGGGAAAGGGTTGGGTTTAGATGCTCTATTGACATGTAAGGGGAGCTTGACTGTCTCATTGTGTTTGTGCTGTTAGGAGAAAATTGAGCATTGTCCTCACACCTTGGGACTGGGGAAAGGGCTGGCCAACTCAGCCTTGTTCCTCTGGAGCAAAGCCCAAAGAGGACCATTGAGCAGAGCAAAGCCATGTCAAAGAAGGGATATAATGGCAGATTACAGGGAGTTCCTGGGGTGGCATTGAGCTGCCCAGCCCTGGTCAGCTCAGGCATTAACATGCATTGTGCTGCCCATTCCCCCCAACCTCTGCCTCTCAGGAAAACCTGAGCTGTCCCTTCCCCACAACCCCAGTGTTTGTGCTGTCATGGAGTCACTGACTGGTTGCCCTTTTATTCACATGCTCAGCTCCCCAGGAATCTTTCCTTAGGCATTTTGATCCCACAGCATGTCAATGGTGGCCCGGAAAGGGATGGACCCTTCCCCAGGGAGCCCGAGGTCTGGGACAGCTGAAGGTCTATTCAGCAGAAGAATACCCCGAGCCAGCAGGTGGGACACGGGAACCCTTAATCCCAAATCATTTTTCTTGCTGGCATCCTTTTTTTGTTTGGAATGATTCTGATTATGGCCAGCAGTGAGGCGTGGGCTCACCGCCTGGGAGAGCAATATTATTCACCTCCTTTTGTGCAGGGTCCCATGTTTGAATTGAGAAACAAAGCCAAGCAGCTTGTGCCTCCTGTTGGAAGCCTTCCTATCCCGCTGGGGATCCAGGACCTTTTCATCTCAGCCCTTACATTCCATAGGCTTCTGCCTCTTCCCATCTTTAAGTCTTTAGTAAATATCATAAAAGAGAAAATAAAGGCAATCCCCAGGGCTCAGGAGTTTTAACTTCCCTGCATTAAAAAGATGGGAAAAGAAGAGAAAGCAGAGATTTATCCTCATTTTATCATCTTTCATGCACAGCTTGCAGAGAGTAAATAGTATTTATCCCCATTTTGCAGGCTGGAGACACTGTGGAGCAGGATGTCTTTTACTCTTTGTGTGTGTACCCAAATTTTGGGGGGGATTCAGTCTCTCAGTGAGGCTCCTCTGCCTGTGGAAGAGGTTATTGATGCAGCCAGGTGAAGGGAAGCAAAGCACTGCCAGGCAAATACCAGCTTGGATGCTCCCAACCCAGACCATGGGCAGGATGGGCAGGAAAAGGGGGTGCTCAGCCCCCCTGGAAACCATCTGGAGACAATTCAGCTTCAAATCAGGTGCCCTAAAACTATTCTATGTGTTAGTGATGGCAGGAAAAACAGGAGAGGTTGAGTCCCAAGGCTGCTGGGAAAAAAGTAACATTGCTGCTAATAGGGAGCTGTTTAAAAACATCCAACTCCTTTTGGTTTACTGTCTCAGCTTGGATGTGAATGTTTGAAGAAAACTCTTCCCCTTCCATGGAGGTTTTTATTATCTGATGGAAGGTAATTCAAAACAGGAGAGAAATATTTCCTTTTTTTTTGTTTAAACCCAAATTTTGGCTTGGCTTGGCTTTCAAAACCCCAAATGAAACCACTTAAATCCAAATGTTTCTACTACATTTAGATGTGTTTCATTGGAAAAATGAAAATGCTTCCTCCAAGAGCCTCCAACAAGTGGGTCAGTGTGTGATTTCTGTCTCAAGCACACACACTGTGTAATCAGTTTTGGATCTGACACCCAGGCACGTTGGCAAAAGCCACAACTCCACTTCCCAGCTCAGGTTATATGCTCTGACAGCAACTGCAGTTGCACAATTCCTTGTTGTTTCCTATGCAGAGGAACATCATAGCAGCAGGTTTCTTGGCACAGATTTTGGGGATGGCACTTCTTTGTATGACTAATGATGTTCATATATGGCTGTTGTTCATTTTTTACTCTGTAGTACTTCCTTTTCCTTCAAAGACACTTCCAGGCCAGGTTTTCAGATCAGTCCATCTGAGATGGAGGAAGAACCTGTGCCTGGTTCTGCTGTGCCTGGGGGGTGATGGAGTTACCTGGGGGCTCCAAGGTGGCTCAGGAGACCTTTTGAGTGTCCCTTGCCCACAATACCATTTCCCTTTGCACAGACCTGCCTCAAATGAAATATTCATCCCTCTCCAATGTCACCAGAGTGGGGAATGGTCCCCAGGACCAGGACAGTCTTCTACAGGAGATGTGAGGGAGGTTCAGGATGGGAGTGACAGGCACAGAGTGTACCAAGAGCTTCTCCTGCTGGCCTTGGAGCAGGAGGAGACTCACAGCAGCTGACAGAGGTCACAGTCTCACACCTCATCAATATCCAAGCCTTGAGGTATGCACACAGGGCACAACCCAGAAGCCAAAATTTGCCCATGCAAATAGCTGTATAATTAGGAGCTCACAGAAAAACAGCCAAGAAACCCCCGAGGAGCAGAAAGGGCTTAAACTCCCCATGACTCTGATTTTCAGGCCCTTGTTCAGCCAGTGTGGGGCTGAGCCAGGTCTCCACTGGTGCAAATACAAATGGAAAAGAAAGATTTTGCTGCCCTGATTGCTTCGAAGAGTTCCAAGAATACACATCGTGGTCTGTGAGAGCACAGGAGGGATTCAGTGCTCTCTGTCTGCCGCTACCTGACTTGTGGTGCTGTGAGTGAGGGGCACCAGCAGCCCCACTGTCCCGGGGGGCATCTGCAACCCGTGGCATTGCCAGTAACAAAAGGAGCTGTGGTTGCTTTAACTTGAAAAGTTTGCCTGGTATTGTTGGGTTGGTTTAAGGCTTTTCACTGGGGCTGTGTGGGCAAGGGTTGGTGTGTGCGTGTTTACCATTTCGGCGAGGAATGCAGATTGAATGGCTCTGATGAAGGTTTGGATACAGCTCACTGCAGCTCTGCAGGTTCCCCAAGGACTCTAATAATTGGTACATTTGGTTTGCTTTCCCTCGTTATTTCTAAGTTTTCCAGCTCTAACGCCAAAGGAGGCTGTATTCTATGTAATTATTACTCAAAACTTTGAAAACATTAAGTAGGAAAAATAGGCCATTAAACAACTAAGAGGCAAAGGAACAAGTGTGAATTATGGCCCTGCCCTGTGGTTTGACTGTGATGGGTTTGTTCCACCCATGGAGAGATGTTAGAGAAGGGAAGGTTGAGTGGGTTGTTTTGCTTAATCTCTCTGCTGTCAGAGTTGCAGTCCCTGGAGAATGCAGATCTATAGAGAAATGTGCCTCCCCTTTGAAAGGCAGTGCACATGCCCAGCTCCCAGCAAAGGACTTTTGTTCTGCTCTGATTTATACAGTCCTCCAGGGCAAAGAGAAGTGGCTGTCATGGTTGCAAGGATTACTCGTGACTGGAGGGAAGGGTGGACTATCCAAGAATAATTTGTTCTCTTGGCTGGGCATGGAAATCCTGCTCCCCCTTCCCCAGTCTCCATCCCCCTGTTCCCCATCCCTCACCCACAAGGGGATGCTGGCTCCCAAGGGCTGGACAGAGCCAGCTGGGAAATGCCTGTCACAGTGTGATCCCCGTCACCTCACACTTCCAGCCCTGGAGAATGACAACCTGGGGACACTCCTGCCCCTTACCCAGGGCTGAAAGGGGGCTATTGAGTCTGAGCATCTCACCCAGAGCAGTGAGAATTCCTCATCTTTCCCCTTAGACACCTGGCCAAGGGTGAGGTGCAGCACCCTTGGAGGAGGCTGCTTCTCCCTTGTGGCTCTCAAAGGGAATTTGGGGTGGCTAGCTCAAATGTAATATGGCTACTGAACCACAGGCTGTAAGGCATGTGGGCTTCCACCTTGTCCACAGTTTGTTTATCCACCTGGCACACCATGTGCAAGCTCTCCATGATGGGCATCTTCTGCATACACAG
Source organism: Myrmophylax atrothorax (assembly GCA_026770055.1). Taxonomy (NCBI): domain Eukaryota; kingdom Metazoa; phylum Chordata; class Aves; order Passeriformes; family Thamnophilidae; genus Myrmophylax; species Myrmophylax atrothorax. Next base: position 858,456 of record JAOXXN010000230.1, read on the forward strand.
CGTGGCACAGCTTGGGTTGAGGTTTCTAAGTTGCACTTCAGTGTAAGGAGAGCCTGGGATTTGACTCCTGGCACGCAGGGGTGTCTGAGGGGGGCTCCTGGAGGAGCTGAACTCTGTGGCCATTGGTGGTGGATGAGTGCATGCCCTAAAGACCCCAGAAGCCTCAGAGGGCTCAGTTTGTCCAGCCAGGGTCACTTTACCAACACCATCACCTCGCTCGTTCCAGCGAAGGACGTGACTTCATTTATCTGCTCCTGGAATTTTTCTGCTTGTTTGTTTTGTTTTGATCCAAAGAGGAGGAAGAGGAGGAGGAGAAGAAGGAGGAGGAGGAGGGTGGTGCCTCCACATGCACAGGGCCAGCCACCTCTGAACCCCAGCGCCAGAAGTCCTTTTCATGCTCCATAAATTTTATTCGAAAATCTGTTTCGCTTGGGGAGGGGAAGGTGGTGGTGGTGTTTTTTCTCCCCTGGTAACGCACCATGAAAAGGCTCGTTAAAAGTGAGCTCCTCGTTCTGATTAATCCTTCCAAGCAGGCAGAGGTGACACATGCTAATGACATTTCCAGCCGGGCTTGTCCCCTGAGACTGCGGCTGCTGTTGCAGGCCGAGTACGGCCGAAGGAGACGGCGCGTTGGACGTCGTGCAGGTTGCTCTTGGCTCCAGCGCTCATTTGTAGTGGAGAAATGCCTGCAGGAGCCAAGAAACTGCTGTCTCTTCAGCAGGACTAGGAGGTTTTGTTCTCCACGTGCATCTCATGGACTGTCCTGTGCGGACACGGGCTGTTCCCGGCCTCCGGAAGGGTTCAGGAAGATGAGGAGTGGACATCCTTGACGTCCACACAGATCCCCACGGCACAGGCTGAGCTGCTGACTGCAGGCTTCTCCAAGGCACCGGAACGCCTGTCTACACCAGGTTGTTTTGTTAACCTCAGACTGCTGCTTGGCCCCTGCCAAAGCTCTGATGTTCTTGGAAAACGCTGGGCTAATGAGACACCTTTTCAAACAACAGCTGACTTCATGAACCAGCCATTGGCTTAGCAGGCCCTGATCCCCAGCAAACGGGACCAAGGTGGATCTCCTTGGGTCTCGTCATTCCCTCTCCCCATCGCTGCCTGGGTTTTGCAATGGAAACTCCACCTTTGCCCCAAACCCTTCTCCACTACTTTCCTGACAAGCCAAACCTGACTTCTGGTGAAGCTCCTGGATGCAGGTCCAGTTTAAGGGTTGTGGGAACCCAAAGTAGAAATCTTATTGTGCCCCATCCTATTGGAAATCCCTGTCCAGCTGAAGAAAAGAAGAATCAAGGATGGCCCCAGGTTGGGTCAAGACCATGTCTGGGGCCACCTGAGGTGTGCTGGATGGAGAGCAGATCATGACCAGGAGGTGCTGATCAGCCTGAGCTGTGCTGACATTTCTCTTTTTGGATCCAGCTCTGCAGTGACACAAGGCAGAGAACTGCCAGAAGAAAGTTCCCATACCCTGCCAGCTTCTCCTGCCCTTAGCAAACATCCAGTCCTTCATGCACAGAGTGTGCCACCTCAGTCTGGACAGATACCAGCCAGGAGCACTCAGCTCTGACTCTGAACCCCTTTGCTTTTCTCCAAGGGTCTTGTCCACTGTGGCCAAGAAACATAAGGGCTTGTAATGCTTTGTTGGTCCAGGAATAAAGGGAATTTGTTGAAAGGTTACCATGTTATATAAGTAAGAAAAGGGGAGTTGTATTTGGACTGGCAAAGGGCAGTTGTTTTCAGTTAAACAGAGCCGTGCACAGGACACAGCTCACGGCTGCTTCCTCAGTGAGGTCTTGTTCATTTTGGCCTGAGTAGCTCTGGGTCAGGAAGGCAAAGCTGTGGCTCATCCATGGGGCAGGCAGAGGCAGGGAGACATGCAAAGGGCAGGACAGAGCAGTCTGTGCTGCTGGAGCTGGGAACTCATCCGGTGTCAGCAGGCACAGCCCATCCCTGCTCCTGAGCTGCCAACGTGGGGTCCAGCCGGCGTTGACACAGGGCATTTTCAGCTGATGTTGAGTCCAACAGCTGCCCTGATCTTCTCCCTCCTGACACCTGTCACTCCCAAATTGGTAGCTCACAGGATCCCTTGCAGACAAGTCAAGTGGGAGCATTCCCAGAACTGCTCTGGTAGGAGCTTGAGCAGAATTTGGGCTCCAACACAGAGGATGCTCTGGAGCCAATTTTACAACATCGGGGCTTTCACCTCTTAATGCTGTTGGAAATGAGTATGAGCTGGACATGGAGGTGTGGAGCATCCCTGGCTTGGCTGCTCAGCAGTGTGAGTCCTTGTGAGCATGGTTGGATGGAGAGTTGTGAGGGGCTGCTGCTGTGGACAGCAAGAAGGGATCACCCCTAATGGAAGCACACAAGGAGAGGGCATAGACCTCTCTTTTGGCTGCCACACTGAGGAGTTTCTATACAAGCAGGGCAGGTGAAGGCAGCAGGAGCTGGATTTGGTGTGTGGCCACCTCCACACTCAGCATCACCTTTGTAAGAGGCAGCCAAAGTGCAGCTCTGGGGTTGGGGCTCAGCTCTGCCTTTTTGCCTCTGCGCCCTCAGCCCACCCTGGGAGTGGTGTCAGTGCAGCCTCTCAGCCTCGGGGCAGCAGTCGGGTCTGCCAAGAGTCCTTCGGTCATGTCAGGGGTCTTGGGAGGGTGCGCAGCAGCGGATCCACAAACTGAATCTACCAGCCAAGGATTATCATGAGTTTCCTGGCTAAAATCTTTGTAGAAAACCTGAACTGAAGAAATCCTGAACTGAAGAAATAAGACATAAATGTGATGCTTGGCACAGGGAATGTATTGCACTCCCTGCTGAGTGAACTGCTTCAAACAGCTCATCATTGACCTTGAGACTGGAGACGGTGTCTCTGTGGGTCACTTGAGTCCACAGCCATGTCCTGATGTCTTTCAGAGGAAACCTCAGGCTCAAAGTGTCTCCTATTTGCAGCCGTGGGGTGCACTGCTGTCCTAAAGGGACCTTTTCTGCTTAAACGGGGAAAAAATCAGATTGAACTTTGCCCAAAATGTAGTGAAAGACAATAGTTGTAGAAGGACACGGGACAAGAGACCTTTTTCCTTGATCTGGTTGGAAAAGGGTGGCAAGAGCACCATCAGTTTGGCAGACAAACCCCTCAGAGCTGTGGGGGAATCTGGTGGACCATTCCTGGCACAGCAAGCTGTGAGATCCTTGCCTACTTTATCTTGGGTGGCTGAACCAGCCTGTGTTAAAAGGGGATGAACATAATACAATAGACTTCGACTTTGTTTCTGAGTTGTGTGGTTCATTCAGGGGGATTACAGGCGCTTTTCAGCCTGTTACCACCTGGAGAGGCAAATACAAGGGAGCGCTGGTTGGAATAGGCTACCCACCGAGCAGCCTTAGTTCTGCCAGAGCCAGAGTTGTAGAAGGTTAACAACGATCCGGGCAGGATCTGGGTGGAACAATTGCCTGGAGCAGAGGGACGTGTTGGGCACACGGGGCCAGCGCTGCCTGGGTCTGTTAGCAAAGGGTTTGGAGTTGTGGCTGCAGACAAGGGGCAGCTCAGGGTGGTGAGGCCCAGAGTGGGATGCAGGCATGAAGCCAAGCCTAAGACTCCTCTGAATGAAACTATCTCTTGCATTTTTCAAGGGAAAAAGAATTGTGTAAAGACTAAGGTTGTAGGTTGATGGGACTGCGTTAAAGATCTGCATGCTCAGGTGCAAAACCTGCTCCTTCCCTGTTTCCTGATGAGGATATTGTTATGGGTGAAGGGATAAACACTGGAGAGCATCAGGGTGTAGGGCCAGGTCTTGTGGACTCTGTCTCTCTCCATGCTCATGTGCCCCAGATGTGGCATCTCTGTGTCCTACAAGGTGCAGAGAAGACACCCTGAGGACCTTGGGTTGGGAAATGCAGGCAGTTCTTCATTCCCTGTGTTGTTGGAGCTGATGGAGAGCATTCCAAAGGGCCATCATGAGGGGGGAACTTGAAATCCCCTCTCTCTCTCATAGACCAACTGAGCATCCAGACCCGTGGCCATCCCTCTCAACTCCAGCCATTCTGAAAGCAATGTTTTTTGCATCCAGGCAGAGTCCCTGACCTTCAGTTTGAATAATGTTAATTTGGGGCTGTTCTGCCTGAAATAACAGTTTCTCAGTTTATTAAAAGGGCAACTTTAGTTGCAACTTTAGTTGTAGTACAACTACAAAGGTTGTTTCTTGCTGTAAAACCTCACTAGAAGCACATATCCCACATCCTGGGGGCAATACATGTGCAAAGTGCAGCCCTGCAGCATTTTTTGAGCCAGGAAGGTGGGTGAGCAACACCACCCAGCCCTGGGGCTGATGCTCCCTAGTCCTCAATCCCTTCAAAGGGCTCCCCAAAGAAAATGGCCTGTTTGGGGCAGTACCTATGTCTGGACTGTCACTCTGAGCAGGTGATGATGGAGAGCAGCCACCTGCTCGACACAGAGAGAAGCTCTTGCTCCCCCCTCAGCTCAGGCTGCGGTTTCACAGTCCCTGGGGCGCTTCTGCCCACGCACTGCTGGCCACAGCCACACAGTGAAGGGATCCAAGGCTGGAACCGGTGATAAATAACCCAGCAGAAGTTTAAAAGTGACAGAGACATGCCCAGATCTCAGCTGGTGGCACCAGTTCAGCTCTCACCCACAGCTGCCTCGGTGCCAGGCTACAGCAGATACTCTGATTTCAGATTACAAGTGTCCATTGAGTTTAGCTTGTCAACAGGAGCAATAATTAAATGCCTCTCACTTGCACTCCCCGAAATGGTGCAGCTGGAATGAATCTGCTGGGCTGTTTTCAAAGGGAGAAGAAAGCTTTTTTCCCTTGGAGGGAATGTGCTTGGCCATAGGTGGAGAAGACTTGAGCTCCTGGGGGAAGGGACATCAGAGAGAGCTTTGGGCTAATGATCCAAGTCTGGTTTCAAAAGAAACAATGTTTGTCCTGGTGAAGTGAGGTTGTTTCTCTCCTTGTGATTGGAAGTTCACAGGTCTTTCAGGTGAAAACACATCTGTTTTCCAAGTGGATTCAGCAACCATCCCACTGCTGAGTTCCAGGACCTCAATCCAACACCCTACATGGCAGCCAGAAAACACTGAGGGCCAAATTCAAGCCTGTAAGAACTTCAAAAAGCTTCCACCACTAAGGGAGGGCTGAGAGCCATGTCCCCTTGGCCTCTCACCTCTCCTTGCTGTTCCACCCTTGCTAGGCTGGCCTTTGCTCCTGCTCTCTCCTGCTCCTCTGTGTCTGACAATGAGGTGATACTTTGGTGGGTGTCACAGGCTCGTTTTCCTTATCTCCACACCGGAGTCCCCGTTTTTGTGGGTTTTGAAGACATTGTTTCCTAATGTAGGAACATCCCTTAAGGGCCTGAGCATTCCCTGACATCAGCATGAGCCAGGCCCAGGCTGTTGGTGTACAAACATCTGGGTTCTTAGGAACTGCCTCGTGCTCTGCCGGTGCTCTGCTGTCTGTTAACGCTTACAAAATTGTGTTTATTTCCTGTGTGGGGATCAGGCTCCAGCTCAGGGTTATTTCCAGGGCCACAGCGAGCTTTGGGCCAGAGATACAAACCATGGCAAACAAGCACTTAAAAGCCTTGTGTTCAGCAGTGGGCAAACCACAGACACTTCAGAGGTTTGGCTTGGGAAATGAGTTGCCTGAAGGAAGACAAGGCAAGAGAGCTGATGTGCACAGGAGCACCCTGAGCTGATCTGGGGATGGGTGAGGGGTGGGGATGGTTGTTCCACTTGGCTCCAAAGCTGTGGCTGGTGGGGCGGTACTCAGACCTGGTACCCATCGCCCCTGGGGACACAGCTGGGCTTCCCCATGGAGGTGGTGGTGGCCTGCATAGCAATTGGGCTGAAATCCCAGCCAGAAAAGCTTCTGTGGGGGAGATTTTGCTCCTCAGCCCATGCTGTAGTCAGGCTTCTTGGAGTTAATATATGTCTGGGTGTCTCCAGGACCTCCAGGTTTGTGGTGGGGTGAGCAAACACAGGGTTTGCCTCAGGCAGCTCAGGCTCTGGGGTGGAAAGGGTGGGTGTTGGGGGCTGCCTCTAGTGTGGAGGGGTCTCCTATCCCAGGGCACAGCTCTGTGGCCCCTCATGCCTGTGGAGCAGGGTCAGGAGTGGGCGAGTGCCTGTGGCTGTGGCCAGACTGGGAACTGCAAAAGCTTCTCTGTCCGGAGGTGGGCTTGAGCTCAAGCCTGTTTCCTTTTCCTTGCCAAAGCATCTGCTGTCCTGCATACTTCCCTTCCCCCTTCCTTCCAGGATTTCAGGCCATAGAAATGTTTTATGTGATCCCCCACACCAAACCTCCCTTTGGTTTGATTCTCTGTGGCTTCATAGCCCTCCTCTGGTTGCCTTGAGGTGACCTCAGCTTTGCAGTGCCCTTTCACACCGGAAAACCAAAATATTGCATTTCAAAATTGCCCAGATGGGTATTTCCAATGACCTAATGAGAAAATCAGTGTTTCTGTACAGCTTGGTCACCATAATTTTGTGAGCAGCTCCAGCTGGTCCCAAGCTGCTTTAATCAATCAATAATTTCTTTGGCTGGAAAATGGTCCTGGCCAGGTTGGGATCCCACAGTCCTGGGGCTGGTGGGTCTGGGCCCTGTGGTGATCCCTGTGGTCCAGCTGTGCAGGACTGTAAGTTTGGGAATGTGGCTGTAACAGCTGGGAATGTGGGATGCCCAGGGAGGAGCCTGTTCACCAGGGGCACTCATGAGGCTGCTGGGGCAGAGCAAGCCTGGCTGCTCCAGGGGCACAGCAGATTTTTGACCTATCCAAGGGCAGGACCAGAGGTGCCACCATGGGAGGTGGCTGTGAGAGCATCATCTCAGCCATCCCCAGCACCATTTCATGGTGATTTCTGTCAGGGATAGAAATCAAAGATGACCTCAAAATGGCCACTTCCTGGGTCAGACCTGGGTTTAAATGCTGGTCTGTGTCTGCAGTGGTACATTAAAGCTCTGTGGGCTGTGGGTGGCATAGCTTGTGGGGGAGGACACATCCCCCCTCAAGGGTGTCACTGGAGGGCTTCAGGCTCCCAATCCCTTGGTCACCTCACCATAAACTCTCCTTGATCTGCCCAGTGCATCAGCAAGACATCTGGGATGTCTCACCTCGTGCTCATGCCACATACAGCTGGCTCAGGCCACGAGGAGCCCAGTACCCACAGCAGGAATGCTTCTCAGCCCTAACCACTCCCAGGGGCTTCTGGACAAAGGACAAGCAAGGGTGTCCTCACAGATGTGGATTTGGGGGAAAAGGGAGCATCTGAAGTTGAAAATCACTGGCAGAGCCCCCTCACCTTCCACAGTGCTCGGGGTGTATTTCCAAGCTGCTCAGCATCCTCATCCCTCAGTTCCCATCTGCAGGACTCAGGCCCTTCACTGACTGGGCATTGTGATGGAAAGCCTCTTACTGGGCCCTGTGAAGTCACTCAGACCCATTTTGTGGCTGTGCTGGAATGTACTAACCAGAAGTTGTTTTGAGGTCAGAAAGGAATAAGTTGTTTGCAGACAATTGATGTTGTTATTAAAAACATCCACAGGAGAGAGGAGGGGGAGGGAGGTCTTTCCTGTTTGGGAAATAGTTTCTCACTGCATCCATCAAGCAAAAGAATTCTGTATGAAAAATTAATTTTAAAAAAAAAGGTTCCTGGGGCACACGCGCCTGAAAATGAACCACAGCAGGATCAGAGGTTTGGCTCAGAGCAGCATCCAAGACTCAAAAGCAGAGGCCAGATTAAAATCCAGGACTGCTCGCTCCCAGCCAGTTGCTGTAACTGGAGGAAATGCAGTTTCCTTAAAAGAAATGCAGTCTCCTCTCTGCAACACTTGGGCAAAATTCATGAGCTCCAGCTGAAGCCTGGAGCAGGTCTCCCACCGAGACACACTGGGTCTCAGTCTGCTGTGGCAGCTGCACTGCAGGGAAGTGGGATCATGTCAAAAAAGGAAGAAAAACCCCTTAGATGAAGGGATTAGGCCTGTCACCCTGCCCCCACATCATTAATCTCCCAGCCCAGGGCAAGCAGCTTTTCCAACCCTGTCCCACAGTGGTGAGAAGTCACCTCAGGTGTGACCTGAGAAGCAGCCACACCACGTGGCACTGTCACACTGTGGCCACTCTGTTCCATGGGATCCAAGCCAGCCTCTCCACACCATTAGCACCATGTGGTCCCTGGCATGGGGCTGGCCTGGACCAGCTTTTGCTGTTTCCAGCCACAGTGCACAGTCATAGATCCAGAGACCCTTCCCATGGGATGGACCTCAGCACTGTCTAGAACTGCCTGAAGGGAAGTTCTGGCCAGCTGGGGGTTGGTCTCTTCTCCCAGGCACTCAGCAATAGGACA
>JAOXXN010000230.1:866920-878062 GCA_026770055.1 Myrmophylax atrothorax
GAGTTGGCCCAAGGGTTGGACTTGATGATCTCAGAGGTCTTTTCCAACCCAATCCATTCTGTGATTCTGTGATTCTATGACAGGAGACAGAACAGTCTGGGCCTGAGCTGAACAGCATCCCTGGCAGGTCAGATTGAAGCCATGGACCTGACTCCAGGGTGTTTTGGTATGAGAACCTGCTCATGGCTGGCTTCAGGATTTCAGGGGACATGACTCAATTCCTGCCTGTGCCCAGGCTGCCCCATGTCCATGTGAGCACCCAGTCATGCTCCTTGATGTCACTGCAGGGGTGATCGTGGACCAGGCTCAGATCCAGGATAGAATGAAGCCTTCTCTCATGGTGGTGGGATGGGTAATTCTAGGGCCAAAGTGACCCATCCCTTGGATTGAGTGGCACAGGCCCATCTCTGAGCATTCTTTTCACCATCTCCAGTGCTGCCACTCACCCAGGAATGTCTGCACATCTGCAGCCCTGCTTTGAAACGATCCAGATCTGCAGACTCTGCCAGGGGCAGTCAGAGCTAATTGCCCCTGATAAGGTAATTAAAAGGTTTTGCCTGCCTGGCAGGTGCAGGAGTGTGTGGTGGCCCAGGGCAAGGGAGAAGGGGCTGCTGGGACACCCAGGGCTCCATTACACCTCCTCCTCCTCCTCTTCTGCCCTCAAAGAGGTTGTCAACACCTTTGCTTGGGGTTGGGCTGGCTCGTGTTCATTGCTGTGCCCTGGGGTGGTTTTTGGCAGTGACCTGATGTTACAGATGTGCCACAGCACAGCAGAGAACAGGGGGCTTGGAAAATGTGGGTGATATGGCTTTAGGAAAGGAGGGACCCCAGTATTCTTCTCCTACCCCAAGGGAACGCTCTACAATGCACTTTCACTCCTTAAGTCTTGGCCAAAATGAAAAGCAAAGAGTTTTCCCCACCAAAAACAGCCTTTGCTGCCCTGAAGCACTTGCAGCTTTATGTACCTGGGTGTTCACATCATGCTCTTCTCCAAAGACCTGCCCCAGTGCTATGAATGCTGTCACATCCAGGGATTAACCATCCTCTTCAATCAGTCCTGGTCTTTCCTGGCCCCCCTGCCTGTGTGAAAGCAGCAGCAAGGGCCACGCTGACCAAGAGTATCCCAGGGCCGAGGCATTCATGGGAGGTTGATCCCAGCAGAAAAGCTGGGAAATCCCTGTGTTTGACTAGCTTTGATCTGGATTAAATCCCTCAGAGAGAAACAGAGGAACAGCCTTCCTGGGGCTGTGTGTTTTGACTTGATGCCATCAAAGTTTGCCCTAAGTGACCTTTCAGACTGTGCAGGCAGCCGCGGGCTCTGGGCTGGGCAGTGAAGTGATGCTGCATTTCCAGGTGCATTGTCCTTGCCTGAGGGAGGCTCTGGAGTCAGACTTGGTGGCTTTGCTTCAGAACTGAGTAGGTATCTGCCTGATTCATCCTTGGTGATGCTGGGTCAGTGGGATCACTCCCAGCCCCACAGCACCTCAGGGCTGTGCAGAGCCAGGAGCTGAGCGTCCTTCAGGGGGTGTCCTCTGATGCTGTAAGTGTGTCCACGCACACCCATTCCCCTTGTCCTGCACCACCAGGCATTTTGCCATCCATGCCCTCAGGACTATGCTCAAACATTGGATTAAGGTAGAGGAGATTTGGCTTGAACTCCCTACCCTTTATTTCCCAAGACCCCAAAGTTCATCTCCAGCTCATCGATTTTTTGAGCAACTCTGTAATCCCACAGCCTTGGTGTAGTGGATACCAGCTGTTAGGGAGGATGAGCACACAGGTCATGAGGCTCCTTGAGATGTTGTCATCTAAGGAGCACCATGGCTGCTGAACCATCAGGTGACAGCCCATCCCATACTGCAGCCCAGACCCATCTCTGGGGTGAGCTTTCAGCCAGCACAGGTTATCTCCAGTCAGCTGGGAAGCAGGAGAATGGAAAGTAATGCATCCCATGGCAATTCAAGGGAAAGTGAGAAGGTAAAATACTGTGTTCCAAATGAACATGTGTGGGACACACAGGCTGGCAGCTGCTCCCTTGCAGAGGGTGGGATATGACCTTTGAATGTTCACCAGTGCTGAGGTCATGATGTTAAACACTGCAGGACAGTGCAGGATGGTCCCATTCACCATGGGATCATGTGCTGCCTTCCATGGAGACCCCTGCAGTGGGCAGGGGCTGTTAAGCTCAGCCCTGGCTGCTGCCCATCCTCCCTGACTTACCCGAGCCCAGGCACAATCAACATTTCTGCCCAGAGTCTGTTACAGAAAACCATTAACAGTAGCACTGCTCCCCTGATAAGGCAGGATAAACCTGTCAGCTTTCGATAAAACCCCAATCTCCAGGAAAACAAAATACACCAGTGCCCCGCTGGGGAGTCCCGGGGCTGCCCAGCCTGGCTGGGAGCACCGAGCAGAGTCACCAGCCCGCAGTGTGGGGGAGCAGGGCACACAGCCTGTCCCGAGCCCTCCGCCAGATGCTGTCATGTCCCTGCCGATGATAACGCTGATTGGAGGTCAGGCACATCAGCCGGAGTTTTCCTCCCCTCTCAGATGCCCCGATAGTGGCCGGGTGATAAGATAGCTCTGTTTACCCGGGGCACAGAGGAGAGCTCTGTCCGCAGCCCCGAAGGTGCGAATATCCCTGAGCAAACACGGCCCTCACACCTGCAGGGTGCTTTGAAAGCCAGCCCTGAACAATACGGGATCCAGGGAACTGTGGGGCAGGCATGGATGCTCTGCTCTCCCCATCAGCCCCTGGCATTTGTTCTCAGGTCTGTGTGGTTGCAGGATGGCCTCAGGTTTGGGAAGAATTGGAAGTGGAATTCAAATCCATCTCTGTTGAATTTTCCTGGATAGAGCTGAGTTTTTGTAAGTCATATGACAGAAAGATCCACGGACACCTCTGGCTCCTGTGACCCACAGCTGTCAGCCTTTGCCACAGAACCCTCCCAGGGGCCCTCTGAGGCACCTGCCCACCTCCAGGAAAGGAAACTGGGGCATGGCAGTGTTAGGAGGCTTGACCAGGGCTGACCAAGCTATGGAAGGACCTTCTCTGCATCTGGTGGAGTTTGTCTGTGTGCCAAAGTGCAGGGAAGGGGATAGTGCAGCTGTTTGTGTGGTGCAGCTGTTTGTCACCAGCTGTGATGGCCAGGCAAGTGTGTGCCCACACCTCAGGAGAGGCAGGACTGGGCAGCAGTGGGCTGGGAATAGGGAAGTGCTGACTCTGCTCATTGCCTTGGCATTGACAGCTGCTGAATTTGGGGGTGTTTGTAGGGCAGAAAGAAGGGCAGAGCAGAGGGAGCAAACACATGTGCCAGTGATCAGCTTCCCACCTTCCTCCAGCTGTGCATGAGGGGACGGATGGTCCCTGTTTTCACGGTCACTGTAAGACTGATTGAACAGGAATTAATTAGCGGCAATCTACTGCATTTTATTAGCATAACAGGAGGCATGCTGGTGCCCAGCCCCAGGCTTCTGGGATGATGTTTCCAATGCACACACTTGCCTCAGCAGAGCACTTTGCAGATTTGCAGGAGCTCATGCCCTTTTCAAGGTTGGTTGCTGGTGAACCAAACCAGTCCAAAGTGATTAGGGAACTTCATTGACAGAAAAACAGAGACACCCACGGTGCAGGGAAGATCAAGACTTATTTTGGACTAGTGATGCTTGATCTCTTCTTTGGAAGACACTGGTTCTTCCCTGCACAACAGCTGATGCAAGAAACCAATCCTATGGAACATTCATCTACTTTTAAATGCATTCATTAATATAACAGGGTAAGAAAATATTTTCCAAAAATGGGTGACCCTCAATCTCAGCTCTGGCAGCTTAGGGTGGCTCAAGGCTTTGGTGTCGTATCAGGACATGTGTGTCCTTCTGGACACAGCCAAGGCTTTGCAGTTGGGGATGGCACAGGCAGACATGAGTGTTCCTGCCTCTCCTGAAGTGGCCTCAAGTGGCTGAGCCCAGGCTGTGTGGCACAGAGACAGCCCCATGGCCAACCTCTCCAGATGCTCAGTCCTGCTCTGCTGGGTGGAAATGACTGTGCTGAGCTGCCAACAGCTCCCCTGAGCCAGTCTGGCCTCGGAGGGAAACCAAAACCCTTCCCGAGAGCTGTCATCTGTCAAGCTTATGTTACTGCCTGACATGTCCAGTGGCCAGGCTGAGGTTTGTAACTCATGGGGAAGGGGAGGAGGCTGTGGTGAGTTCTCCCAAAGCCACCCCATTGCCCATCTCTCAGAGTGAGGCAAAAGCTGGAGCAGCATCTGCAGGCACAGACAGGACCATCTCCCAAACAGTCCCACCATGTGGAACAAAACAGAGGGGACCACCCCCTTGGAGAGTTCCCTTGCTGGGGCTTTTGTCCATGCTGTATCCCTGCAGCTCTGTGAGTCACTTCCAGGATCTGCCATCCTCTCCCAGCTCCAAGAAGGATGCTATCTTATGGGCAGGGGTCCCCTTTTCCTCTGCTGCCACAGGGATGTGGCATCTGGAGGGGATGCTGCCACTGGCACTGCCTGGGGTGCTGAGGTGATGGGATGCTGAGAAAGAGGAGGGAAGGCAGCATCAAACCAACGGTGGGGAAAGGACAAAAGGGTGTTACAGGAGAAGGTGCTGCTGACTCAGGCTGCAGAGGGAAATCCTGCAAGAGCTGAACTTCAGAGAGGTGCTTCTGGGACTGGCACAAGGCACTGGACTCCATATCACCTTGGTGGGGATGAGGCTCAGTCTGGGGAGAGATGCCATGGGTGGTGCTGAGCTCCATGCCAGGCTCTGGCAGCAGCACACAGTTCCCAGCTGCAGGGTCCCTTCGGAAGCGGGTCTGGCTGGGGCTGGTTTAACAATTCCCCTGGTCTTGCTCCAGAGAAGATTGGGAAATGATGGAGGGTTAAAACAACACAGCACGTTCCTGAACACTCTGTTTGTTTATGAAGTAGAGCCCAGCACAGCCCGACCTCACAGGAGGCTGAATTAGCACCACCGGAGCGGCAGTGACTGGGCACAGGAGCAGCATCACTCTGAGCTGGGTCTGCCCTGCAGGAAGCACAGCCTGAGCTGGTTTAAAACTGCTTTGCATTGCTTTCACCCCTGCCTGATGGGGAACCATGGCCAAGTTTCCTGGCTCCCTGGGGCACTGATGGAAGCAGAGCTAAAGCTGTTTGTATCCCTGGTCCCTCTGGGCTGAAGAGTTTTAATACAGATTTGAAAATCCTTTGACTCTTTGCTGGGCTGGTGGCATTATCAGCCTTTTGCATTTGGGATAAACTTTGCTCTGAATGAGCAAATTCTTTCAATATTTGTTTGTGCCATGGCTTTAACCCTCAAATGGCTGATCCCTCCTCAATCCAAAATGTAGGAAAGCTTATAGGAAAATGTCTTGGGCTGGGGCAGTAATGATCTGTGCGCTGGGTGTGCTGACTCCTGCCCCTTGGAGCATCACCTGGAGGTTTGCAGTGCTCAGACTCACCATGTGCCCCATTTTTGAGCTGCAGAGTTTTACAAAAACACAGAAGTATTGATGAGACCAGGCACTTGGGGCCAGGGATGATGATTTTGGCAATTTTAAAAGCATCCACTCGACCTGCAATGGTTCAGAACTGCCTGTGAGGTTGTCAGGCTGGACAGGTAGGAGGGAAACACCAAGGTGTGGGGTAGAGAGAGGAGAAAGGTCTTGTAAAGCACCACAACTCCTGGAGCAGTCAAGGGAAGCTGCTCCTGAGATCTGTACCAGATAAGAGGGAAACCACAAGGCCAGAGTCTAAGAGGGTAAATTGCTCCCAAGTGGATTCCAAATAAACACTGACACTTGAGGAGCTCCTCAGGTCTGGGCTGGGTGGGCAAAGGAGGGGCTGGTGGTTGTCTACTATCTCTGATAACCCATGGGTTGGAGAGTGAGCTCTCCCATCAGCTTCTGCCTTTGGGTGGCATCTGGATGAGTTATGGGATGCAAACAATTCATTTCAAAGGATTTACAATCTCAGGAGGCTGGGTTTGGATGGTGCAATTAAACAAAGCAAGCTGATGACAGCCTGGTATCATCTCCCACACTGAAATAAAGAGTTCATTTCCTGGCTTTTCCCTTCTCAAAAAAACCCCCAAAAGTAAATTAAACTCTTTCCAGTCAGAAAGTTATCTGCGAACTTCCTGCACAACACCTGGTTTGCAGAGGGGAACTCTTGCTGGATCACTTAGAATGTGCCAGTGCCACCACTTCACTGGCTGTGCTGGGACCTGGATGTATGAAGTGCTGTCAGTACAGGACACAAGCCTGGCACATGCTCTGCCTGTGTCCTTCTCAGCCACAGATCAGCCATCAGGTGAGGTCCACCTGGAGCTCTCATTCTGCCCCTCAGAAGTGGTTCCCCCAGTCCTTGTTGAGGCAGAGTCATGATGTAGACTATGAGGCTGAAGACCTCACCTTCAGACAACTCCCAGAGGTTCTCCAGGTGGAAGAAGACTCAGCTTCAGCCTCTGTTGAAGAGCAGTGGTATTTCCTCCCAGCACACCCGCTGGAGGAAGTGAGGGCAATTTGCAACCCATTTCCAGGCCCTTTGAGTACAATCCTGTGTGCTGCACCAGGGCAAGGCTTGCTTTGTGATTTGCATCCCCTATTGAGTAAGACTGCTTTTGTCTTGGGATAAAATGCCTTGGGTGAGAGGTTGCCACAAATCCCAACTTTTCAATGCAGCACAAGAGGCCCACAGGTCTCTCATCCAACCCCATCTCCTGTTGATAGACAGTCAGCTGCCTGGTGGCTCTGAAGGAGCCATTGCAGGTCACTGGACATGTCTCCAAGGGTTCCAGGCAGAACACACAAATCAGTGGAACCTTGCTGGCTGCCAGCAGCTGTTTGCCATGTGTGCTGACTGGCAGTGGGGGGATCTTCACTGCCCAGAGATTGTTAAAATCTGGCTCAAAATCTGAGTATCTCAGAGCTGTAAATCTCCCAGGAGATACAACTTGCTCTTGCTTCTCTGATGCTTCCTGTGGGGCCAGAAATACCACGTGTACTGCCAGGAAATACCAAGTGAGAGTTTGGTGCTCCAGTCCAGTCTGGAAGTAATAAATGTGGAAGCAGTTATGAAAATATCTCCCTCCATTAAATTAATAAAACCATATATCAGACCCCAGTCAGGCAGGTTCACTTTAGAGGTTAAGTTGTGAGCAGTGTCTGTCTCTGCTGGAACCAGCTCATGGTGTGGGGGGCCGGAGGGATGGACAGACAGCCACAGTGCCTGGGTTGCAGCATCTGCCAGGTGCTCTCCAAAGGGATCTTGTGCTACTGGGAAGAGCTTTGACCACACTGCTCTGCAGAGGAGTTGATAATTGTGAGTGCTGACATAGTAGCTGATCTGATGGGACTTGTTCTTTCCTCTCTGGGGTTTGATTTGTGAACAGCTCTGGACTTTCTCCTTGTACCCGCTCTCAAAACCACATGCCAGAGGCCACATGCTGGGAGTTGGCCTTGCCAAGCTGTTGGCTGCCCAGTTTTGAGGGCCACTGTTCAGGCTGGCTAGGGGTGTTGATGGCCATCTGGTTTACCATGGACACGCCTGGTTTGCCCCTGCTGTCGGTCAAGTTGAGGGCAATTCCCAAAGCACAGTCATGGGTTGAATCTGTCAAGCTCTGCTGTTTAACATTTGCTTCTCTCACCCACTCCCTTGGCATCTGCTGAACGTTCACCCTCTGTGCTGATGGAGTTGATGATGACCATGGCGGGGCAGGGGTCCACTGGGATGGGCTGATGGACAGACATGAACTTTGCACTGAAGGCAGGAAGGATCAGGGTGTGTTGGCACCACCACACTCAGCACCAGAGTCCATCAGCAGGACAAGCATCCACTCTACAGGCTTGGTTTGACCAGGGAAAATGAGATTTTCAGGGAATTCAGCTACAAAACTCCATCAGCTCTAAACATGTCCCTCATTTTTCAGTGCCTCAGAAACTCAGCCAAGCTTGAGCAGTTCTTCTTAGAGACAGCGAAAGACACACCCCTACCAGGGAGCAACATTTTTCTGTTTAAGCCTTGGCTTCAAATATAAGGGCAATAGACTTTCTTTAAGGAAATAAATCCCCAAATTTGTTAGCATTGGCACAACACAGTATTTTTCACTAACCTTGTTCCTCATTACCAGCTGAATCATTTTAGCAGGGACTTTTCCAGAAATATTCAGCCTGAGTCAGATGCCTGATCTCAAACATTTCAGCCCAAAGAGTGAGTCTGGCTATTTTTTTTAAGTAAGATTAAAGAGAGTCTTATCATTGGAAATCCCAGGTGAGTGTAAATGTTGCTGTTACCACCTTGGGCTTCAGTGTTGTAGAGTTCTTATACTTTGCAGAAACAGCTTTGACAGGGCGACATCTCAAGGGCCTTTTGGTCCCTGGGGCATGTAGGGGTTTGGGAACTGGGCAAAATGGGAAATGAAGGGCCCATGGAATGTGGAGCATCCCCAGGGAGGTCCTGAGTAACTCTGATGACATCTCATCTAGAACTTTTCCACAGAATTGCCATTCCTCATGTTTTTCAGGCATGGAAAAGTCTTCTGTTCCCCAACCCATTTTTGTGCCAAGGGGAAGATGCTCTCAGTGTTTTTCTCCCCAGGATCCTTCTCTCTTGCTTCACCTACTTGTACAGTTTGGTCATTCCTTGCTGTCAGGGTGTTTTTCCTGGGTGAAGAGGGGTGAGAATCTTCATGGGGAGTAGCTCAGAGTGTGAAGGGCTGCCCAAAAAACCTTCAGCCCCGGGGAAGGGGGGTGTGTCGTCCCAGCAAGGATGGGGCTTTCCTTCCCCCACCCCCAGTCACTCTTGCTTTTGCTGCAGGCCAGGTTTGTGGCTCCAGCCACAGCTGCATATTTTGTGGTGTGTCCACACACTTCCCCCCATCTCTTTGCTCTGACTGTCAGGAAAACCTGGGGCCTGGTCCAGACCTTGTGTCTCCCCCTCGCAGCCACAACACCCTGATGGGTTTCCCCTTTCTTGAGCAAACCAAAGTGACTCCCGAGCCTCCTCCTTACTCAGACACAGCTCACACAGATGAATTTTCCTGAGCAAACATTTCTGTTTAGTGTTGGCCAACTGGGTCTGTGGTGGGTGGCACTGAGCCACAGGGGAGGGCACGAGCCCACCTGCCCTGCAAGCAGAGCTGGATCTGGACACCCAGTCCCTGATGGCTCCAAGCTCTCAGGTCCACACATGCAGGTTCTACTTTGCAGGACTTTGTCACCACCACAGCTGGTGTTCACCCATGTTTGACCATTCTGCTGCTGTAAACCCTGTCCCCAGCATCCAGAGCCCTCAGGAGACATCCCTGCAGGCCACACCACCTGGGCTCACTCACCAGGCACAGCCCTGGCAACCTGTGCTGGCCTGGCAGGGTCCAGTGGCGTGTAGTGATGTGGGAGCTCATCCAGCAGCTCCAGGTTCATGCCCAGCTGGTCCAAAACCTCAAACCAGTTGCCAACAAGCTCGAAGGGACACTGTAAGGGCACAGGGACACTCTCCTGATGTCTCCAGAGGGAATTTCTCTTTACCTTGCAGTCCTGCAAGGAGTCAGAGCTCTGGCTGCTTCACCCCTGTTTGATTTTAAAGTGGCTGTTTCCTTGACCAGTATGGTCCTCAAAAATAATATCCCTGAAGGTGTCTCCAGGGGTGCTGTGGGAGCAAAGGCCCCCAGGATGGGTAAGGACAGGGTGCCCCTCTCAGCAGCCAGGACACTGCACTCAAGGATTGCTCGTGAAGAAAAGGAATAATGGCATAGGCTGGACCAGCAGTTTTCTGGAAAAAAAGAAACTTATTTGGGAAAAGGACAATTTTAAGGAGACTGAGGCTGTTCATAAATTCAAGTCAAATTTAGAGATTACTTTCAGCCTCTGGATTCTTCCATCCTCCCCTTTCCCTTCCCCCCCTCCCCGGAATTATTGTTCACAAAAATTAAAACAAAATGTTTTGGGGCTTTCGTTCGTTTAAAAAGCAATTTGCATTTTGAAAATTGCCAAAATATAAGCTTTGGGAGGGTGGGGTCTTTTGAAAGGGCAGCATTGTCATTGCTGAATGAAAACCACAGAGAGGAATGTGTCCTGGGAGACACAGGACGCTGGGATATGGAGCCTGGGGGACTCAGCAGCGCCACAAAGACCACAACCACAGCCCCCACCACACAGCTCCAGCCTGCCCCTCCATTCATGGATCTCATTTTGTTCTCCCAAATGGAAAATCCTGCCCACCTTGACCTTCTTTGAGGGATTAATTCGGCCAAGTCGCTGTTTTTAGTGTGGGGAAGGTTCTGTGGTACTTTCTTCAGCTGGCTCCAAACTGCAGCTTTCCTCTTTTCCACTCCAACCTTCTCCAAGTTTCTGAACATCTGTGTTTAAATGAAACCTGGATATTCATATCAGAGCCTGGCTGCTCAGGTAGAGACAGTTTGATGAAGCTCTGTACATCTGTGTGCAATAAAGCAAGCGAACAAAAGGCTTGGGAGGTCCTTGGCAAAGTGAGAGAAAGAGGAGAGCAGAGACAGCAGCACTGAGCCACTGGAGCCAAAACCTTTCATCAGAAGGGTCTCAGCACCTGAACCACGTTTTGCTCATGTCTGCAGGCTGTGGAGGGGTGTCTTCTCCTCCAGGTGAAAAGCAGAGCGTGGGGAGTGTAGGTGATGCCAACACAGAGGTGATTTTTACTACAGCTGCCAAAGGCATTCATAGAGAGAAAATTTGGGTTGCTAAAGAGCCACTTGCTGTGGCAGGGAAATTCCAACCAAGAAGCAGTGGCTGAAAATTAAAGCCAGGCCAAGTCATGTTAGGAACAAGGCAAAACTCTTTAGCACAGCAGGGGATCAACCTCAGGCCGAGGGAGGGGAGGGCTGGATTCGCCTTTGCTGGGCACCTCTGCCCAGGGAAGTGCAGCTGGGTGAGCCACATGCCCAGCCCATGGCCCCAAGGGCCAGGCACAGGCTGGGAGATGGGATCCAAAGCATCACAACCTGCTGCTGGTCCACAGCACTCAGCACCTCGGGGTTGCAGCACCAGTGTGATGGATCCACCCCAAAGTGCCCCAGAAAGAATCACAGAATCAATTGGGTTGGAAAAGACCTCCGAGATCATCAAGTCCAACCCTTGGGCCAACTCCAGTCCCTTTACCAGAT
>JAOXXN010000230.1:884319-895442 GCA_026770055.1 Myrmophylax atrothorax
TAATTGTAAAATAAAATGATTTGTAGAGGTCTTAAGTTGTCTCAGCAGCACAGATGAAGGCGTAAGGACTGTAAGGATGACTGTTCCCTGATGGTTTACAGCGAGGCAGCCGTGCCTTGTGCTTTGCCTCTGTGTTTGCTTCCAGTGGTTTTCTTGCAAAAATGATAAAAGAATTTGTCAGTGCCCAGAGATGTCCTGACACAGAGCCACGCCAGGCAGGGCATGGCATGGAGTCTGCAAACCACATGTGGAGGAATTGATGACAGATGGAGCAGGGATATTGCCTGAAGTGGCAATGACGGGTGTGTGCCAGAGCCTGCCAGGCTGGAGCTGGGAATGGAGTTGGGAATGGAGCTGGGAATGGAGCTCAAGCTGGGAATGGAGCTGGGAATGGAGGTGGGGCTGGGAATAGAGCTGGGAATGGAGGTGGGGCTGGGAATGGAGGTGGAACTGGAAACGGAGCTGGGAATGGAATTGGAGCTGGAGCTGGAACTGGGAATGGAGCTGGGGCTGGGAATGGAGCTGGGACTGGGAATGGAGCTGGGAATGCAGCTCAAGCTGGGAATGGAGCTCAAGCTGGGAGTGGAGCTGGGAACGGAGCTGGGGCTGGGAATAGAGCTGGGAATGGAGCTGGAGCTGGGAATGGAGCTGGAACTGGGAATGGAGCTGGGAATGGAGCTGGGAATGGGAATGGAGATGGGGCTGGGAATGGAACTGGGAATGGAGATGGGGCTGGGAATGTAGCTGGGAATGGAGCTGGACCTGGGAATGGAGCTGGCAATGGAGCTGGAGCTGGGGCTGGAGCTGGGAATGGAGCTGGGTATGGAGTTGGGGCTGGGAATGGAGCTGGGAATGGAGCTGGAACTGGGACCAGAGCTGGAGGAGTGTGGCTGCTGTGTGTGGATGGTCAGGCAAACCCAGGGGCAGCAGCTCCTCAGGCCAAGGCTTGGGCTGCCCTGGTGCTTTCAGGTCAGGCCCCACAGCTGATCTCGCCATGGCCCCAGCTGGGGACTCTGAGGCTGAAGGAGTCTGGTGGTCCTGCTGCTCCTCAGCATCCACCCCTTAAGTGTGGGGGCTGTCTCAAGAAGCAGCAAAACTCCAGATACAAGAAATTTTGCATGTTCATCTTTTAAGACTCAGACAAAGGTGAATTGTTCCTTTTCTCACCAGTTTTTGAGACAGCATGAAGAGCTCCCAAAATGCCAAAGCCCTACTCCCAGTTCCTTCTGCTTTCCCTCTGCTCCAAATGATGTTGCAAGTGAAATTCCACCTCTGGGTCCTGCAAACCTTCGTCTGCCCTGGTCTGTCCTGGCCTGCTGTAAATCAGGGCCCTGGTGTTAGTTCTTTTGATTCAATTCCCTCCTGATCTTTGCCAGATTATTGGCACTAATGTAGTTCTATTGGAGCAGAGAGTCTGCAAGGTTTAATAGCCCGGCTGTAAACCAGCCCTGCACTTGGGGCAGAGGCTTTGCACACTTCTTGATGAAAAGATGACAAATGATACACGTTATGAATGCACTTGTGCTGAGGCTGCCAGTGTAAACCCCTTGTGGAGGGGCAGGATTTGGCCCCCAAAGAGGTCACATTCAGTAGGACTCTATGCTTTGGTAAAAAAGGGGATTGTCTGATTCCCTGGTGCTGCCACAGCCCCGTGCCCATGCTGAGCCTGGCAGGATTTCTGTCTGCACTGGAGGATTTAATGGCTGGTGCAAACCCGAAAAGGACTCTCAGCCTATCAGCCCATCCTGGCTTGTACCCACAAAGGACCAAGCCTTTCACATGTTCATTTTGGGGGCAGTTCGGGTTGAAGCAGAGGGAGGGTGAGTGCCATCCCTGTGGGCTCAGGCTCTGATCCTTGATTTCATGAATGCACATACAGGTTTCCTTCCCACCCAGTTCCAGGCACTAAGTGGGGTGGACTGCGGCAGCCAAACCCCTTCGGCTCCAGTTGTGCCTGGAGAGGAGAGCAGAGCCCCTGGCGACAGGGACAGTGGGATGAGTCCCCGCCTCTCTCCACTGACTATAGAGGGAGCTGCGGGACCAGCTTAGAGCTGAGAGCTCATTCCCACGAGGCTGAAGCCAGGGGAGATGGAACCTCCTCTGGCTGCCTGCAGCCTCGCTGGGAAGTTGGGGTGCAGGAGGCAGTGGGAATAAACCCCACATTTGACAGCAGAGTCTGAGAAGGGGCTCACTGCCATCAGAGTACTGGTGCCACTGGTGTCCCACAGGCCATGTCCCAGTGTAGGACAGGGACATCAGTCTGTCCATGGTTTCAGTTGTGGTGAGCATCCCTCCAGCCTGGGAGATGTCCCCTGCCACCACGGTCCCCAGTCCACACCCAGGTGGAGGGTAGGCCAGCTCACACCTAACACATCCCAGAGATGTAGGGATAGCCTGGCTGGATCCCCAACACCAGGGCTCCAGGGACAGCAGGGCCACCAGTGGTGGGCTCCTGTCCCCAGCCCTTCCTTGTCTGCAGTGAGTTCCTGCTCCCCAGGCACCCTCCCATCACTGCAGGTAGCCCATCCATGCAGGAGATCCACCCTTGGTGTCCACCTCAGGGAGAGGGTGAAGTGCAGCCTAAGTGAGATGCTCCTCTCTCCAGAGCAACCTCCTTTTGATGCCCACCTCTAGTCCAGCTCAGCTGTGGTTTCAAGGCAAAGTCCAAGGCAATACTTTCTAGGAATTCACACCAGGGAGTTGTCCTTAATTATTAAACTTTGTTCCCTTCCCTTTCTCTTTTTCTTTCTCTTTGGAGACCAGCTGGAGTTACTGTTCAGATAAGAGATGAGCCAACTCATAGTGCTGGTAGGACTTGGGTCAAGTTCTTGTGTCAGGGCTTGATCATCTCTCAGAATCACACCACTGGATAAAGTCCAAACTTCCAAAGCATTGATCTGCCAAACACAGACTTTAATTCCTCCTCAGGACATGCCCTTCCAGTGCCATGAGAACACTTTTCTAGCTGCTTTTCCAAACTGCATTTGTTAGTGGCTCTGCCTTAGTCACCCCCTTCCCCAAGGCCCCATAAGTCTCTATATCGATATTATTCCAAGCACCGAGAGCTGATTTATGGTTTCTACATCTAAAACTTGTCATCAGCACCCCCCAGGCACACACAAACCACTCAGAGAAAGTTTATAGAAGTGCAGATTTAGGCTGTCCATGCTCGTGGGTCGCTATGGGGGGTGTCCTGGGGCAGCTCAGGAGGCTCCAGTGTCACTGCCACCAAGTGCCACCTTCTCTATGGCACCCTCAGAACCCGGGGCAGAGCTGCACCATTCACCAGTTTGGGCTGGAAGGGTCCCAGAGCAAAGAAGGGACATGAATATCACAGAACCTCTGAAATTCTTTTGAGTCTGTTGTGTGAAAACATGGAAAAGGAGTGATTTTTCTTTTCTTTTTCAAACCAACACTCAGGCTCAACACAAGGCACCTACCTGGACATGCCAGCTTTTTAAAATCCATTAAAATCCATGACTTTAATGATGTATGAGCAGCTATGTCAAATGAAGCAGCTGCCTCTGTGCAGGAGAGAGCAGGAGGAGTTTGCTGTGTGACAGCACTGGAATATTCCTGTGGCAAACCCCATGATTGAGACACTTTCCAATTGTTGGAAGCCAGCTGGGGCTTCATGTGCCAGCCTTCTCCCTGCCCTCCCTTCCATGCTTCCCTTCCAGTTCCAAGGGCTTTCTAACCATGTGAGCCATCAGTGAGGAGCAAACCAAAGGTCAGAGCCATGCACAGCCCTTTCCCCCTGCCCAGGGCAGCTCCATCTCCTCCATGGGGCACATGGAGATGATGCCACACACTGGGACACACATTTGGGGACCACAAACACCACATTCCAGTTTCATGTTTGCACCCACTGGGGAGCTGAAGTGGTCCCACGTTTTGCTCCTCTGTGTATCTTCCCCTGGAAGTGGGACAGTACTGGGGGTGGTTCTCCACTTTGGTGCACATTACCTGGGATGAGGGTAAAATCCTGCTTTTTGGTCTTCCCAGGATCTCTTTGCTGACTTTCTCATCTCTGGCTTACAATCAGGGCTACCTCCCACAACACAGCAAAGTTCAAAGAGTGATTTCCTGTCAGTGGAATATATTTTAGGCAGTCCAGGATTGAAATCTGGGTGCTTGGAGAAATCAGAGCTCAGACCTCCTCCCTCAGCCCCAGGGGTGGCAGAGCACCAAGGGACATTGCCATGAGTGAGGAGGCTCTGCCATCCACATCCCAGATGAAATCCATGTGCTGGGAGTCCCTGCTCTGCTACAATCTCTGGAAGTTGGTTTTGGAGGTCATCAACAAAAAAGAACAACAAAAGAAATATATATATATATATAAAGAAAAATAAGAGAGTGGGTTTGTCTGTTTGCCTGTTGATAAGTCAGAGCAAAATCACCACTGTGCCAAAATTTCCCTTAGGCTGCAGCTGTCTTATGGCTCCAGGGAAGTCAGCAATTCCACATATTGCTCCTGCCCAGGCACTTTTGCTGTGGGATTTGCCTCCCCTGCCAGCCAGGACTCCTGGCACTGCTCTGGGCAGACACTGTGCCCCTTGAGGGAAGGAGGATGCTGATTGATTGATTACCTGGGCCCTGGTTTTCCTCTGAAAAGCCACACTGGTACTTGCAGAGCCCTTTTTGGCAGAACTACACTCTCTCCAAGGAGAGTCTTTTGGACTTTGCTGAGTTGGTACAACTGACTTCCATTTGAAGGTGAATTTGAAACAGGCCTGGTTTAGGGAAAGGGAGGTGAGGAAGGGATATTTTACATCTCCAGCCAGGCTGGGAAGACATCTGGACATAACCAAGACACCAACTCATGGTCAGTGGTCTGACCTGCTGCACAGAGCCCAGAGCACAGCCCTGATGTCTCCACTTGGCATTCCCAGCCCAGCCAGGAGCACCTGCTCCCATGGGAGATGCACCAAGGGCCCTGGGGATGTCCCATGTGCCACATCCCCATGGATGCTCTCTGTAAAACCAAGAGTGCAAGCACCACCCCCAGGAGAGGGACACCCCCAGGTGAGCTGGGCTAGAGATCCATCTCCAGTGCAGCCAGAGACCAGCACTGCCTTCAGCATGGGAGGGAGGAACAGCCCCAGGGAGGGAGGAGTGGAAAAAGGGGAAGAGGAAAGGGGAAAAGGCATAGCAGAACCTTCCAGCACTGCCTGGGGCTTCCAGAGTTCAGGGCAAGACACTCTGCTGACTCCAGGAAACCAAAAGGTGCTTTAGGAGGATGGAGGAGGCTCCTCCAGAGACCCTCAGAAGGACCTTGAGCCTCCATTGCAGTGTGGAAACCACCCCCCAGCACCTTCAGAGGGGAGATACAGCTGAGAGCTGAGTCCCAAATCCATGTTTGGCATCTGGATGATCCAGCTGAATAGGAAAACACAGACAGTGTTGATTCCCTAACAAGAGCTAGCTCTGCATTCCTGAAAAATCACATCCTGGCAATGCTGGTGCCCCAGAGGAGTTTCACTGGCTAAACTGGGGGCCAACCACCTTCAACCCCGTGGCTTGGGTTTGGTTTTCCAGCAGAGATACATCCAGAAGCAATCCTGGAGGGCAGGTTCAGACTGTGGTTTTTCAGAAGTGGTGGCTGAGACACAATAGAGGGGAATTTGCACCCTATTAAAGAAGTAACACCAGACTAAACCCAGTTCTCCATCACAAGTCTCAGACTAAGGAGAAAAATTGCTGAATTCACTTGCATAGCCAGAACTTTGCATATCTCCAAGACAGAAGAAAGACAAGGAATAATTTGCCTTCCCCACAAGTGTTTCCAAGCTGTTGAGATAATTTCCTGCTTCAAACCAGTTCTCCAGAGTGGAAAGTCCTCCAGGCTCTCAGATCCTGAGAATTAAACCAAAGCTGAGTCCTGATCATCTCCACACTCTGGTTTCAAGCACACTAAAATGAAAAGGCTTTTTTTCCTGGTACAAAAGGATTCATTTTCCACTTAAACATACACTTCTCAGATCATCACGCATTTAGTGTCTGCGATTTGTGCCCTGAGAGCTCTCGTGGCAACTTTTCCCTGCTCTTGGGATGCTGGGGGCTCTCACCACTGGGGATACTTTAGTGTCCCACACTGAAGGGATCCCCCTCTGCACAGCTTTTCCTGGAATTTCTCTCTTACCTACTCCTCTGTTTTGTTTCCTGAGGCTTGTGGCAACCTCATTATCTCTGAAACTTTTGCTCCGCTGCCAGATTTGATTGAAATATTGTTAGTGGGAGAATACACTTGTAGGAGCCTCATTTCCTCAGGAACCAGGAGTCATCAGGAGGAGAAAAATCTTGCCTTTTTATCCCCCTCAAAATTAATATTTTCCAACACAGTCTTTCTCTTGTAACATGCTCCATCAAAGCAGGATGGGCCATATTTTGCTTTAGAGCCACGAGGAACTGTGTCCCACTAAGCTGCTCTTTGCCTGGCCAGAGCTTCCCCTGCAGGTCTCAGATCATCTTTTGATGGAAAAATAAAAGGTATCCCATCCTCCATGCTGAAACCCAAGTCTTGCCAGCAAAGCAGGAAGAAGCAAGCCCTGATGCTTCACCCCTGGGTGCCTCAGCATCCCTGGCAGCTTCTCCAGCTCCACTGGACTCCCCCAAAAGATGGAGCTCCCAGACAGCAGGGCAATTTCTCACCATTTCTTTAACAAGGGAATTTTCAAGCACTTTGGAGAGTGCTGCCATAATTGTGTTATTGTGTGTGTCACTAATGCCTGTGCAGAGTGTGCCTGCCCAAAAAGTGGATTTATTGCCGTGGTTCAGAGCCCCCTCCGGATTAGCAGCGACTCCTGCTCAGTGGAGGCTTTGTGGGCCTGTCTGTTCCCTGTTATGGAGAAGACAAAGCCAAGGTCTAATCTGTGAAATTTGGCCCAAACTGCAGGGTGCCAAAGCCCTTGGCTTCCCCCAGTGCCAGTTCAGGAGGGGGAAATGGGAGAGCCCTGAGAAGAGGCACAGGGGGAGGGACACTTTGAAACACCAAGAGATTATTTGGCTCTGCCTGATAAAAGGAGGAATTCATGTTCTGCTGGCAAGAAACCTTTAAATCTCCAAGAGAATGTGCTGAGGGACATTGTGCATGAACATGATCCTTTGGAGAAGTAAATCCAGTCCACAGTATCTCAGACAAGCTGACGATCTCCTTGCAAAGCAGTTAATAGTTAATATTTAAAGTCATTATTGGTATTCAGAGTTAACAAGGAGACATTTCAACCTCTGCTTGTGGCTGGGGCCAGACTGGGTGGGTGCACTCTGAATGCCACAGTTCTCCTCCCCAGGACATGAATCTGGGGGGTTTGCAGGATGTGCTGCCCATGGTGGGGATGCTCTGCCAAGGACTGTGGCCTCAGCCATCCCCACAGGGTGCAGTGCCCAGAGCCAGCAGCTCTCAGGTGCACAGAGAGCAGGGCAGGCTTTCCTCATCCAAGGACAAATAACCAGGATGGGTCTCCAAAGGAAGGAGAGCTGCTTGTTTTGAATTGATTGCCCAAAGACAAGAGCCAAAACAATCTGCTCAAATAGCCTGTCCAGGTCAGGACACTGGGACAGCTCCAAGGGGTCACCTCTGGGATGGATTATGGATATGATGGGAGAGCTGGACCCACCCAAGGAATTCTCACATCTTGCATTACCTGAGCAGATGTGTTCAGAGCAACCAGGAGCTCAATATCTGAGTCACCAAAGGCTCAGCAGGAAAAAAATAACTCTCCAACAACAAAAAGATCTCATTTAAGTACTAATATTGGATCCACATCACTAAATACTAAACCATCAGGACCATGGTCACTGCATCAGGATGCGTATTGAGGTGACATGCAAATTTCAGGTGAGTTGTTCTGACATTTTGCTGTTTAAGGTACTGCCAGAATCAAAGTATCCACACAAGAAATCTGGGTTTGGGGCATTTTATTTTCCCCATACAGATATTTTCTGTAGTCCCATTTTTTGTGTGAAATGAAGTCTTCAAGGGAAATAAGGAAAACAACCAAAGGGAAACAACTTTTGGCGGTGACTCTGGAAAAGCATTTTAAAGCATAGACAAACATAAAAGTGCACCTGAGGCTTATTGGCTATAATGGATTTGGATTCCTACTTCAAACTGAGTGTGATTTCTCCATACAGGGATCTTCACTGGTGACTGGTGCAAATTAAGGTGTGTTTTTTTCCAGTTTAATGCACTGCTGGGTCACTGCTCAGTGCAGAGGTCACGCTTTGGGCGGTTGGATCTCGAAGCCTTGTGAGGTGTGTGAGCATGGCAGACCCACTGTGGCAAGAGGGAATCTGGACAGCCTGTAAAATCCTGCCTTTTTCTCTTGTCCAGTCAAAAGGATTTTTTTTCATCATTCTGAAAACCTCTCAAAGAAACAGCTTCCCTGAAAACAGGATGTTAATTCTCAAAAAATGTGAGTCTTTTCAGGTACCTTCTCAATAAAGGTCACACTTGAGGAGAGCTAAGCCTGGAGATTTATCCCTCTGTTTACCTTTCAGCACACGTGTGAGGGGTGAGATTGGCAGCTGGAAATACCTTCAGCCAAAACTCAGGGGTGGAAAAATATTTGCACTTTTGTCATGCTATTTGTCAGCCTTCAGTGGGGCAGAGACATCCCAGCAAGTTCAGCCACTTTTCCAGGGTCTTTGCATCCTTCCAGGAATGGCCCCAAGATTTACTTTCAGGTATTTTTCAGTCCCAAACCTCAGCTGAAGCTCAGAAATGTGTCCCTGCCTGTCTGGGTGGGTGATGCTTTGCCTCAGCAGGTTTGTACATATAATAGTGGCTTGTCCTGGGAGCTCCAGACAGAGATATAAAACTCTCCAACAGGCAGTTCTGCAAAGCTTGGCCCCAGGAGAACCCTCCCCTCCTAACTGCAGGCAGTTAGTAGCTGGCTTGGAGTGCTTATATCCGTATATATATTAATCCCAGCTAATGTAACTACAGATGTTCTCATTCAGAGCCCTATCTAATCCTGTTGGGCCTTTGCCATGGTGTCTCGTAGCATGAGTTCTACGAGTTAATTACGTGCAGTGCAAAGAAGCATTTCCTTTTATCAGTGACAAAGTTGCCTTTTGAACGCCTTGAATGTCCCTTTGTTCCTGTGTTTTAAGGACCAGTGAAGAGGAGCACCTGTCTGACCTTCTCGGTGCTGTGTGTTACTTGGCACCCCTCCATCTTCCCTTGGCAAGGCATTCCTAATCTTTTCCATCCTCAGATGGGTTCCCCTCCTTGCCTTTCACTCCGGTTCCCCAGCTGAGGCCGTGCTATTGATTTCTATAGTGCCAGGATATTTTATTCACTGTTACTACTCTCTACCCCTTTCATAACACAATCTCCCATCTTGTGGCTCTTCTGAGCTCTGTTGCAATCAGCCAGATGTTTCATTGACTCCTAGATCTTTTCCTGGAGTGGTTGCAGTTAATTGGGACCCTTTAGCTTGTATGAGCCATCCTGTTCCCTCCTTCCAATTATGGAGCCTTCTGTGCACCGGATTTTGGCTGCAAGCCCCTCATCCAGTCGGCCAGGTTGGGTTTGTCTTGCAGAGGACCAACACATCTGGACTAGCCAAGCAGCAAGGAGGTCACCTAGAAACACTTTTAGCTCCCTGCTTTGCAATCCGTGGTGGTTTTGTAAGAAAAATCAGCTGTTATGGGCAGAGACACCCCCACTGCTGCCTTCATTCCCAACTAAAACCTCACCAGAGGTTCCTGCTCCCTGCTTTCTCCTCCACAGCCATGTTTTCAAGCAGCAAATAATTTCATTTTCCCCTAGATACTCTAGATCATCTCTGCCACACCAAACATTTTTTTGAAAGATTTTCTGGAAGAACTAAATCCTGACAGCTCTTTCCCTTCTCCCAGTGCTCTGTGGACTCACACTCAGCAGACCTCCCACTTCCCTGCACCAACATCATTCCTCTTTGCTCCTCTCCCACCTCACTCACTGCACCATTGCATCCCCCTCTGGGGGGTGATCCTCTGAAGAAAGGCATGACGATACAGAGGAAAAATCAGCTGTTATCCCCCTTATTAACTCCAACAAACCCTCCTTTTCTGATCAGCGAGGTTTCCTCAGCCCTGGGGCGCAGAGGGCACTGCTGACAGTCTGCATGGCAGTGGGTGGTGGCACATCCTGTCACTCAGGGAAGTTTTGGGCATGAAAAGCTGTTTTGTGAGTCCAAAGGTGCCCATCAGAAAGGCCTCGGGGATGCCAAGGGGGCGTTTGCACCAATCACACCCCCACTGAGTCTTTCCTCAGTTTGGGGTTCCAGCCCAAAGGAATTTGGGCTGTACTCGAACAATCAGCATCAAGCACCAGCAGCTCAGCCACTCCAGGCTGGGGAAGGAGAAGAGCCTGTAATTGCTGCCTGCGAGTGTTTGCACTGGCCAGGGAACGGCAAATTACCTTTAATTGCTCCTAATTGCTGGCGCAGGTTCAGTTTCTCTAGGACAGGGACAGCAAATACACATCTGCAGACACTGCCTGGACCACCTCCTGCCTCGCTGTGCCACCAGGGCCAGGAGCTGCTGATTCGGAGTTTTCTGGAGGGCAGACAAGTCAAATGGGCTCAGGCATTGGAGGAGCTGGAGTGCTCTGCCCAGAGATGGTCCTGTGCTCCAGGGCCTGGTGGCACAAAGCACATCCCTACAGCTAGAGAGGATGCCAAGGTCATGGGTTCAATCCCCTATGTGGGCCACTGACTTAGGAGTTGGACTTGATGATCCTTGTGGGTCCCTTCCAACTCAGAATAGTCTGGGATTCTGTGCTGTACCCCACAGTGGGTCAGCAGGAGCTGTCAGACATCAGCCAGGGCTTTGTCCTGGACCACAAGCTGGTGAGTCCCAGCTCCTCCATCACTCTGCAGTCTCGGGCACATCCCACCTGCTCACGGGGACTTGGGTAACACTCATGCTGCAGAGCCCCCATGGGAGCCCAGGCTGGGGAGAGAGGCACTCAGCAATAGGACAAGGGGGCACGGGCTCAGGCTCTGCCAGGGAAAATTGAAGTTGGAGATCAGAAAAAAATTCTTTCCAGAGAGAGTAATCATAGAATCACAGAATCATAGAATGGATTGGGTTGGAAAAGACCTCCGAGATCATCAAGTCCAACCCTTGGGCCA
>JAOXXN010000230.1:920538-935980 GCA_026770055.1 Myrmophylax atrothorax
GAGAAATCCCGTTCCTGGAGCGGGGAAGGGCTGAGCGATCCCTCCTGGACGAACGGGCTGAGCGAGCCGGGGCGGGGACGGTACCCAACCCCGCCGGGAGGGGCCGGGCCTGGCCCGGGCACAGCCGGGATTAGGGCTCATAAATCTCCAATATTAAACCAGTAGGAAATGGCAACTGGAGCGAGGCAAAGCCACAGCCAAATAAATTAAAAATTAAAAAATAAGGGGCAAAAAATCCCATTTTAACTCTTTGCTTCAGCCCTTTACATTCCCAACCCCAGATGGTGTCGGGGTCACCTTTTGCTGCTGGTTGGAATAAAATCCACGTGGGCTCCATGCTGGTTGTGCAGTGAGGGGGGAGCCAAACCTTTCTACAGCCCCAGCTCAGGGTGGGACACCTGAACCCACCACTGCTGCCCCAAACACATCCCAAACTTCCATCAGTCCATATCAAAGACCCTCCTGCTCCCCAGCAAACTGCTCTGCTCCTGCTGGGATCTTTCCCAGGGGCCAGGACAGCGATGCTGCCAGTCACTGGAAGCTCCCTGGAGCTCCGGCTCCCACAGACAGATCACTGCATAGGATAAACCTGATATTCTGTGGTAGATTCCACAGTAGGATGCACAGCCCTAGCTAAGCCTTGGCAGGGGAAACCTTGAAACCAGAAGATTTATCACAAACCCAACAGTAAATCTAAGAAATTAAATAATTAATTGGTTTTTTCGGCCCCTGATTCATGGGCTCTGAGGGCTGCAAGGAGCTGCTTTGCTTTAAGCCTTATGCAGCTGCCCTCAGGCATGTTGTTTTGAGGTTTGGGCTGGGCTTTGTTTTTATTGCCATCAGGCCATCCACCCTTCTGCTTTCATCTCCAGCATCCAGCCCTTGGGGCTTTCTTGTGGCTGGAGGCTCCCAGCCAAGCCTCCAGGAGCTGGGCAGCATCCCCAGCCCCAGAGCTGAGCTCCAGGGAATGCAGGAGGGCACCAGGGCCCTCCATCCCTGCCCACAGCCCAGGGACCACTTGGCCACCTTGCCAAAGAAGTGTAACATGGTGAGACTCGTAAGGCACCATCCAGGCAGGATTTGTAGTTCAGGAGCAGCAGGGTAGGGTGGGATGTTGTTCATGGGAAGCCCCGTGTGCTCACCAGGACCTGGCAATGTCCCCAGCTCTGTGCTGGGGCTGCCTGGGGGCTGGCAGGGAGCAGAGCAGGGAGCCTGGAGGAAAATCCCTGGAGCAAAATCCTTGGAGCCATGGGGGTGTCACAGGGCTCAGATGTCCCCTGTTTGCAAAGCTCGGGGACAAGCCACAGGGGCCTGGATGGGAGCCCATCCTCACTGGAAACCAGTGCCACCAGCCCTGACTGGGTCCATCCCCACTGGAGACCAGTGCCACCAGCCCTGACTGGGTCCATCCCCACTGGAAACCAGTGCCACCAGCCCTGACTGGGTCCATCCCCACTGGAAACCAGTGCCACCAGCCTGGACTGGAGCCATCTTCACTGGAAACCAGTGCCACCAGCCCTGACTGGGTCCATTCACACTGGAAACCAGTGCCACCAGCCCGGACTGGAGCCATCCCCACTGGAAACCAGTGCCACCAGACCTGACTGGGTCCATCCTCATTGGAAACCAGTGCCACCAGCCCTGACTGGGTCCATCCTCACTGGGTGCCACCAGCCCGGACTGGGTCCATCCCCACTGGAAACCAGTGCCCCCAGCACTGTGGAAGCTGCAGCTCATTTATTTGTGCTCCTGCTCCAGGTCACCACCTGCTCCCAGGGGATCCTGGCCAGGAGAGCACCATCCCCCCCACCCCTGTGAATAACCATCATCCTGTTACATCCCTTCCTCTGGCTGCCCCATGGATGCTCTCTGGGATGTTTTTCCAGGGATGTGGTGACAGGGACAGTCCTGAAAGGGGCTTGGGGGACAGCAAAGTGAGAGCACAGACAAAGCTCTGCCCTAGAAGATGGCAAGTGAAGGCCAACACCAAGCACCAAAGCCACCTTTGGGAGTGGGGGCACAGCTGAGCCCCCTCCAAACCATGAAGGGGATGAAACCTCCTCTTTCATGAGAGATATCTGAGTGTCTAAATCCCTGGGGATTCACTCAGGGGAGCCAGCTGAGGTGCTTCCAAAATCCTCCTGGCATCTTTCTCTATCTCTACCTGTCTTGTGTCCTCTGGGAGATGCTCCAAAACTCCACCAACCAAAATGCCCAGGCAAGGCACTGCTAAACCTGACCTCCAAAGCCAGGCTGAGGGGGAACTGCATGTCCTGGATGTGAAGTTATGGGCAGAAAACTGGCTGTCAGGGGAGGCAGCTGAAGCCACGCCAGCCAAGCCTTCCTCAAAGCTTTCACTCCTTCCACTTCATTAATAAAAGGGGAAAAAAAATGAGAGACGGGGGCCTTGACATCAAAAAAAATACAGACTGTGTGTTTTAGAGCAGAGTTTCCTGTAACCACCTCTCCCTGGTTCCTTTTCATTCATTTTCTCCATTTTGTCAGTGTGGACCCAGGCAGGTCAAAGGTTTAAGCTTTTTTGGAAAAATTTGTTTCCAAAAAATAAAAATTGGCCAATCTTCACATTTTGTTACCTTCACACCAGACAGGGAAATACGTGGTCAGAGCTTAGGGTTGTTTTCTTTCCTTTTTTTTTCCTTTTTTTTCTTTTTTTTTAATGAAAGCATCTGGCCTCCATGACATGTTCTGAAAAAAAACCCCAACCTACTCCCATATATTTTGTAACGTGTTAAAAAGCTGTGCTGGGCTGCAGAGTCCCATTTCCTCCCAGAGCCTGGATCAGTTGGCACCGTGTGGTTTCACAGAGAGGCTGATGCTCCTCCACCTCTAACCCAGTAGGGGCAAATTGGGTTGTTAAAAGGCAAATGGGAGAGTTTTGCCTGTGATTTTGGGGGTTTCTTCTCCCTCTGGATTGGCCCTGGCCAGACAGCTGAGACAGGCAGGTGGATGGGCAGGGGGTTCCAGCTCCCAGGGCACGAGGGAAGGGTGGGAAAAGGGGAAAAGCTCCAAGATTTAGGCCAAAAGCACTGTTGTAGTTGGGCTGCACCAGCCTGCACGGAGCCTCCAGCCCTGCCTGCTCCCCCAGCCAGGGCTGGCACCACCACCTGGGACTGCCCTGTCTCTGCTGTGGGGATTCCTCATCCCACAGTCAGCAACTCCCAGAGGGCTGGGGAGTCACTGCCTGGTGAAGGTGTTTTCCTGGGAGTGACTTTGAGTGAGGAGGGATGTGTGGCTGCTCCATCCCCACCTGCCACCCCTGCACAGTGAGGAGCTGCTGTCACAGAGGAGCCCACCAGGGCAGCAGGAGCTGCCTCCAGGATTGTATCTCCTCTTCCTCACCGTGCTGTGGGGCCAAATGCTCCCCTTCCCATGTGGGTCTCTTTCCTTCCCTTTGGTTTAAACCCAAGTCTATGGATGTCCCCTGAGGAGGGCACAGAAGCACCAGGAGACATGGATGTGGGCTGGGGGGTGTCCAAGGAAACAGCCTCATGGAGGAGGAGCAGGAAGAGGAGAAGGAAGGCTGGCACAAGTCACCATTGTCTGCTTGGGGCCACCTGGGCTGGAGGACAAATCCATGGTGGCTCCAGGGGCTTCTGAAGTCACCTTCCCCCTGGAGCATCCCAGTGTCCATCACCATCCCAGCTCTGCAGCACCTTCGTGGACAACCTTGTAGAGAACCCTCTCCCACCCAGAGGGTGATGCTGAGCCACCTCTTGTCTCTGTCCCCATGGGGCCAGGGGCCACCACTCCTGCACAGCTGCTGGTGGCTGCAGGGATGATGTCACACAGGAACTGTTCCAGGAAAGAGCAAGGGGTGCAGTGGTGCAGGGCTGAGTCCTCACCAGGCTCTCTTGGTCCATACGGCACCAGAGGAGGTTACACAGCATCAGCCAAAGGGCTGGAAAACATCAATGTGTCATTCCCAGGGCTCCCAGCACAAGGAGTGCCTTGAGTCTTGGTGTACAGGCACTCCCAGCCTCTCCTCCTGGGGGTCCTGCAGCCCCCATGGGCCTTGGGTTACCATGTCCATGCTCACAGGGGCCCCAAGGGCTGTGAGTGGCAGTAGAGTTGGAGAGCATCTCCCACATCTATGGTGCTCTTAGAACCTTTGCAGAGACCCTCAGGCAGCAGCACTGGCTGCTCTTGCTCCTGGTGGGTGGCCTGGGTCAGTTTTGGGGCACCCACCACCCTTGTCTGCTGCCACCCCCAGCCTGGGCTCCAGACACAAAATCCTCACACAGCCCATTAGGTAAGGCTTGAAATTTGTTTTCTTCTTACCAGCTCCAACAGTAACATCCTTTCCTCTCTTTCCTCCCGTGTTGGTTTTTTCCAGCTGTCCAGATCCACATCCTGAAAGCAGAAAAAAATGCCGACTGGTGGAAGTTCACCGTCAACATCATCTCCGTCTACAAACAAGGGAGCAACCGGATCCGGCGCGGGGACCAGACCCTGTGGATCCACTCCAAGGACATAGCGTGCAAGTGCCCCAAAATCAAGCCCATGAAGAAGTATTTGCTGCTGGGCACCAACGAGGACTCTCCCGACCAGAGCGGCATCATTGCGGACAAAAGCAGCCTGGTGATCCAGTGGCGGGACACGTGGGCGCGGCGGCTCAGGAAGTTCCAGCAGCGCGAGAAGAAGGGCAAGTGTAAGAAAGCCTAAAGGAGGAGAAGGCCCCGGGGGGGCACGGGAGGGAGGGACTGACTGTGCATGCTGCTTTGTGTAGAGCTGGGGGGCAGGGGTGGCACCGGGCACACCAGGGGATGGCAGCGGGGCCGGCGGGATCGCACCGTGTGTGCCGGGAGGAAACCAACCAAAACCCAACACAAGAGATCCTGCACATGGACATGAACCAAGAGGAGTGTGGGCACGGCACCCGCTGCCCCCCAGCCTCTTCCTGCCCCATTGCTGAAGAGCTCAGAGACACCAAACTGCCTTCCAGCTGCCAACATCTGCTGCTCCCAAAGCACGGCATGGGAACACCAATCCTGTAAGAAACTAATCAACAGCAACGCTGGAAATTAACTCCCCATCCCCAAAATACGTATTCGCAGCTTAGGTTGACCAAGACAGTTATTGTAGAGGAAACTAAACAGAGACTTTGTGCTGAGGACAGATCCGAGGATCGACTGAGGGGTTCTGTGAAGGCTTTGGTACCCACCAGCCGTGCCCACCACCCGCTGTGTGGGACCCAGCTAGGCCCAGGTCAACAGCCGTGATGATGCTCTGAGCCCAGTTCAGACACAGCAAAGAGGGGACCACACTGGTGGGCAACTTCACCCTGTGCATAACTCAGGGAGTGACTCCTTGCTCCAGTCCCCATGCCCTGAGAGTGCTGTCCCCACCACACTGAAGGAGCAGCAGCCCACAGGGTGCCCTGACACCAATTCACAGGCAAGGAGTTGATAACCAGGATCCCCAAGGAAACACCCAGATTTGGCAAAAAATGAGCTGGCATCCATTTCCTGTTAGTGCTCTGGAAGATCCTGCCTGTTGCAATCCTCGAGTCTCCACTGCAACCACCCCTGAGACCTCCTTCATGGACATGGTCCTCTCTGGAGTGTCAGCAGACCATGAACCCTCAGGTGACAGAAAATCCATGCAGATGACACCCAGGTGCTGGAAGGCCACTGGTTTCACTCCCAAACTCAGGCAGCTCTTCCAAACCCACACCAGCTCTGCCCTCACTCCCTGGGGAGCTGCAGCTCCCTGGCATCCCTGCATAAGGTTGCCACGTCCTTGGAGACAAAGGAGGTGGGACAGTGAGTGCCAGGGACTGTCCCCATGGGCAGTGGGGCCAGTGTAGAGCTCTAGGGCTTGGCTGAGGTAGAGCTCACACAGGACAGAGCCTGGATGAACAAGGTGTGACCCACCTGGAGCTCCCCAAATTGTTCTCCTCCTTCTGCTGGGGGTGAAACACCAAGATTTAAATTTCCCAATCTCAAATCCAACCCACACTGAGCAAGTCAGGGGCTGCTTCTCCCCAACTTTGCACCCTGAGGGCTGGAGCATCTTCCCCTGGGGCACTCTGCAAGCAGGACTGGCTGCTGAGCTGGCACCTGGGCACTGCCCCCCGTGCCAGGCTGCTCCCCTGCCACGGCAGCCCCCGAGGAATGGGGATATCCGAGTCCTCCTCACCCAGGGCGACAGGAAAGGCAGGGAGGGCAGGACGGGGACCTGGAGGAGATGCAAACATTAATGGCTCTGAAAAGCAAAACCTCCCTGGTATTTTTCCTTTTAGGAAACTTGGAAACATCCCTTTTATGACATTTTCCAGCGGTTTTGCCTTGTTTTATAGCAATTGACAATATTTATTTAATGACATAAAGCACCATAAAGCGAGGCAGGCATGTCAATAGGTGCAAAGTGGAGGCTTCCAGGGAAGCTCCAGCCACTGCCAGGCTGCTGGAGACACCACCTGGAGGGAGAGAGCTCTGCTGAGCTTCCCCTTGCCACCACAAGGCCCTCCAAAATTAGTCTGGGTATTAGGAGAAAAATCCCCCAGTCTGTGTTTTCTCCCCTTTCCCAGAGTGGACTTGGATTTTCTTATCTCGGAGCTCAAGGAGAGGTGATGGTTTTGCAGCTGAGGGAGCCCAAGCCACCAAGTTTTAAAGGATAAAATCTGGCCTCAAGTGTCTAAATGGAGGCTTAAAGCCCCAAAGCAGAGCTTGGATGGTCTCCTGCAGCCAACTCAGCTGATTCCAGGGACACCCCACTGTCTGGAGACAGCGTGTCCTTGTTTAGCCAGGACACCCTGAACCATGGGAGACCTTCAGATGGCCCAAAACCAACAGGACCCAACCCAAAGCCAGTTCTGCACTGGGAGTGCAGGAAGGCAAGGCCAGGGGACATGGGGACATGGGGATTTGGGGACTGCCCATCAAGCACACTTGGACACCCAACATTCCCTCCTGTTTTCCAACCTTGCCAAGCACAGCCTTGACAGCCCCAAACCCACCAGGGGCACAGCCCAGCCCCTCCTCTGGCTCCACTGGTCTCAGAGGATGCAGAAGAACCACCACCCACTCCATGCCATGGCTGGACCCCTCCAGGCACCGACACAACCTGGGAAATCACAAGGAAAGGGGTTCACACAAGAACTGAAACAGCTCAGATCCCACCAGAGTGAAGTCCCCATCCTTGTCCCACCAGGACTCTGTCCCTTCATCCCTGTTGGAATTTTGCATTTCCAGCCTCACTAGAGAAACCCCTTCACTCCATCCACGGTGCCCCCGTGCCCTCCATGTGCTCCCAGTGACCCTGACCTGCAGGAGCTGCTGGTGGAACTGGCACACAGCCCCTTCCACACCCATTTCCGAGGTGCCCAGGGATGCGACACTTCCCTGCAGCCACCCCTGCTCCATGACATCTCCTGGGGGGACACCTCTGTCCACTCGCCCAAAGAGGGACAGGATGGCCCCCTAAATACCCGCCTGGATGGCTGGGGGGGCAGCTCTGGGGACCAGCAAAGAACGTGGGCACCCCCATTGCCCTGGGCACCCCCATTGCCCCGGGCACAGGATGGGGGCCCAGGAGTGGGGGGGCATGGCCAGGGAAGGGGCTGTGGGGCCTCCAGCACAGTTTTGGAGAGCAGCTGAAATGCCAAAACAATCATCACCGACGACAGCACCCGACAAAAGTCATTTCTTCGTCTCGTTTCTGTTCGTCTCGTCGTGTCTGTGCCCTCTGCCCGCACACCCACCTCACCCCCTCACAAAACCTGTGTTCGTTTTGGGGTTGGTCTGTTGATTTTTTGTTGTTTTTTTTTTTTTGTATTATTATTTCTGTTAATATCTTGAACTGTAAATGTTGTTTAGTTATGACCATGGCAGACTGCTTTGGGCGATGTTTCTTTACAATGCATACTAATATATTATGGTTATTATATATGAATATATTTAATGACAAGTGAAAAAGTTGTGGATTTTCTTACTGTTTTTCCGAGTTGTTTCTTTTTGTTTTTTATTTCCCCCCCCTCCTTTGTTTGTTTGTTCGTTAGATTGGCTGTAATTGACCCGAAGGAGCTTGTAACTGTTCAGCACCCACTCGGTAGAACTAAAGTCAGAAACCAGTTGAATAAACTCTTGTAAACTGTAAAACTCTCCATGGATCTCTCCTTCCTCCCACCCCTCAGGCTGCCAAGGCACAGGGACAGCGACCCAGGCAGGGAGGTGACAGTGTCCCCTCTGCCTCCGCA
Source organism: Myrmophylax atrothorax (assembly GCA_026770055.1). Classification (NCBI taxonomy): domain Eukaryota; kingdom Metazoa; phylum Chordata; class Aves; order Passeriformes; family Thamnophilidae; genus Myrmophylax; species Myrmophylax atrothorax. The sequence goes on from JAOXXN010000230.1 coordinate 928,757, forward strand.
GGTCTGGCCATGTCCCCTTGGCAGGGTTGAGGTGACACAGCTATTTTGGACTGTCAGTCCCAGCCACGTCCCCCAGATATCCCCCTGGCACTTCTCCCTGCCCTTGGGGACAGTGGGGTCACCATGGGTGGGTGGGTGGGATGGGGGTCCCCACCAGCACCCGTGGGCTCATCTCTGCTGCCAGAGGGGACTGAGCCCTGTGGTGGCACAGAGCAGGACCTGCCAAAACCTGTGGGGCCCACACAGAGTGGGGGGACAGGGCACAGCCAGAGCCTGGGCTCAGGGGAGCTGCCAACCCCGCTCTGGGCCTCGTTCTGTGCCACCCACAGGCTGCTCAGCAGCACTGCCCCTTCTTGCCCACCAGCAGCATCAGCTCCACGGGGCATCAGCGGGGCCAGCGCTGCTGAAAGAGCTGCACTCAGCCCAGGCAAGGGCTGGTGGCACTGACAGGAAAGCTGGAGGAGGGGGAGACTGAGGCAGCAAAACACTTCCAGGGAGAGAAACAGAGGCAAAAGGTCCTGCAAAGTGCCCAGGGGTCAGCCCCCCTGCCCCATTCCCTCTGTGTCACTGGTGATTTAGGAATTTGGAAACAGCTCAGAGGTCAGAAATCTCAGATCTTTATTGCAGAGACAAATGGGCCACAAGTGACACCCTCTCTGCTCCAGGGCCCTCACCAGAGGCTCCACACAGGGGCAAATGGGTTTCCCACATTGCTCTGGCTCCAGGCAGGTGGCCAGTTGTCCAAAGGGTGGCTCTGAAAGAGGGGGATGAGCCTATTGCCACTCAGGACCTGGGGCAGTTCTCCCAGCCTGGTCCCACCAGGCAGTGTGGGAGAGTGGCTGTCCATGCACTGGCACAACACTGAGCTCACACCACAAATCAGGGCATATGGAAATGCCCAGCAGCCTTCCAAGGTCATCTCTGTCCTCATGTAGGAGCTGGGACTCTTCATCCAGGGCACTGGGACATCTGAGTGTGTGTGGCACGTACCAGACCTTCCCCAGCACTTGGATTTTTGATAAAATAACAACTGGAAGCAGCTAAACTCCTGAGCACGTTGTCCAAGAGAGAAATGGAGGAGGTGGAAGGGAAGGAGGAGCCTGGGATATCTCTCTGGGCACATTCCAGAAGGACCTGTGCTTGGAGAAGCCACTGCAGGTTGGCTAACTCAACCCTGCTGCTCGGAGCCAAACCCGCCAGCTCTCGTATTTTAACCTTCCTTTTCCCTTAGCAGGGCAGGGAGACAGCCCAGCTTTCCTCCAAGGCTGCCAAATCCACTGCTTTTTAATAAAATTCCTCACCCCCACGACACATTAAATGTTACCTAAAGGGCATGTCTGAGAACCCCTTTGTTCCACATCTCAGTGAGCAAATCCCTGTGTTTCCACCCTTCCCAGGCTCTAACAGCAAAAATGTGTCGGAGGACCCAGTGGGTCAGAAAGTGCCTTTTTACAGACTCACCAGAACAAAGTCACAATGCAACGCTGATCAGGATGAGTTACACGTCCATCCTGCCTGTCCTGGGAATTCAACCAAAACCTTCATTCCCCCTGTAAATGACAGTTCTAATTAGAAGCCCAAGCCTGTGGTGTCACCTCAATAAAGCACGTGCTGTTCTCCTGCTGTCACTGGAGATCCACAGGGCTGGGAGTGCCATCCCAGTCGGGCTCAGGCACAAGAACAACTGCTGAGGAACAACTCCAGAAGCATTCCCAGTGTCAGTCCCTCTGCAGGGCTGCAGGAATGCACAGATTTGGAACATGCCTCCCAAGCCACCCCTTACTTGCTTCCAGCTGGAGCAGCCTTGCTCCAAGCTCCGTCTCTAATCTGACATCGAGCAATAAACTCATCAAACTCCTGCCGTGTCCTCTTGAAAACCACAAGAACATTAAACTAACATTTTTCCCCCCTCCCCTCCTCTGAAGGCTGTAAGATGAAGCACCTCTGTGAGGAAAAGCAAGCAGGCACAACCTGGATTGGGCTTTTAAAGGCTTAAAGGATGTTCTACAGCCAAGCACATGTGTGAAGACTCGAGACGACCTGGTCTCTCCCCCAGCTCTGAGGTTGGTCAGCACACCCTGTCAGATGCTGCTGCCCAGGCCATGAGGCACAGCTGCCTCCACTGGCCTTTCCCTCCACCAACTCCTCTCTCCACCTCCCCTGTACCTTCCCCAGGAACACAAAGACAAGGAAATGCTGCTCTCTGGCTCCAGGGTACAGTTCCTAAGATTGTAGGACAGGTTACTGTCAATGGCAGGTATTGCTCTGAGAAGCTGTGGCTGCCCCATCCCTGGAAGTGTCCAAGGCCAGGTTGGACAGGGCTTGGAGCAACCTGGGCTGGTGGAAGGTGTCTTTAAGATGGTCTGTAAGGTCCCTTCCAACCCAACCATTCAATGATTTGGTGGATTCCATGGGGTACTCAACAGTTCCTTGCCTCTGTTTCCTGCAAAACTCCATTTTCTCCCATCACAGCCACCTCTGGCATTCCCACCTCAGAGCCTGCAGTGATGGGGTCAGAGCCTCAGCTCCAGCCAGCCCTGCACACTGCAAGGAGACAACTGAACGTGATCTCAGCTCACCAAGCCCTTCAGGAAGGGGCCTGTGCTGAAGCCCCAACCAAGATGTGGAAACTGAACCCAGAAAACCAAAATGGCTTCACATCACTCAGGAGGACCAGCCCAGGGCTGGCAGCTCTCACAGATCTGTCATAATATGCATGAACACTGACAGAAATTGCTTATTTCCTTCTGCAAATCAGCACTTGGGAAATGGAAGCATTGGATAAATCATTCATGGACAGCATGAGATGGTAGGAAACAATAACACCCCAAGGACACAAATTATATAGAAATGGATTGGCTTTTATTCAGTATTTATTGCTTGCTCTATTAATGCTGAAATCAAATTGACACATGTAACAAAATAATTATTTTCTTGGCCAGAAGCAAACATTCAGTACTTCTTTTTCATTAGTTTTGAAACAGGTCATCCTTCCTCTGAGTTTTAGCAGTATGTGAGAAGTTATAAAAGGAAGAGGCAGAGCTTGATCACCGAGATTAGGGTGTTAAGGATGGCACATGTCCCGTGGGCAGCCTGGCAGAGCCCGTGGGGAGCACTCCAGGCAGGGCTCTCCACCCTCACAGCCCTGCTGGGGGTCCTGCTGCTGGTCACACTTCAGTAATTCCCCAAAAACTCTGCCCTGACTCCCTCACCAGCAATTCCACGCAGCCCACGGGGGTCCTGGCCCTCCCACAGGGCTCTGCAGGCTCTCACAGCCCACCCTGGGAGAAAGCAGATGCAGCCATTCCCCAGGACCATTCCTTGAAAAACATGGAGCATTTTCCTTCTGAAGGAAGGGGTCAGGAAGCAGAGGAACGTCGCTGTACTCCAAACCACTCCTCTTTCCAGTGTTCTGAAGCCCTTGGGACCACTGAGCTGGGCAGAGGTGCTGGCAGTGGGCAGGTGGCACCAGCACAGCCTCAGAGATGTAGGAGAGATGTATCCACTGTACAGGTGGCACCAGCACAGCCTCAGGGATGCAGGACAGGTGTATCCACTGTACAGGAGGGCAGGTGGCACCAGCACAGCCTCAGGGATGCAGGAGAGATGTATCCACTGTACAGGAGGGCAGGTGGCACCAGCACAGCCTCAGGGATGCAGGAGAGATGTATCCACTGTACAGGTGGCACCAGCACAGCCTCAGAGATGCAGGACAGGTGTACCCACTGTACAGGTGGGCAGGTGGCACCAGCACAGCCTCAGGGATGCAGGAGAGATGTACCCACTGTACAGGAGGGCAGGTGGCACCAGCACAGCCTCAGGGATGTAGGATAGATGTATCCACTGTACAGCTGCAGCTCCTGAGTGCCAAAGGCAGGGTGGAAGAGAGCCCTTTTCCTGCTGAATCCCCCCAAACCACAGGGTGCTCCTCAGCTGCATCCCCAGGGAGAGGGGATGTGTGGTGGCCACAGCTCCAGCCTGGCTCTGCTGAGTTCATTCCAGCACAGAAGGTCTCTGTCTCTGCCCACAGGTGTCCTCCCTGCAGTCCCCGAGCTCGGGGAGGCTCCCACGGCCCCGGCTCTGTCAGTGGATGGGCCACAGGGCGACCACCACGATGGCGATGAGCAGCAGCACGATCACCACCAGCATCCCTGCAAGGCATGAAACGAGTTAGGGTGGGTGCTTTCCTCACTTACTAATGGGTTTCTGCAGGTAAATCCTCCCTCTGAGTCCTGCTCCTCCTCCCAGCTGGGGCTGACTCCCCTCACAGACCCCTGCACACTGACAACCCACAGACAGGGCTCAGCCCCCATGTGGGCAGAGAGGTTCTTTCTCCTCCTGACCCTTCAAATCACTACTTTCTAGCAGTCCCTGCAGGGTATTTTCCTACCTGAACATCTGTGCAAAGACTAAGGGATGTGTTTAACTCATGGCAAGGCCACTTAAGCTTTTCTAGAATCCCTCTGTACCATCCCACTGGGGCAAAGGATTATCCAGGAGGAAATCCAAATCGCATCAGGAAATTGTTTCCAACACAAACTACTCCTGCTTTCAGACAAAACCCTGTGCAGAGCAAAGCTGGCCTTTCAGGCATGTCCCTGACTTGGGAAAACCCAGGTCAGAGGAGTCCAGCTGTGCTGTGCCCCAGGTTCAGCCTGTGGCTCCCTGTGCCCCATCCTGCCCCCAAACCCACTGGGGGCACACACAAGTCCATAACTGTGATCTTACAAAACTTTACCAATTTCCAGTTCAGGCACACCAGTTGCTCTGAAGGACTGGGTTAAAAAACCAGGAATCATGGATCATTTTAAAGACTGATGCAGAAAAGCAGCCCAGCAGATTTCCTGCCCCTCACGACGGAACGACACGGGCAGGTGACACGGCTGATGGACGTGGCTGCAGGAAACTAAATCACAAACTCACAGAGTGGTTTGGGTTGGGAGGGACCTTACATATCATCTAATCCTACCCCCTGCCATGGGCAGGGACACCTCCCACCAGCCCAGGGTGCTCCAAGCTCTGTCCAACCTGGCCTTGGACACTTCCAGGGATGGGGCAGCCACAGCTTCCCTGGGCACCTGTGCCAGGGCCTGCCCACCCTCACAGACAAGAATTCCTTCCCACTATCCCATCTAACCCTTCCCTCTGCCAATGGGAAGCCATTCCCCTGTCCTGGCCCTCCAGGCCCTTTCAGAATATGGAGCTCCCGGGGGGATGACACCAAAATGCCTTTTGAAGTGAACAGCAAAGGGGCACCTTAGGGAAACATTTGGGTTCAGTCAGATAAAAGGCAGCAGGATGTGTGTGCAAGCACTGGGATGGGATCAGTTAACAGGGAATTAACGGCCCAGAACCCACATTATTGCAGTGTCCTGCCTTGGGTTTTGCTGTGTGTGATTTCCCTGCTGCATTTGACCACTCCTTGGATACTGCTGGGCCCTTCAAGCCTTTCTTTGTAACCACCATATACTTTTGGCTCTTCCTGGCCCTACCAGAACTCAGGAGCTGCCTCTGGACTGGCATTTCCCGGGATATGGGGGCAGAGCTGTGCTGGACTGGGGGTTCTGCCTTCCATCAGCTCCTCCCTTTCAGCTGGGAGACTTTTGGTTTGTGTTTAACATTGTGCTTCATTGCAAACTCCATGTTTTTCTTTAAATGACAACTGAAAGATGTTTCCTAATGAGTTAGCTGTGAATGAAAATATAAATGATTTCCCCTGAAGGATGTCAGGATGAAGCATCTCATCTGGAGTGGAGGGAATCACTTATTTGCTTTTCTTTCCCTTAAACTGATCAGCAAAGCTTAGATGAGTTAATAAAATGGGTTTGATTCTGCCATTGTTTTAAATGAAAATTGAGGTATTTGCAAAATGCTGCAAATATCCAGGGCCCTGCCAGCTCCACTGCATTTAACAAAGACACCTCCCGGGATTTTTGGATCCCAAACATGTTTCCTCCTTCCTACTCCTTAATTCCATAACTCCAGTTCCTTTGCCACCCCTCAGAGCTCCCTCTTGGTGACTTGTGTGATTTGCATGGCTGAGCTTTGAGCTTTCCCACTCTGCTCTGGTGTCAGGAGAAGTGGGAATGCCAAGCGGAGCATTCCAATGCCACTCCATGTGGAGCTGTACCCACCTGGGCACTCAGCAGAGATTGTGAGAGGCTGATCTGTGGTTCTCTGGGTGACTGTGCATTTCTCTGGCAGAGGGAAGAGGATCAGCCTCATAATAGTAGAAATCAGGAATTTCTCCTTAGCAATGACAATTTTACACTTGTACAATCCTTAAAGCCAGTAAGACTGGAAATAAATCCAGGGAGAGATTTTTGAAAAGCTATTTCTTTGGAGTTTTATATTCTTCAATCATCTGCAAGGAGGAGGAAATTCAGTGCAAGAACAGGCCTAAAATGTCAGTGAGGAATCAAATATGTAAAGGGAATTCTGCTCATGGACTGCCTCAGCTCACCCATGTTTTGAAGCTGCAAGGACCTGTCAGAGCTGGCAGTGCCATCAGGCTGGGCACAGGAACCGACACCACCAGCATGCCCAACACTCTGCTCCTCCTGACCACAGCAACCAGCTGGACTGCCCTGCACAGCTCCTTGCAGGGGTGCTGAATTCAGAGTCCCAGAGCTCCAGAATGGGCTGGGTTGGAAGGGACCTCAAAGCCCACCCAGTGCCACCCCCTGCCATGGGCAGGAACACCTCCCACCAGCCCAGGCTGCTCCAAGCCCTGTCCAACCTGGCCTATGCTCTGCTCTAGTCATGGTGATCAAGGACAAAGTGCCCTTGAGCACAATCCATCACTTCACTTGCACATTCTCTTTTCCATTTTCTGGTTCTCCTCTTTGTCAGCCTTTTACCTCTGCACCTCCACCCCAGTAAGCAGTTACCATTTCCCCATTTCTGCCAGTTTGGATATACATGGGCATCAAATTCTGGTATTTCTGAGACAGCTGTGTAGGTGTTCTTGGCCTTACATGATGTTGCAAACAAGGTTATTGTGCTGGTTTAGAGGTAAATCAGCAGGAGAAATGAACCCAAAACAAAAGAGATTGTAAGTCAGAGTTACAATTTAATAACAATATTACAATAAATGCAATGGCACAAAGAGGAATTGGTTAGGGTTAGGGTTAGGGTTAGCAGAGCTCTCAGGTGGGTGTGGAGGTGCCAAGGACTCCCTGCAGGGCAGTTCTCCCAGCTCCTCTGCCAGGCTTCTTTCCCAGC
>JAOXXN010000230.1:1030178-1057302 GCA_026770055.1 Myrmophylax atrothorax
AAGAAAGAATAATTCTGTAAGGAAGCTGCATCTTGTATTACCACACCCAGAAAAAAGGCAGAGGGACAAACCTCCTCCTGTGAGACCAGTCCTGGTCACACAAAGTGCCCAACAAGTCCCTCACCTGCCCCTCACACCCTGTGCCAGAGGGGACGAGCCCTCCCGGCCCATCCAGAGGCTCCAGGCAGGTCTCACGTGGCATCTGTGCCACTGCAGCCAGGCCAGAGGGACCTGGGGACACGGCTGGGACACAAACAACTCAGGCAGGAAAGCTCAGGGAGCTCTGGCCAAATTGCAGTGGTCAAACCCACCCAGGAGCTCAGCCCTGCCCCTGCCCTGCCATGGGCACTCCTTGCTGAGGGTGCTGAGCCCTGAGCCTCAGGAGCAGCCTGGGGGCTCAGCCTGGAGCCCAGGGCCTGAGTCAGGGGGTTGACTGGCTGTGCTTGAGAATCCCTCTGTGCTGTTCCTCCCAAATCAGGTACACACAGACATCCCAAGGACAGACCACAGGGAAGGGGCTGAGGAGGGTGTTGGGCAATCCTGACCACGTTGGCTCATGACCACGTGGCCAAAGACACATTAATGCTGCAAAGACCCTGCCCCAGCCCCAGATGTGACCTCACAACTCAAGCCTCGGGCATTCTCAAGGATGGGCTCCAGGAGGGACAATTCACCTCTTCTCCCACCCCTTCCATCCACCTCCCAGACCCCAAAGGCTGATCCCATTCCAGGCCAGAACCCACAGCTGCAGCTGGCAGGGCTTCCAGCCAGGAGAGGGAGGGAGGAAGGACACCAGAAAGGAGTTCTAAAGGCACCTAAACAACTATTTTTAACCTGATTTCCTACAGAGCATTTGCCCCTCACAAACAAGCACCAGATTTCCAAAGCACTGAACTCCTGAGGGCTCATTGACTGAAGCCAGGCAAGGCAAAATTCCTGTTGGGATCAAGACTGAATCACCTCACAGCTGACAGAAAAGTGTTCAAACAGGAAAAATGGGAACTCACATGAAAGAAATAAAGAATATGGACTATTTTAAAAACATATCTGGGGTAGCTCTTACTGAAGGTGCTTTGTGTCCCACAGCTATCAGCAGCTGTCTTTATTTTTGAGAAATTCCAAGAGAAATCAAGACAGGACAGTTAATTTATTTATTCCCTGGTGATTGACATGTACTCCTGCAGCCTGATGACCCGGTCAGACAGGAGGAGGAATATTTCAAGTCCTTCATATCCACAAATAAAAGACTCAGAGAAGTCTGACATGTGATTCCCAGAAAGCCAACACTTCTGGTTGCTTCTTCCTCTCCTGCCTTTCAAAGGGTGGGAATCCATAGGGAATTCTGCCCCATTCCAGTCTCTGTTACAACAACCTGCACAGATCCCTCTCCAAGGAGAAGGGAAGGGAGAGGATACTGAAATTGCTACTGAAAACCAATTAAAGGAAATTTAACTGACCTGCTCGAGCAGAGTCACGTGATCAGCACAACCTTTCCCTGGAAAATTCCAGTGGCATCTTAATTAAGGCCGACACTCCGGAAGGTAAAGGAATGCTGTCCCAAAGGAATGGAGTGTCCTGCCCTGTGTGCTGGCCCCAGTTGTCACTTGGGATCAACACTGAGAGCATTAACAAACTGTACTGCACACCCAGAAACAGCTTTGCAGCAGCTTTCAAAGGATGTGAAACTCACTGAATGGTGACCAAACCTCAGCGCAGATTAATTCTGGTGAACCCCTCCCAGCTCCAGGCCATGGGGACAATAAATATGTGATCAGTGGTGCAAGAAGGTTAATGAAAGGCAGGACTGCTGGAAAAGTGTGGGCTGTCACATCAGAGATGGATTAGATACGGAAAAGCAGCACAAAACCCAGGAGAAGTGTCACTGCAAGAACTTCATCAAACAACAGGTGCTGATTTTTCTAATGCAGGGGAAAAGCTGAGGCTCAGCCTCAGACACACCCAGGGTGGGCTCTGCCTGCTCTGGAAACCCAAAGCAGGGCCACAACTCTGCAAGGACTTTAAAGGAACCCTGAGCTGTCAATGGCAGCTGAACCCTGTGGAACCTGTGGGCTCTGGGCCTCAGATCAGCAACTTCCAAGTCCTTTCCAAGCTCCTTCCAAGCCCTTCCCAAGCTCCTTCCCTACCAACTCACACACAGATGAGGCTCAGGCAAGAGAGGAAGGTTGGACTTCGTGCCACAAGATCCAGGCCCTGGTTATACCTTTGCCTGTACACCTGAAAAAAGACCCACATGGGAGAACTATGGACGGGGTGTGAATTCACCACTTAGGAGGAAATGGCAGATTCATTTTGGTGTCTGCAGCCTGGCTACCAGCTTAGGAGCAAGGCTGGTTTATTGTCAGCCCTTCTCTCCTCCAGGCATAAATTCACTGGGCAGTTTGAACTGAACATTGAAGGAAAAAGGAGTCTCAAAGAAAAATCAGTTTTGACAACCCAAATGAAGAGGCAGAAGGGAAAGAGCCTCGTGAGCCCTTGGCCCATCTCCAGCCCATGCAGAGCTCCAGGCTGAGCCCAGGACACTCCAGCCAGGACACTCCTGCTCCTCAGCAAGACACACACTCAGCCATAAACTGAGGCCACCAACAGGTCTGAAGTTCAGCCCAGGGGGGGCAAACACTGGGAGTGGAATTCCACAGGCAAAAAATGACACCCCAAAGGCCACAACCAACCCACCCTCCTCAGCCCACTGCACGTGGAGCTCCCAGGGTGCCAGGTCTGCAGGGAAAATGTCTTTTTATAGCATTTTATCAAATCTGTGCCTGATGTGGTTTGTTTGTTATGGACACAGCACCCGTGTGAGCCCAACAAACCCAACCTGTGCCCTGCTAATAACTGATTAACTCAGGCAGCAGCCCTGAATTTCACATTCAAAAAAAGGCTCAGCCTTTTCTCCTGGTCAGGCAGAGCCCACCAGGGATGGTCAGAGCCTGTCAGGGATGACAAACACACCTCCTTCCACTGGAAAGGGACTAAGTGGGAATGGCACAAGGAGAGCACAGCTGGAAGAGTATTAACCACAGTTATTTTCTCCAGCTGTGAAGGACATTCCAAAATGGAAACCGCAATGTCTTCCACCTGAAGGCCCTGCTGACTGCTACACAGTGTGGTCACTGGGGATTGCCTGAAGCTTAAGCCTCATCCTGACAGTTTTCTTTCCAACAACTCACACAGACCTTGCATGGTGGCACCCACCAGTCCTACACAGACCACTCAGTCAGGTATTATCTCTTCCAAGCAATTCCCACTCCCTCATCCTCCCCAGCCCTGTCTCTGAAGCAGCACATCCTTCCTAAGCAAATGAAATGCCCTTTGCTACCTGAAGAGCTAAATGAATCCAATGGATGCTTTAACATTATCCTCAGACATTCCCAAAGCACAGATCCCATTGTCCATTTGAGGTGACAGTGCCATACCTGGTCATATCTGGTTCTGGGCCTTCATTCTTGTAAGATGCCTCAAGTTGTTTGTGTCTTGTGAGAAGCTCATCCACCAAATTCTGCCTCCTGTCTCCCTCCAGCTGTGTGCTGATGGCACTTGGTTAAGGAACACACTTAAAAACATTGGAAAACTTTAATTTAATTATATAAAATAATATCTGTTATACATTCTTAAAATAAATCAGGTCCCCTGACCATCAAAGTATAACTAAAGGAACTATTAGAACTCAAGTCTCTCAGACAATATGTCCCGTTTTTCAGAATGTGTTTCTGGACTTTACAGATCTCAAACAAGAAGTTTCATGCAGTGGCCACAGAGTGATCTTCGTGTCATCATCTCAAAGTAGTAAGGGAACTGGAAGGTCATTTACTGCCAAATTAACATTTCCCCTTCCAAACCCCAACACAATTCTTCTTTTATTTGTTACTCAGAAGCCCTAAGCAGCTGGTCTGCCCCCTAACACTGGCAGTGTAACAGCACTGCATGGGTTAAGTTCAGGGAAGGATGAGACCTCCTCCAAGAGCCCCAGCTCACACTGTCACACACAGGGCCTGCCCAAACAGAACAGAGCTTTTAAAACCAGTGGGGTACCTCACATCTCTTTCACTGGAGGCTCTAACACAGACCAGGGGAGTAGCTCTCAGCCAAGTGACCACAGAACCACCAAAAACTTCCTTTGAGCAGCTGTTTCCATTTGCAATTCAGCAGCAGAACACCCCACCAGCCCCTGGGGCAGCAGAGCAACAATTCACAGAGTCTCTGAAAGACAAGATGCCTGAAGTGCTGTGGCTTCAACAGGGCATGTGTGTTTGCTTTCCTAAATTAACCTCAGTGACTTCTGAAGGACTCCTAACCCCCTTCCAAGTACTGCTGAGTGGATTATGCAATACTGAACTGATTTGTGTGTGTTTTCTGCCACAGCAGCAACATTTTCCTGCTCTCAAGCACTCACTGGACAGGGCAGTGTCACCCCCAGCCATCAGCACTCAGGGGCCAGGGCTTAGCAGAGATTTCTGCTGTACTAGGCTTGAATTTAACATTCCTCCATCAAAACAAATAGCTCCTGGATACCTTCAGGGAGATGGACATACTTCTTTGACCCCTTAGGCCTGACCCTCCCAGCATATGAGGGATCAGCCATGGGGTAACACTCCTAGAAGAAAACCTACGATTCCTTCCCAAGGCGTATTTTGCATCCCTTTAACATCATTCTGAAGATGCAGCCCTGTTGTTGCTCCTTGAGTCAGTCAAAGGCAGGACTCTCACAGCCCAAACAGGGCTTCATCCTTCCTTTTAGCAAGGCCTGGCCAAGAGAAAACACCAATTAGCCAGTTTGGTGCTGGACAAGTGACCTTGGCTCACACAGCAGCAGTGGGCAGTGCCAGCACAGCACAGGCAGCACCAGGGCAGCTCTGAGGGGGCTCAGACCATCCTGTCCAGCTCTTCTCCTGGCACAGGGGGCTCAGACCATCCTGTTCAGCTCTTCTCCTGGCACAGGGGGCTCAGACCATCCTGTTCAGCTCTTCTCCTGGCACAGGGGTAACCATGCCCCCCACCCCAGAGGGGCCCAGGCTCCCAGCCCCTCCTGCACTACACCTGCCATGAAATGTGAAACAGCAGCACAGAGAAAGTTCCAGCAACAAGGTCTTCTGCAAAGGGAATGAGGGGAAAACCCAAACTCTGTGGTGGAGCAATCACAGCCTATTTTTCCACTCTGTCCCACAACACAGGAGGGTCAGGGAGTGATGTTTACACAGATACATTTGGTGTGTTGACACTGCTCGAAGCAGCAACTCCCTCAGCTGATCAATCTTCTCCCTGAGATTCTGCAGTGATGATCTGATTGCCACGTTGATCTGGAGGGGAAGACAGAGATTAATTCAGGTTTTTGGTCTGAGTTACAGCTGCACAGAATTTCATACTGCTTCATGCAGGTGGCAACATATTTAACTTCAGCTCTACAGGTGTGAAGGGCTTCATTCCAACCCCAGAAAGCCAAAAGGGAGTAACACAGTTCACGCTCTGGGCTGTTTGCAAAACAATGAGAGAAATAGTTCTAGTTTCACAAACACAATTCTAAGGCATTAATGCTGTTGAACATGGAAAGTTGTCTTTCAAGTCTTTATAAACACACTCTTTTATATGGGCAAAACATTTCAGTACAGTTTAATATTTTCCAGACAGTTTCCCAGTTCTTTTCCTCTGATCTTTAATACAAATAAAAGCACCAGCTTCTTCTGCCAACAGGTTTCTTTCCCAGCTCCCAGGATCACAGGGAAGGTTGCTACAGGTTCAGACATTCCCACCACTGAACTCCTCCAGACTTTAAACTAAAGACCCCAAACAAATTCAGATTCCTCCATTTCCCTTCTCAGCAGCATCTGGGACCCTGATCCTTTCTCACCACTGACCTGCCAAGATTCAGATGTGTCTTCTTACTAAACATATAGGTCAGTCATTCACATTCTGCCCTGCTGCAAGCAAGCCCCAGGCTTGCAGGGATCCTCCTCTCTCCCCACCCCTTCCCAAGTCAGGCTGACATTATCCTCCGGGTTTTTTGTCCTTACATGTTATTTCTTTTCATTCCAGTTATGTAGAGAGTTTTAGGAAAAAAACCCACTGTAACTGCAATTAACTGTGCCAGTCAGACCAATTCAGACTTGCTGTGCTTCTTGTTTCCAAGCTCTCAGCCCTGCTGTGGGTTACAACAGGCTGCAACCTCAGTTCCTCTGCTCCTCAGTTCCTCTGTGAGGAGCTTGGAACAGGAGTACCTGCTCTGACTCTCATTCCAGCCCTCCTGCAGACACAGAGGCAGCAGCCACACAGCTGCACCTCCCTGCAGGGACCCTGCACAGCCACACCACGCTCAGCACCTCCACAGGGATGGAGCAGCAGAGCCCCCAAACCCCCGAGAGCACCAGGACTTTCCATCTCTCTGACTCTGCTTGCTCTCAAACACCACCAAACACACCAGGAAGCAGAAGCAACCACGCTGAGGCCTTGAGAACATGCAAAGTTCCCCCTGAGACCCGAGGCAGCCCAACACCACAGCACCAATTCCCAGGCCAGGATGGGGGATCAGTGCTGCTGGGAAGGCTCAGACTGCTGCAGGTCCTCCAGCTCTGCAAGAGGTAATAAGAAGTCTTCAATTTCCCATGTTCCCATGTCTTTAATTTCCCATGTTCCCATGTCCTTCAGCTCTGCAATAGGTAATAGGAAGTCCTTTAATTTCCCATGTTCCCATGTGCAGGAGAACGCTGCATTTAATCGACTCATAAAGGTGACATGGCCAAGAAAGTCACCAAACAGACACCACTGGCCACAACTGCAGTGTGGTAACACAAGGTTTCATTTCTTCAGAGAAAAAAAGAAAAATGAAAAAAAAGAAACCAATGGAAGCCTTAAGATCAGGTCGACAGAGCAAAGTTCACACATGGTAAGTGGTGGCTTGAAACCTTTCCTTGAGTTTATTCGTCCATTTTAAATTTTATGCCCTAGTTTTGGCTCAGCAACAAGCAATAGGGTTTTCAGCCATGCTGATGGTAAAATAATATAAAAATAAAACTTGTTTACACTCTCCCTAACAGGCAAATAATGTACAAAGACATTTTCCTGCATTAAAGTGCTCAGGAGGCACAGAATACATGAGTGCTCAGCCGTGGATTTCTCAGCAGCATTTCTGTTATGAAAACAACTCTCTCCTTGTTGGAAACTTGTTTATAGTAGAATCAAACACTGCCAAATATTCATCTTTACCTGTTAATGGATTAAAGGGAGACTGGAAAACAGAGGGCATGGAACAAATGATTTTATGAAGAAATAAGTCACCCATGTGATGTTTCCATAAAACACAAGCTCAGAGTTACAGCCCCAGAAAGGCTTCAAACAACACGAACACAACATTTTGTTGGGGGTTTTGGACACATCACAATGGCAATGATGCAAATAGAGGACTTTGTTCCCTATAAATACAGGCAAATTAAGCAGCAATCTTTTTATTACTCCTCTGTTGCTTGGGTATATCTGTACAAATTGTGGTAATTCATCACTGAGAAAGCAGGGACAGTGCCAAGCTCCAAACACTCCTCTCAATGCTACAGCCAGGGAAAATACTTCTCTCAAATCCCACTTATTTGGGCCTTCTGAAACCTCCTTTCAATTCATGCTGAATTTGAGTCACTCATTCAGCAGCACTGAATATTGTAGAAAGCCTACACGGTTTCCCCCAACATTTCTCCATGGGAAACATTTCAAAAATGACATTTTATTTTAAAAGCTGATGGGTTTTAAACTGGCAGAGAAGATTCAGTGATTTGGCATCATATTAAACCCCTGCTATAAAGGGGGGCAGAGCCTACAAGATAAATCAGTGGGGCTTTATTATGTCAATTATTGTAAGAGACCAACTCAAGGACTTGCAGCCTTTTTTTACCTTAGCACAGCCAAGGGAGCTGCTGATGGCACGAACCTGCTCCTGCCCTGCCTGGAGGAAAGGACGAGGCTTTTAGTCCTAGAGAAAGCAGCTTCCTGAGAATCTGCTTGTTTTATTTTAGTCTCTAAACAGGAAGTGTGAAAACGTGGAGAACTTAATTCCTGGGTAAGCTCGAACTTCGCTTCTCGTTCATATTTAATTCTGGTCTTACATGTTGTCAAAAACGGAGCTAAAACAAGGCTGCAGAACTCCAGCTTCCTCTGATGCAGAGCCCCTGCAGGAGGCAGCGATCCAGCCTCGTGGGGAGAAACATCTGCTCCCCACTGACAGCGAGGGGCACAGAGAGCAGGGGATGTGCATCCCTGAGCCTCGGGATGTGCGGGAGCAGCTCCGAGCCCGGCAGGGCCAGCCCCGGGCAGGCAGCGCTGTGTGCCCAGCACTGCCTGGCTCCTCCTGTGCCACTTTAAACCAGCATTATCCCACTCGGGAAGATCCACCTCTGCAGCAGTGCCAGGAGCCCGTGGGTGCAGTGGTGGTGGTTGTGCTGTGTGAAGGGTTAGGAGCAAAACTGCATCCAAGCCCATTATATTTTCTCCCTTCTGTCCCAGATCTTCCCTTCCTCTCTTTCCCTTTCCTCCTCCTGCACCTCCCTCCCTTCCCTCCCTGCCATCACACGGCCCCAGTGCCAAGCAGGGGGTCACCCTGTCCCTTTCCCACCCTGGGTGGCAGCTCCTGATGTTCCAGGGTCACTTTAACCCTCTACAGCACCTGATTCCTGGGCTGCCCCTCAAGCAGAGCAGTTCCATGGGGTCCTCAAGGCCTTTTCTGCTTGGCTCCTGCTTTCCCTTTCCTTGAGGCCGCTGCTGTTTCCCTTCTCCAAATCCTCAGCTCCAACCCCTGTCTCTGCCCATCTCCAGAGGACAGTCACTGCTCCTCTCTGCCCACGCTGATGTTCCTGTCCCACTTGTCTCTGTCCCCCTCCTCCAATCCCCTTGTCCCTGGTGACATTGGTGGTGTTGGCACTGTTTCAGCTGCCAAGGGCCCTGTAGTACCCAGCTGGTGGGCACAGCCCATCACTCCCCCAACAGCCTCTGTCCAAGCCCAACAAGCCCTTCCCACACCTGATCCACCAGGATTTGGCCTCTCCTCTTTGTTTTTGGGTGTGACCAATGACGCAAATCAATGCAGGCACAAACCTGGGTCCAGGTGCCCAAGGAGCAGCCACGAGATGCTGACAGAGAGGCTTTATTGCCCCTCATGACACGGGGCTGCTGCTGCAACAATAATGATATTGATAATGATAATAACGATAATGATAACGGTAATGGTAATGATAACAGGTGCATCCTCGTCAGCACACTCCCCGCAGCTGTGACCCCACTGTGCTCTCATGTTTTGTGGGGCTGTGACCTCACTGTGCTCCCCCATTCCTGGGGGCTGTGACCCCGCTGTGATCTCACATTCCCTGGGGGCTGTGACCCCACTGTTCTCCCAGGGCCCGACCCCACGGCAAAGCCCCCGGGGCTGGGGTGGGTGTCAAACACGGAGCCAGAGGAGCTGCTCGTGCCCTGGGACCAGCCCCACCGAGCAGTGCTGCCCCGGGGCGGGTTTGGGGGATGCTGAGCACCCCAGGCACCAGCCCCACCGAGCAGTGCTGCCCCGGGGCGGGTTTGGGGGATGCTGAGCACCCCCAGGCACCCCTCGGTTCCCTGTGCAGGGCTGGGGACATGCTGGGCTGGGGAGCAGGGACAGTCCCGCTCCTGCCGCGGAGGGGCTGAGGCTGATGCTCTCGGGAGGATCCACACCCGGCAGAGCCCCGGGCTCTGAGCTCCCCGCTGGCCGGGGCAGCGCCCGAGGTGGGTTCCATCTCCCCTGTCGCAGCTCTTCCCACACCCGCCCGCTCCCGCAGCGCTGGGCATCAAACATTCATGGCCTTCGGCTGCGCTGCTCTGCTGGAGCCACACGGCTTCTACATATTTAATTTTTTTCACCATTAAAAAGGCATGAAACGATGTTTCATTTCGTCCTGTCTCGAATTCATTTCCATCTCCCATCTCCGGAGCGTCTGCCGGCAGCGGGCGGGCGGGGGCACTGCCGGGGGTTTCAGAGCTGCGTTGGGCTGGCAGGGAGGGGCATCCACGGTCCTGGAAAAGGCAAATGAGGAGAAGGTGGCCAGCAAATCCAGGGAAGGGCAGCAGGACCCCTGAGCCTGGGCCAGAGGGTTTGAGTTGGAGAGAGAATAAATAAAAACGGTTTGAGTTGGAGAGAAAGTGAGCGATCCCTCGGCACTGGGAAGCAGCGTGGGATGTGATGTGGGGACCCCCAGGACGCCCAGGAGCAGGGCTGGGGGCCATCACCTGCCCCTTTGGGTGCAGCCTGTGAAGAAGAGCTGCCCACTGGGTGCCCAGACAGGCTCCGGGTGCAGATTGGGAGCCTCCCACTGGGAGACCCCCTTGCCCCAGTTCATCAGGAGCAAAGGGAGGAGAGGGATGACAGGACAGCCGTGCTGCTCCCAACAGATTTTGGCACACAAGGGAGAAGGTGCTTCATCCAGAAAGGAGAGGGGCTGCAGAGGGGCTGCGCTTGCTCGGGAGGTGCCCCGAGGCCATCGGTGCCGGTGGATGCACAGGGATGCGCTGCAGGTGCAGACGGAGCTGCAGGCAGGGAGGCAGGGCAGGAACAACCTGCAGCTGCTCTTACCGTAACAGAAAAAATCAGATTTTTGAAGGGAAATAATAATATTTTAAAATGTTCAGCTGCCCATAAAAACGCACATAAAGTGCAGCCTGAACTGTGAGTTCTCTGGCAGCGATGTCGGATCGGAGTGACGTGCTGGGAACATCTCCCAGCTGTTGGAAGGTACTTTTCCTTCAGCTGTGAACACAACGTGGGGTTTGTAGTTCTCCAAACCCTTTTGAGGCGAAAAGTCAATCGATAACAACCATTTCCCGGGGGGCAGAGGTGGAACCGCTGCAGTACCACAGCTGTGCCCGCAGCAGCCGCGGTCTGTGCCCCGCTGGGCAGGCGGGAGGCGCGGGGAGGCTGCGGGGGACGCGGGGAGGCTGCGGGGGACACGGGGAAGGCTGCGGGGACACGGGGAGGCTGCGGGGACACGGGGAGGCTGTGGGGGACACGGGGAGGCTGCGGGGACACGGGCACATCGCCCCAGATCTCCCCAGATCACCCCGCTGATCCTGCCCGCCGGTGCTGAGGCAGCCCCGCACACACGGCCGGCGCAGCCCCGCGCCCGTTCCCGAGCAGCGTCCCGAGGGCGGCACCGACTCGCCGTGGCCCCGATCTCTCTGTCCTTGTCACCCTCTCCCGGCACTCGCTGCTTCCCTTCCCGGCTCCCCCGGCCCCATCCAGCGGGGAGCGGCTGCAAACCACGCGCTGTGCTGGTGCTTCCCTCGCTCAAGGACGGGCGCGGCCGCAGCCCCGACCCCGCTCAGCCCCGCAGCACCTCCTGCCCGCGACGGTGCGAGGGGAGTGAACCCCACAGCGGGAAAATGGTTATCCTTGGGAAAAAGAAAGGATCCCGTTCAATGGCCGTGCTGCTGTTTGATGGTGTCTCCTTCCCCGGGGTGTTTCCATCCCCGCCCGGCCTCGGTGCAGGATTGGGGCAGGACGGGACGATGCGGGAGCTGCTCCACCCTCGCTGTGTTTACACCAAATAAACCCCCCGTGCCGCGGGCTGGCCCTCGCCTTAAAAGTCAGGGCAGGGGACGGGGACAAAGGGGACCCGGCAGCGGGGACCGGACCGGCACATGCTGCAGGTGGGGCTCAGCCTGCCCCGCTCCCCCGGGGGGGCGGCCGGCGGCTTCCCCATGGCCGAGCCGGCCGGGGCCGAGGACACGGGCACCGGGAGAGGTGAGTGCGCAGAGCCACAATTCCTGTCCCAGCCCCCCCGGCTTGTCCCGGGCCGGGCAGAGCCGGAGCCACCAGCCAGCACCGGGGTAGGGTGAGCTCGGGTTGATGCTCCTCAGTGCTCCGGGCAGGGCAGCACCCTCGGGATGCGGCCCGCAGAGAGGACAAGGTGAATTTGGGGACCGCGGGGTGCAAACAGCTCCCGCTTCAGCCCCAGAGTTGTTTCAGCCTGGTTTCCATGGCCCAAGAGCGTGATTGTGTTGGGGGTCGGACTGTCCCCAGAGCAGGGAGTCAGGATGAGCAGCCACCGGAGCAAACTGGTGCCCGTTCCCTGAACCAGCACTGCCCCCGATCTGCTCCTGACCTCGAGCAGGGGCCGAACTGAGCTGGAGAGAACGAGCCAGAGCAGGACCCGGCCCGGGCGGCAGGACCTGCTCGATGCGCCACCACGTGCTGTCCCCGCGTGTCCCTTTGGGGCCAAAGCAGAGGTTTGGCTCGGTGCGAATCCATCCTTGACTCCTCAGGCAACTGAGCACACCCGAAATAAATGCACCCGAGAATTAATGTGTGTGCTAATTGACTTTATCCCTGCCAATTAATCACTGCCCAGCAGAGCTCACCCACGCGGGGACAGCTCCCGTCTCCCGGGCAGGGTTTGGAGCCGAGCTGTCCTGCAGCCCCGGGGAAATGCCGCTCCCGTCTCTCTAGGAGGAGCTCAGGCTCTGCTCTTCCCAGCGCAGGGCTGGCGGTGCCCGAGCCCTGCCACGGGGCTGTGTGCGGGAGCCTCTCCCGAGGGTCCCCGGGGGACCTTCTGTCTTCTCAGGCGCTCGCCAGTCCCGGCGTGCGGGCCCCGGGCGGGGTCTCTCCGGGTGTGCGGTGGCACACGGGACAGAGGGACCCTCTGCACCCTCAGAGCAGCCCCGCGGCCCCGGCGAGCCCCTCGCGCTGCAGCACCTTCTCCTCCCACCGCCTTCTCTGTGGCACCCGAGCGGCCGAAGGGGTCGGGAGACTTTGGCAGGAGGCAGCAAACACCCGAGGGCAGCTTTGCCCCCTCTGCCTGGGCTCGGAGCAGCCTCGTCCTGGGCTGCCAGACCCAGACTGGCCCCTCCTGCCCCGCGCTGTTCTTGGGATGGGACACGATGCCAATGGTCCCTCTCAGCCTCAGCATCACTTGTGCCCCTGCTGCCCGTGAGGTCCCTTCTCGTCCCTGCAGAGCTGGGCTGGGGCTGAGCTGCTCGTCCTCCCTGGTGATGTGACATGTCCCGTGGTATTCCCCGTGGGACGGGGACTGAGTCCCTCCTCTCTGCACCTCCCTCATGGCAGGTCACAGGATGGGAGGTTGGGAGCTTTTTGAGGGGTACAAAGCCCCTCATGGTGGGAGAAGCAACCCTGACACCCAGCTGGGACCTGGCCCTGCACCTCACCAGGGTCCTGAGCCAATGGCAGCAGGAGAGGGCACAGCAAGGAGCTCCAGCCAGGCAAAGCCTGGAAACCTCCTCTTTGCAGGAGAGAATAAAGAAACACAGGACATGGCTGTCACACGTCAAAGTGCCCTCAGCCAGGGTGAAATGCTGTTGGCTGGGGGAGTGGAGAGTGTTGAATAAAAGGTGTTTGTCCCGCAGAGGCCTTTGGCTCATCTCCAGTCACCATCGTGATCACACCCGAGGCTGACACCTGGGACACCGACGCCTCCTCCTGTCTGGGCTGTGGCCAGTTCGTGGACTGGGACAGGATGCCAGAGCAGCAGCCGGCACAGATCCCCCGAGACATCCTGAGCAAGCCCCCGAAGGAGCTGAAGAAGCTGGCGAGGGAAGGCTGCTGGGCCACGAGCCACGCCCTCAGGGCTCGGCTCTACCACCGGCTCATCCAGCAGGTGTCCTGCCGGCTCGTCACCCCTGACGCTCTCGTCTACAGGGACGTGGCGAGCCGGCTCTTCGGGAAGCCCAGTGGGAGCTGCCACCCTTTGCCAGAGTTCCTGGAAGGATGCCCCATGCCCACGTACTGCCTCAACCTGGAAGGGGTGGCTGCCTTGAGGAAGATCCTCATCTGTGTTGGCAACCTCTTCCCAGACATAACCTACAGCCCGATCCTCCCCTCCCTGGTGGCTCTGCTGCTGCACTACAGCGAGGACGAAGCTCAGTGCTTCGAGAGTGTCTCTCGCCTCATCGCCAGCAACGCTCCCCACACCGGCTATATCGACCAGTCCTTCCTGGCCCACCAGGCCTCCTGCATGACTTTTGGGGACCTGGCCAACAAGCACTGCCCAGCAGCTCACAAACTCATAGCCAATGCCTCTGAGAACGTCTTTGAGGTGTACTCAGAATGGTTATCGTGGCTCTTCCACGACCTGCCCTTCGATTACGCCATCCGTGTCTTGGATGTCTTCCTGCTGGAGGGGCAGAAGGTGCTGTACCGCATTGCCCTGGCCCTGCTCAAGCAGTACAGGCTCTCGGTGACCTCCACCGAGCTGGAGGGGACTGACATCAAGGCAGACCTGCAGGCTTTCGTGCAGAACATTGCCGAGCACGTGACTGCCAACAAACTCCTGGAGAGAGCCTTTGGCATCCGGCTGTTCTCCCGCAAGGAAATCTGGCTGCTCCAGATGGCCAACAGGAAGGCGTTAATGGAGAGGGGCATAACCATGGTGCAGAGCAGGTAAGGGGAGCTCTCTGTCTGCCAGCTCGTGGGGCTGAGCAGGCAAAATGTGAGTCGCTGTGGAGACACACACGGGGGGAGCTTCAGGTACCCCCCCCAGCTCTGGCTGTGCTGGGGCCTCCCAGCCCCTCGGGGGACCCTGGTGGGACACACGGTGCAGCCAGAGCTGGTGGTGTTGGCAGAAAGCTCACGGTGCAAAAAGCATGACCAAACCTGGTGCAGGGGGGCTGCACCCCAAAAAGCAGACAGGCCCCACAGCTTGGCATGATGTCCATCCCCCTTGTGCAGGCATTCCTTCCACCTGGCCATGGACATGCAGAACTTCAGCTCCAGCATCGTCACGGCCCAGGAGATGCGCATCGTCTGGTCCTGGATCCCTGAGCGCTTCTCCCTCTTCCCCCCACTGCTGCTCTTCTCCACCTCCCAGCATGGGTGCAGCCTGCAGAGGTAAAGCAGCCCCTGCCCCTCGGGTCCTGTGGGTCGGGCACGTGGGCTGAAAACTGGGCAGGGGTTGGTGGTGTGGAAAGAGTAACACAGAGTGTCCCCAGGGCACATCTCAGGCCTGCTGGGGACGGTCCTGGGCTCAGTTCAAGGCCCTGAGTGTGATCTGGGCCAGTGCTGACTTAGGGGAGAGAGTTGAGGCTTGGTGAGACGGTGATCAGCAACCTGGCACCCCATGGGGAGCACAGAGCCCTGCAGTGCAGGGCACAGCCCGTGTGCCACACCATGCTGGGCATGCTGTGAGCAGCCAGGTCCAGCCAGCACACCATCCCCAGGGTTCCAGCTCCCTCCAGGGATGGAACCAGGGGCTGCTGAGCACTGCAGTCAGTGTTGGGGCTCAAAACAGGCAGGAAACCCAAACCCATCCTCTGCAGGAGCACGTGACACTGAGAGGTGCCGAGCTCAGGGCAGGATGTGGGAACATCCTGAGAGGAGAAAGACACCAAATACAAGTTAAAAGAGCCCAGGTGCCAAGGCCCAAGCCCAAAATTGCAATAGCAAGATGTGTCAGAGCTCGAGAGAGCCCAGTGCCCAGTGTTTGGATTTGTCTGAGATTCACCAAGCAGAGATGATGAGTTGAGAAGTCCCATAAACCAACTCTCTGCTCTGCACAAACACTGGAGTTGATCAAGCTTTGTGACTCTGAGTTTCTGCCATGGCCTTCCACGAGCTCCCTTGAGCCAGCAGAGAAGAGCCACCCCCCCCTCCTCTCTTCTCCCCAGCCCTGTGCTGGCTGCATGCTGGGCTCTGCTCCTGGGGCTGAGCCCCTGACCCTTGTCCTTCTCTGCAGGTTTTACACGTGCTGTGAAGGCTCCGAACCGACCGTGCTGCTCATCAAAACCACCCAGGGGGAGGTCAGTGTTTCCCAGGCAGAGGTGGGGAAGGGGACAGGGGGGCTGACCCCACTGGCAATTCTTGGAGCAGCCACAGGCCTGTGTGGTCCCTCTCCTGCCCTGCTCCGGGGTCTGTCCCAGCTCCCAGGAGAGAGCAAACTGCAGCTCCAGCCACCAAGACACACCTCAGATGGGGGATGCTGTGGGGAAACAGGAGCAGTTGGTGAGAGGAAGAGGGGCCATGAGTGATACCCTTTCACTGCAAATACCAAGCCGTGAATCCTTGCTGAGCAGCCTTTCCTGAAGTCAGCAGATGCTTTGTCTGAGCCAGGACTTGCTTTCAAAGCACTAAATGCAAGGTTCTCTCACTGATTGCACGAGCAGCCACACAGGGGAAATGGGGGAGAAACAAGGACAATTTCTAGTCAAAGTCATGAAATAACTGCAAAACCCTGATCCAGGGCCAGGGACTCTGAGAGGGGCTCATAAACCTGTATTTTCTCTCTCCACTCTCATCCAACAGTGGAGACAAGTTCTGTGAATTGTTGAGGCCTCCCAGAGATTTACTGACCTACCAGTGCTGATGTCCCAAGCCTGACACTTCAGCGTGGTGTGGAGACAAACACCTGCCACCCCAGGGCCCCGTGCAGTGACCTCCAAAACTTGGGTTCCCACACATCTGAGCTCATGTTATTCCTTGGCTGTGCCAAGGACAGGCTCGAGTTCCCAGCCCTTGGTAGGTCTCCTCCAGCCATGGTCAGGTCAAGGACATCCACACCAGGGTCAGCCTGAGGCACAGAAGCTGAGTGGACTCATGTCCAGAGCACCAGTCTCAGCTGGCACAGCACAATTTGGCTCTCCAGTTGCCCTGCCCTGCTGAGCCCACGGGCCACGGCTGGTGCTCCTGAGCTGGCTCCGGTCCTGGCCCATCCCCTGCTCATCCCTGTGCTCTCTCCAAAGGTGTGTGGGGCGTTTCTCTCCTCTGACTGGAGTGAAAGGAAGAAGAGTGGGGCAGCATCGGCCTTTTTTGGGACAGGGGAGTGCTTTGTGTTCACTGTAAGTCGTGCTTTATTTCTGGCTGTGTCCCTTAATTACTGTTTCCTTGACCCCTCAGACAGCTCAGGGCATGGTGGCCCTGAGCTGCTTCCCCCCCATGTCCCCAGCACTGCCCTGAGCTCTGGCAGGAATTGCTGTGCTGGATCAGAGCAAAGGGAGAACCAACTCCTGCCCTGGGGGCTCTCAGAGGCCCTACTGGGATGGCAGCAGGGCAGGTTTCTGCCCAGCTTCCTTGGGACAGTTCCTGGATGGGGCATTCCCAAATCAGCCCTGGCATCCCTGAAGAGGGAACAGGCTCAGTTGGACCAAGAGATCCCAGGGGCAAAGTCCAGCATCCATCTGATATCCCACTGGCATCCATCCAGCACCCACCTGTCTGTGCAGGCAGTGCAGGTTTGCCCATCTCTGGCAGCATCTGGCAAAGACAAAACCAATTCCTCAGCCACAGCCACCTCCAGGGCAGCCCTGGCACTACCAGGATGCCCTGCCCCTTCCCTGCCCCAGGCCCAGAACTGGCACACAGCATTTAATCTGAGCAACCTGCTGTGGTTGGAGATGTCCCTGCTCATTGCAGGGGGACCAGCTGGCCCTTAAAGGTCCCTCCAGCCCCAACTATTCCATGATTGTGTGGTTTGTCCCCTGGCACCGCTGGCCAGGCAGCACCATCCTCTCTCCCAGCAGTGCCAGGTGACCCGGGGGACAGGGCTCTCTCTCCACGTGTGTCCCGTTCGCAGGTGCGCCCCGAGCCCGAGCGGTTCGAGTGGGTGCTCATCAAGCAGCCGGAGCTGGCCAAGGCTGTGCCTCGCTCCCGGCAGCGCTCGCCGTCCCCGTGTCCCGAATCCCCGCCCGGCTCCTCCGGCTCCAGCCGCCTCACGGTGCCCACGCCGCACAGGAAGGGCCGTCTGTCCCCGTTCCTGGCCATCAGGCACTTCCTTCTGCCCTCCAAAACAGCCTCCATGTTCATGTCCGGCTCGCGGGACGGGATCGTTATCGGTAATTACCCATCGGGGCACCCGAGGGTGGGCCCCCTTTGGCTGGAAAGGGCCCTGCTCCAGGTTAAACCTCAGCTGCTTCCAGAGGGCAAAGACCTCCCGGTGTGGGATGTCAGTTTAAAGGCAGGGCAGGTGAAGGCAGCCCCCTCTTCCTCACCCTGGCAGGACAGTGCCAAGCCATACGAGGGTCGGGTGCTCCTTCTGAGAGCCCCCGAGGGTGCCCAAAGCTCCTGGCGAGGTTTGTACCCCTGGGGCTGGTGTGTCCTTTCCCAGCCCTTCCTTCTGTGTGGGATGGAGGTCCCATGGGTGGGAATCAGCCCGAGGAAGGGCTGGACACGGTCAGCGGAGCAGACACGAGGGTCAGGCTTGGGCTGGGGGTGGGATCTTTGTGCCCCAGCACTGCTGGGCAGGGGCCGGCAGAGGACCCGCTGTGAGTCAGAAATCCCTGCAGCACTGCCAGCCTGTGCCCCCCTCCCAGCGCTGGGGGCAGGGGCAGGGCAAGCCAAGGCACAGAGCCGGGCCGGTGCCGCTCGGGCGCGAGGTGGGAGGGCAGTCCTGACCTGGCGCTCGCTCCTGCAGGTGGAGGGGGAGGCCAAGCCCTGTCCCTCGATGCCAACCTGCTCTGGGGGCACACGGAGCACTGCGAGACCTTCGACAACCCCCCGCTCTGCCAGGAGGACTTCAAGGTGCAGCTCTTGGAAGTGTGGGGCTTTCAGAACGCGTAGGTCCCGTGGGGGACAGAGCCCCTCGTGTGCCACCCCCGGAGACAGGGACCCCTCCCCGTGCTGGCCACGCCCAGCCAGCCTGGGGCCATCTCTGCTGGCAGCTCTGCTCTCCATCCTCCTCTCCACGATCAGCCCTCACGGTGCTGTGGGGAGAGGGCAAAGCAGTGCCAGGAACGGGACCACGGGCACTGCCTTTGGGGACATTCAAGGTCCTCTCCTGCAGTTCAGACCCAGCCTGCTCCCCCCAGTCTGGCCCAGTTTAGGATGCTGGAGGGGAGGGCAGCCAGTCTGGGGTTTCTCACACCTCCCTGGCCTGTTTCAGCTTGGGAACCAGTGGCACCACAGCATGGGCAGGTTTTGTAGGAATTGAGCCCAGGCAAAACTCAGCACTGAAGTCCAAAACTCTCAGACCCCCAGCTCTGTGGCCCAAAGTCCAGTACAACCCTTCAAGCCATACACAGAGTTTTGTAGCCTCCATGGGTTACCAGGACTCCTTGAGCTCCATCAGCACACAGTAGAGACTCTTGTTATCTGTGGCTGGAAGTGCTGGTTGATGATTGGCAAAGTCCTGCTTGGTGTTTGCAGCTTGAACCCTTTGGTGTGAACCCACTTTTGGGGCTGAGCCCTCTGCTCTGTCCCCACTGCCCAGGGCTGAGGTGGCACTGTGGGCACTGAACACAGATGAGCCTCCACCAACAGGCCCCGACTGCCATGTCAGGACCACGGGGATGAGTCACGTTAAACCTGGAATGTGAACTGTCACCCTTGGTCAGACATGGCAAACTGCAGGGGGGCTGGAGACATGGGGAGCACTCTGGCTGCAGGAGGGGAACCTCTCCCAATCCCAAACACACCTTACACTTGGGGATTTCCTTAGATGTGTTCCACCTCTGCAGCCACTTGGAGCAGGAGCTGGTGCTGCCTCAGTGCTGCTGGCAGTGCTGGCAGGAGGACACAGGCTCATGTGTGTTCACTGCCCACAGTGCCACTTCAGCCCTGGGCTGGGCAGGGCATGGATGGCAGGAGGACATGGGCAGGAGCAGGGGATGGATGTCAGGAGAACACGGGCAGGAGCAGGGGATGGATGTCAGGAGGACATGGGCAGGAGCAGGGGATGGATGGCAGGAGGACACGGGCAGGAGTAGGGGATGGATGGCAGGAGTACACGGGCAGGAGCAGGGGATGGATGGCAGGAGGACACGGGCGGGAGCAGGATATGGCAGGAGCTCACACGGTGCCGGGCATGTGGCACACTGGGAATGCCCTGTAGCCTCCACAGGTATCCAGGGAAGAGGAGGAGGTGAGACACAGCCCCCGTGCCTGACCTGCACCCACAGAGCCCAAAATGAAAGAGCAGACTTGCTCCTCTCTTCTTTCCCTCTGCCAGGGTGTCCTCAAGATTTCTTTATTTTTATGATCATGTACTGGACTTGCTGTCCAGCTGAAAATTTCCCGTGGGAGTCCCTCTCCCTTTCCAAGAGCCTGTTTCCCCTCTCCTCCAAGAGATGGGAGACCTGAGAGCCCCTTCCAGTGCCTAAAGGGCCCCCAGGAGAGCTGGAAAGGGACTTTGGACAAGGGATGGGGGGACAGGAAAAGTGGGAACGGCTTCCCAGTGCCAGAGGGCAGGGTTAGATGGGACAGGGGCAGTGAGGGGTAACCAGCTCCCCCGCGCCTCGCTCCGCCTCTGCGCGGCGCTGGGTGGCTCGGCACAGCCCCCGCACCGGGCACGCCCCGCACGCCCGAGCCATGCCAGGCCCGGCCCGACGGAGCGGGGGCGCGGCTGCTGCGGCCACCGACCCCACGGAGGGACCGGCCCTACGGATGGACGGGCCCCACGGACGGACCGGCCCCACGGATGGACGGGCCCCAGCGGACGGACCAGCCCCACGGATGGACGGGCCCCACGGACGGACCGGCTTCATGGAGAGACCGGCCCCGCGGATGGACCGGTCGGGAATAAGCGATCCCAGCGGGAGCGGTGCGTGCTCCGCTGATCCTTTGCTTTGAGAGACAGGGAGGATCATTCCAGGAGGAAGGGGGCGAGAGGAACCAGGAGAAAGGAGATCCTGACCACCGGCTCAGCACGGACCGCGGCTCCAGCGGGAAAAGAGCTGCCCCTGCGACTGGTCGGGGAGGGACACGGCAGGAAACAGGGGCTTGGGAGCTGATTAATAAAAGCAAAAAGTCAATAAAATTATGTAATAAAATTATGTAATCGGTAACTAATGAGTAACTAAATGCCCCTTCTTGTTGAAATGTATAAATAGCGTCAAATTTGGATGAGCCGGGAGCCTTTTGGGGGGAACTCCCCAGCTCCCTGCTTTGGCCAACTGGGATAAAGAACAGCATTCCCTTGGCTCGGGGCGAGAACTGGAACGAGCTCCGGGATGTCCTGCCCACGTCCCCGCCCCACATCCCGGTTGCTGTGCCAGCCCCGTCCTGCCCCACCGGCAGCCGAGGGGCAGCAGGACACGGGGTTGGGGACAAGAGGGTCCCAGACTCGAGCTCCGGGGGCTCGAAGGTGAAAATGAGTGAAGAGCTCGGTTTTAAATGTGGCGCCTGGTTGTTTTCCACCAAAACACGCGTCACCCGCGGGCTCCCTGCAGGGTGCAGAGGATGGGGAAAGCCGTGCGCCCCCAGCTCCTCACGCACATCCCGAACGGTGAGGAGGCGGTGCCATCGCCAGGATCTGGGAAAAACAGCAGCGGGTTTGAACAGCGAGGAGATGGGCAGCGGAGACTCACCCAGGGCTGGGGGCACCTGGGGGAGGAACCAGTGCTGGTTCCCGTGGTGTCCTCTCCTGCACAGCCCCGGGGTCCAGCAGCCCCCGGCACCCCGCACGCTGCCCGCGGAGCTGCCCAGCGCCCCTCAGGGGCACCGGCTGGGCTGCACCAACATGCAGCTCCTCTTGCTCTGACACCGGTGGCACTGGAAGTCCCCAAATCCCCCCACAGGTCTGTGAGACTGTGCAGAGCCCCTGAGCACAGGTCCTGAGCCCAGGTTGCCCAGCTGCGGGCTGAGACATGACCTGGAGCATTTGTCCTGCCCTGCAGATAGAGAGGGAAAGTGGGATGATGCTCTGTGGTCCATGGAGACCCAGGGAAATACAGGATGGGCTCTGCATACTGATCTGGGGCCTCAGAGCCCACCAGGGAAGAATGTGTCCCAGATTAGACAGTTTGGATGTTTTTACCTGGTGTGAACAGCGCTCTGAGCCTCACGGATGAAGCTCAGCTGAAGGGGTCCCTGGGCATGGGTGTCTCCCTCTTTCACAGAGCTCAGGAAACTGTGGCAGAGCCGGGCACTGAGTGCCATGTCTGGCCACTCCTTGGACACCTCCAGGGCTGGGGACTCCACCACCTCTCTGAGCAGCCCCTTCCAAAGTTTAATCACCCTTTCTGGATCTCACACATCTTCTGAGATCCTGCAGCAAGTGTCTTCACTCATCCAATAGCCTGGAAGGACCTTCTCCACCCCCTGGCCCTGCAGTGCCACCACCAAGACCTGGGATTTCCGAGATGGTCCAAGCTGGTCTGGGACTTGATTTGGGGCAGAGTAGAAGTGGGCAGTGACAGGCAGGTACACATGTGGCTGTGACCCCCCAAAGTCTTGCAGTGCTCTCTCTGGAGTTGTATCTGAAGGCTGCAAACAGTGTGGGACTACTGGTGTCCCGAGGTCACAGGTGCTTCTCTGGGGGACCAGCTGCCCACTGTGCCACCCTCCCACTGCCAGGGGTCCTGGGGAGGCCCTCCAGGCACCAGAGGCTGTGTCTGTGCTGCTCAGGGAAGCAAAGAGTCCCTGAGCTTCCACAGAGTTCAGCACATCCTCTGAACCACAACACAGTTCAAACTATGCACAGGGCACCAGAGTTCAGCACAAGCCCCGGTCCCAGCTGGCCATAAAGTCTGTCCAAGGTGGGGCAGCACAAAGACTAACCCTTCAGGGAAGGGAAGGATCCCGAGGAGCACAGCAGCTCCTGGAGACACTGTCAGCTCACTCCTGTGTCCCTGAGGAGCTGCAGGCAGGGGCAGCCCAGGCTGGATCTCTATGGGGTCCTGCATGGGAACTTCAGCTCCCGGGGTGGTGCAGGCAGCTGAGATGCCTCTGCACCTCCCAGAACCAGCTGGTCAAGGCCAGGGGAGAGCCAAGGGAGGGGCAGGGGCCTGTCTCTGATCTGCTGAGCTCTGCAAGAGCCAAGTGCTGAGATGCAGCCAGTGTTTTTGCCTCCAACCTTCACCAAGAAGTCCAGGACACATGGAGAGTCCTGGGCTGTTGCTGCTTGTATATCCCTTTGGCTTTCACTCCACAGGATTGCTGGACATATTCCCAGGATACAGGGATAGAAGTTGCCCAGAGGAAGTGTCCAGGAGAGCACAAGCAGGGAGCTGTTGGAGTCAGCTTTGGGGAGAGAACGGGCAGCACAAGGTGTCCCCACGCTCCTCACCATCCTGTCTCCAGCTGAGGGGGCTGCTCCCCATCCTGCCTGTCCCTGCTGCCTCTCTCCCTGCCTCTCTGCCTTTCCTGATGTTGAGATCCTTTCTAGCTGCTCGGGATTGCCCTGAGCATAGGGAATGTCCCTTCCCCTACCACTGTGCAGTTGTGTGCAACCCCCAGGTGCAGATGCCATGGGTGGAGCAGCACTGGCAGCGCCCTGATAGCCCCACAGACCCTCCCCCAGTGCCTCCTGCCCTGATCCTCGTGGGAATTCCCCGCCACCCACCAATTCCCCTTTCCATTTACATACAGCTGCTGCTCACGGAAGGGCTTCCTGGGATGGAAACCTCCGGCAGGGTTTCGGAGCGGAAAAACGTGTGAAAACCTGCCACAAGGGGCTGCCTGCGAGGCAAACGCCTCCCGCTGCTCCTCCCCGGCTCGTTCGCTCCCTGGATCACCACCCGGATCACCCGCAGCACCCTGGCCGTGGGAGCCCTGCGGTGCTGCTGACTGTCCTCCTGCTCCCTGCGGAGCAAAGCTGTTCCCAGGGCTCCTGCCTGGCCACGGGCACCAGGACTGGGGCACTTTGAAGCCAAGCCACCCTGGATGTGGACACTTCCCAGCCCAGGACACCCACCCGTGCTGGGACACAGCTGGCTGCAAACTCTGCCCTTGGAGAGGGTCAGATTCTCACCCCACTGTGCTCCCCAGGTCGGGATAGCCTGGCACGGTCAGGGTGCCCCAGCTGGCACCACCCCAGCCCCCCAGGAACTGCTGTGCCACCTCCCACCCCTGAAATTGCCCACCACAAATGGCCAAGTTTGCTTTGGCAGCTTTTCTGCAGGAACACCCACGGGAGGGGCTGGATCCTGCTCAGGCTGCGGCTCGGGGGGCACCCACACCGTGTGTCTGCACAGCCCTTTGGCCCCTCCGTGCAGAAAGGGTCCATCAGGCAGAAAATCCCGGGAAAAAGACTCAGGGAGCCGTCACTTCTCAAAAGCTCCGCCCAGGGCCCCGTTCCCCTCGTTCCTCTGTGCAACAAATCAGAGGGTATTCCCAGCGCGGCTCTCCTGCTGCCAGACCGAAGCGCTCCACTGCTGCTTTTGTCTCCTGTTCTCATTTCCTTCCCTCTCCTTTGCTTCCCTGTGGCCTTTGCTGGGAAGTTAACACCGTTTTTGTTGGGAATGCGTCAGCAGAGCCCTGTTCCCCCAGCTCCCGTCACAGCTGAGGGTGGGAGATGCAGGTGGGTGCTGAGGGCACTGGCTCCGAGGAGGCACTGCCAGAACAGTGGCTGAATTGTCCAGTTCTGGCTTCAATCCCCGACAGTTTTCCCCCTCCTCTGGTTTTGGGCATTCGGGCATCCCCCACGCCCAGCCTGGTGCTCCTGGGGCTGGGTGAGGGGGCTCGGCAGGGTGGGTGGCAGGCAGGGGGGCTGGAGGTCGCTGGGGCTGTCCCACGGATCGGTGGGCAAGGAATGCTGTGGGGTACAATCCCTGCCCCCTCCACCTTTCCCCATCCAAGCAGAGTTTGCAGCTCCGCAGCTCCAGATGCACAACTCAGGTCCTGGAGCCACCCGAACGGAGGTGACACCGCAGCACACCAAGGGACAGAGCAGTCTGTGCTTCAGCATCCCTGTCCAGGGTCCTGGGTGCCCTGCAGGGACAGAGGGCACAGGGACAGGATTCCCTGGGCTCAGACACAGCTTGAAACCGTCCATCAAGTACCCAACACGCCTCCTCTGGGACTGCTGGAGGGATCCACCCTGCTCTGAATCCCCTGTCTTCCTGGGGTCTGGAGAAATCAGGCGTGGAGAAGTGGAGGGGCTCTCTGAGGTGACCCCTGGGTGTACAACAACCAGCCAGTTGTCCCTGTGTCCCCAGCCCAGCTCCCGACAGGGACCATTCCTGCTCCACGAGAGCCAATCCCTCATTCCGTCTGTGGGGAGGGGATTTGCCTCCGCATTTCCCTGCCGGTAGGAAGAGAGTTCGTGTGAAACAGTGCAGGCAGAAATCCTCACTGAGGGTGGCACCCTCACCACGGAGCTGTGGCACGACACTGATCTCCACAGACACAGTTCGCAATTGAGCCTCTCAGGGGCTGCTAGGGGGCTCCAACCCCCATCGTTCAATAAATCACTTGACTGCATCTCATTTTATGTGGGTTTCTGGTAGTTTATTTCTCGGTCCTCTTCGTTATGAGTTGTAGTAGTTGTGGAGAGAAGGGAAGAGGAGCAGAGAAGGAAAAGGGGAGAAGGGGAAAAGGGGGCAACTATGTTTACATTAACCATATTGAAACTAAACTTTGGCAAGAATATTTAAGTTTCAGGAGGGATTATATTCAGAATTACTTTTTCACACAGTTACACACAATCTCAAAACCTCCACACACACCGTGCAAACTGCCCAACATCACCCAGCTAGAGCTAATTATTAGTAATACATATTTCCTAAAAATTGCTAGATCTAAACAGTCTTAATGCAACTTATTTTAACTTTATAAAAGAGCTCTATTGATGTTACTCCGTGGGGCTTCTGCAGCTTCATTTCTTGCCTTCAAACCCCCTTCAAATGGAAAGGTGCAGAGACAACAGCACTGATCTCTGCTGAGAGGCAAACAGTGAAAGAGGCACCAGACACCAGTCCCAAACACAGAAATTCTGATGGGATTTAGCCAAAAAATCCCTTTCAGTAAGAGGGTGGCAGGACCCTGGAGCAGCAGCCAGTGAGGCTGAGGGATTTCCATTCTTGGAGGTCTCTCAGCTACCTGATCTACACTGCCCCACTTGATCAGGGGTTGGTGTCTCTGAACCTCAGACCTTGAGTTTTGAGGGCACCAGCCTTGCTCAGGGGAGCTCTAAAAGGACTTCCCTCTCCTTCTGTGAACCTCCCAGGGCCGGGGCTCACAGGTGGAACAGCAAAATTCCTCTCTGGCAGCTTCCAACAGCTTTTGGGTGGAGGGGTCCAGAGCGTTCCCACCTCACCTGGCCAGTAAGAGCCACAGCCCCAGACCAGATGCTGGTCTTGAAACCAGAAAACCAGTTGGATTTGTTCACAGGACTCACCCTGGAGAAAAGCCTGAGGGCCCTCAAGTGCCATTTAGTGCAGAAGTCCCATCCTTCACACTGAGCTGTGCCTGAGCCCTCCCTCAGGTTCCCAACAGCTCTGCCCTCTGTGCTCCCAGCTGCTCTTTGTGGCTTTGCTGCACAGCAGATTTGCAGGCAAAGAGCAGGTTTGCACCCAGCCTTGACAGGAGCTTGTCCCCAGGATGGAAAAGGGGCTGAACCGGGTTTTGATCTGTTTCCTCAATGCAGATGGCAGCCAGAAGAGGTGGCCCCACTCAGCCCCAGGGGTCCAGGGGGCTGTAGGGCAGACAAGGAAAGGACAGAGACTCAACAAGAGTGCTCAGTAAATACAGCCACGTCCTCCCATCCTGCTCACACGTGGGATCTTCCTGCCTACCTGCAGATCCCACGTCCTGCATGGCCCCATCCCTCCCTGGGAGAGCTGGAGTGGTGCCAAGGCACAGCTGAGCCCCAGAGCTCAGCATTCCTGCCTGGAGCTGCCCCTGCAGCCTGGCCATGGGCAGGCACTGACCCTGGAGACAGAGGTGGGCACTGCCAGCACATGTCCCACTCACTGGAGCCTGGGCACTGTCTGGGAGCACAGAGGTCCAAATCCACAGCCTCATTCCAGAAACCACTTCCAGCCAGCAAACGGCCCTTTGCAGATCCAAGAGACAGGAAACATCTGCACTGTCACAGCTGGAGGCTCCTCTGTAAACACAGGAAACACCCACCAAGCAGCCACTTCCCCTCCAGTCTGTGATCAGGTGGGACAAGTGGAGCTCCACCAGCTCCATCCCACTGTTCCCAGCTCCATCCCACTGTTCCACCCTGGGGCTGTGGTCTGGCCAAGGGGGGTCTGGCAGGGGGCAGCCCTTGGGTGGGACAGGCCCCTCAATGTGCCACCACAGGGCATGGAGGTGCTGGGGCTCAGGGTGCTCCCCGTGCCCTGGCTCTTGGCCCTGGCACTCTCAAAACTGAGCCAAGCTGGGCTCTACAGCTGGTTCCTTCCATGACTGCTGATGGACAGTGAGTGGACCAGGGACAGCACCCAGGGAATGGCTGGAGCTGTGCCAGGGCAGGGGCAGGTTGGATCTCAGCAAAAGGCTCTT
>JAOXXN010000230.1:1206489-1219741 GCA_026770055.1 Myrmophylax atrothorax
CTAGGGTGGTTGGTATGAGGGGGCTGTTGCTAGTGGGGTTGCTATGGGGGGCCATTGCTAGAGTGGTTGTTATGGCGGGTTGTTGCTAGGGTGGTTGGTATGAGGGGGCTGTTGCTAGGGGGGTTGCTATGGGGAGCCATTGCTAGGGTGGTTGCCATGGGGCCCATTGCTAAGGTGGTTGCTATGGGGGGCCCATTGCCATTGGGGGGCTCCACCCTCTGTGCCTGCTGGGCACAGCCCAGTGCCAGGCAGGGCCATTGAGATGGAGGTGCCAGAGGACTCCAGGCACATCCTGGCAGGAAGGTTTGCCCATACAGAGCCTTCTGGGGATCTTCTCCTCCCATGAGAAGGAGGGGTACAGAACCTCCCCATCAATGTATCCTCTCTCTCCTGGAAGAGGAGTCTCCTGCACTCCTGTAGCCTCCACAGGAACTCCATCTCCACCATGGTCACAAGGATTTCATAGTCTCCTTTGAGGAGAGGGCACCAAACCCACCCCAGGTTTGAGCTCAGGTGGTGGAGCACCAGTTTGAGCTGGGAGAACAGCTGGGTGACAAGTGTGTGGGAAGGATGGATGGATGGATGGATGGATGGATGGTGGATGGATGGATGGATGGATGGACGGATGGTGGATGGACGGATGGATGGTGGATGGACGGATGGATGTACGGATGGTGGATGGACGGATGGATGGACGGATGGATGGACGGATGGATGGATGGATAGACGGACGGATGGATGGATGGATGGATGGATGGACGGATAGATGGAAGGATGGATGGACGGATGGATGGATGCATGGATGGATGCATGGATGGATGGATGGATGGATGGATGGATGCATGGATGCATGGATGGAGAGTCAGTACAGAATGGGTGTTAGATGGAGGTGCCTCTGCACGGAGGAAAGGCTGTGAGGTGAATGGATCAATGAGAGGATCTCCACAGCTCTCCATGTGGGAAAGGCAGAAGGTACAGTGGATGTGGGGAAGATACAGAGGATTATTCAAGGCCACCTTGCCATGACACTCTGACCCTCCTGCACCTCCTTCTTGAGCTGTGAAAACGCCAGGGTTATGCTTCCAGTTCTGGGATGTCCACAAGGACAGGAAGGGGCCCAGGAAGCCCTGGCCAGTGTTGCAAAGGGACACAACCCGAGCAGCTGAGAGGTTGGCAGGTGTTCTGCTGCAGCAGCTTCTCCTGCAAAGTGTCCTACCAGCAGCTGAGTCATCTTCCACCGCTGTCCCCACCCATCACCCAAGGCATCCTCCTCTGCAGAGGAGCTGTCCTGCAGGCAGTGAGCACATCCTGCTGCCTGGGCTGCACTGCCAAGTGTCCCTGTCCCCTCCTTCCCTTCCTCTGTCTCCAAGAGCTGGGGAGGGCTGTCTGCAGGCCATGCTGTGGTCCAGCTATGCCTGTTGGTCCCTCTTCTTCTCCCTGTGCCAGCTGATCTCAGCTGGGCTGGTGTCCCTTCACCAGCACGGACAGGCCTCCTGGCACACCCCAGGGTGTGCCATTTCCCTGGCTGCAGAGCCCACCCTGCCCTTCCCACACTGACAGACCTTTGCACGAAGGCAGCAGGGCTCTGAACCCTGGGTAATGGCTGTGTAATGCATCATTAGCAGGAGAAGGTGGCATTTTTATGGCATGGAGATGGGAGAAGTGGGAATTACGCAGGGCCCAGGAGTGCTTCCTGGCCAGAGATCATCAGCAGGATCCATTAGGAACCAGGCTCAGAGAGCCCCAGCTCCATCAGCAGAGATCTCTCCATCAATAATTGAGCAGGAGGCTCCTCCAAGCTGCCTCCCCTCCCTGCCCCCAGTCTGGCTCCAGTCAGGGGCTGGGGTGGGGCTGGGCTGGCTGCTCCAGTGTGGCCAGTGCGGGACACGATGGGATGGGAGGTGACACCGACCCAGCTGGGTGTCCCTTGTTGGCTCCACATCTAGCACGTGGCAACCACCCTTTTCCACCAGGGACATCCCACCCCTTTGGACTCTGTAGTGCCCACACCTTCACCTCCTCCACCATGCTGGGGTCTCCTCTACCATCCATGTCCAGTGGTCACAGCCCAGTCCAGGCAGGGCCTTGGGGATGGAGGTGCCACAGGACCCTTTCCCCTGTGCCAACACACAGGGCATGGACCTGGCCTGGAGTCTTCCCCTGGGGCTTTGCAGGAGAGGGGGATTTTCTGAGCCTCCAATGAGATCAGAGCTCTGGCAGTGCCTGAGGGGCTCAGCCAGTGCCCCCCTGTGAGATCAGTGCCCACGGCAGGGAGGGCTCTCCGGGATGAGATCCCCAAACCCTCAGCTGAGGGATCTTGGGGACAGGAAGGGGCTGGAGCTGGTCCCTTGGTGAGAGGCTGATTTCTCTGCCCTTTGGCTCTTGGCAGCACAGCACTCAGAGCTACAATTCTCACCATTGCCTGGCCCCAGCACCAGGGGCCTCATCCTGCTCAGCTGCCCAGGAGGTTTTACACTTCCCTGTGTCATTCTCCCAGATTCTTTTTGTATAAAACTCAGTGATCTACCTCGAAAAAAAACCCTGGAATATTATCAAAGATAATATTCTCCTTCCAGTAACAGCTGGCAAAGACCAGCAAATGCATTTTCTGGGAAGAGCTTCTTTTGAGCAGGTTTTGCCTTAAATGGTGTCCCATTTTGCAGCACCAAACTGAGCTGGGAAAACTGTTTTCTCTGTGTGAGGAGTGATTTCTGTGCTGGCTGGTGGTGAGTGCCCCCCATGGTCACTGGTGGCAGGGCCGTGCCAGGCAGGGCTCAGAGGGGCTGGCGTGGGGGTGCCCTGGGGTGCTGTGGGGCCAGTCCTGGGCACCAACACTCCGTGCATGGTCAGATCCTGGTCCAGGAGCCCTGACATGTCTTTTCTGCAGCCAAGGTGAAGACACTCAGGGTTTGGAGTCCACCATGGAATGCCCGAGGGTTGGAGGCAGGGGTTTAGTGAGGAGCTGCATACTGAGAAACATTCCCGTGGGATTGGAAAGCCTGGGGTTATTTTACTTAACTATAAGGGGTGTGGAGCCTCCTGGAAATCCCCTCCAGGCTTGCTGGATGCGCCAGGAGTTGGAGCTGCCAGCCCCTGAGGCAATCCAGGATTGTCGGTGGCTGTTGTGACATCAGGGTCTCCAGGGGTCCTTGTGGGAGCACCTCCTTGGGGACAGCTGATGATGTGACTCCTGCAGTGAGATGTCACCCCCAGCCAGACCTGGGCACCGCCTGGCGTGCAAGGGTTTCATCCCAAGGGTTTCATTCCCTGTGGGCTCGTTGTGTTGGTGGAGAGCAGCATGAAGCACTGCTGAGCATCACTGATGGAAGGGAGGAATTGGTTGGTGGCCACTCAGGGAAAGCAGTAGCCACGTGTGCCCAGTGACAGCAACTGAACTGCAGGAGCATTGCATGGGGACACAGAAAGTACCAAGTGCCCGTCCCCAGAGGGTGTAAGAGACAGTCTGAGGGTGAAGGCAGTGCTGGCCCAGTGTGCAGAGGGTGGAGGAGCTGCTCCTCCTGCTGCCTCCCACCCCACCCAGCCCCCCTGGCACCCCCGGGGTTGGGCAGCTGCAGCAGGCAGGGCTGGCGAGGGTTAAATCCCGGTGCAGAGCCCACTCCCTCCAGCTGGGCAGCTGTGCCGGAACCAGCTGGAACCGGGCACTGCCCACAGGACCAGGCATCCCACCCCTCCAGCCTGGGCGGGCTGGATGCAGCTGTGCAGGGAGGGACAGGGGGGTTTGTGCAGAGGGATTTGTGCAGTCTGGGAGAACCAGTTCATCCAGGATGTGCAAATCCTGCTTGTTCCCCCCAGCCCCAGCTCAGGGGGATGAGCTGCTGGGCAGGTCCCACGTGCAGGAGGAGTTGGTGGCCTCTGGCAGGTCAGGGGGTGCTGGTTCCTCTCCACCCCCAGCCAGGCTGAAATGCAAAGCTGAGCAGGGGGGTCAGCTCAGGATTTCTCCAAACGCTGTATCTGCCACCATTCCTGGCTGCAGGCTGTCTCCTCCCCTGACAGCTGGGGATGGATGTGGCTGGAAGGTTGCCCTGTGGAAGGCTGGCTCTTTCCTGGGCAGAGGGCACTCATTGGCAGAGACAGTTCAGTTGCTTATCTCAGGGTTACTGCTTGTGATCTTCTGACTCTGCTTCTGGAGTCCTGGGAATTCTCAAAAATCTTGGAGATCCTCCTAATAGGGTTTTATCTTTGAAGGAAAAAGAATTCATTAATGTCCCACTGCTGCACTGACTGCAAAGGCAGAAGAGCCAAAGTGCCTGTATTTTTTAAAGCTTCTTTTTTAAAAGCTTCCTTGCCCTGGAGAAGCTTCTCTGTGTTGCCAGAGAGGGGTTAATGATGCTGATGTTTCCTGCTGATGTTCTGTCTGGTTCATCCCACACCTGCTGCCACGTTTTCCAGCTCCCCTGTGAAGAGCTGCTCCTGCAACCAGAGGTTCCTGCTTCACCCCACCACCTCCTGCCAGGAGACAACCAGCTTTGGAAAAGGGAGGTAGCAACTTTAATGGAACAGTCCCAGAGAGGTGACACCAAACTGGTCCCCCCAGAACAGAACAGGACACTGCAAACACCCTGGCACCGGCTCTGCTCTGCTTGGC
Organism: Myrmophylax atrothorax; assembly: GCA_026770055.1. Taxonomy (NCBI): domain Eukaryota; kingdom Metazoa; phylum Chordata; class Aves; order Passeriformes; family Thamnophilidae; genus Myrmophylax; species Myrmophylax atrothorax. The sequence goes on from JAOXXN010000230.1 coordinate 1,211,096, forward strand.
ATGTTCAGCCTTGGAGCTGCTCAATGTGCCTGGAGCCATCCCTTAGCAGGACATCCCTCTGATGGATGTTCTGGGGAACTGGGAGGTGGGGCAGGATTAGGGCACAAACATGGCTTGGTTTCAGCCCTCAGTGATTTTGGGACCTGCCCAGCACAGCTGTGGGGTTGAGCAGGGAACCCTCCTGCCCAGGCTGGGGACACAGCGTGGCCACAGGGGACAGCAGCAGCAGCAGCCCTGCCACCAGCCTCCTGTCCTTGGAACCAGAGACAGAGAAGAGTTGCTGGTTTCCTCCCCAAACAGGGGTTCCCACCCTGAAAACCCTCCCACAACCCCCCCTGCCCTTGCTATTGGGGAAAAATGCCAACATCAGGGACAGCAAGGACACCAAGGGCCTGATGTCACCCATAAGTCCCCTATGGCCCGTGCTGTGCTCTGGGCAGCAGGAAGGTGGGGGTGCCCAGCTCTGCCCTCCCTCTGGAGCCCCAGGGGTGGTTTCTGTGCTCATGACATGGATGATGGAGCTGATGACGTGGACTGAATGCAAAGGAACGTGCACACTGGGCCCAAAGCACATCTCCAGCACCTCAGCACAGGCTGGGGAGGTCTTTCTGATGTGGTGGGGAGGTCTTTCTGATGTGGTGGGGAGGTCTTTCTGATATGGTGGGGAGGTCTTTCTGATGTGGTGGGGAGGTCTCTCCTTCATCAGGTCGCTGCATTCCCTCATGGAGCCTGTTCACAGAGCGTGCCTGGGCTAAGAGACACCCCTGAGGGCCACTGTCCTGTCAGCTGCTCTGCTGGCAAGAACAGAGGGCAGCACCAAAAGCCATCACAGATGCAGCTTCTCCAGGACACCAAATCACAAAGAAATACTTTTTGGCAAAGTTTTAAAGAACTGAGACGAGGTGCCTGTACAGGAAAGTGCTGAACTCTTCAACAGGTGTCATGTATTTGATAGGTGTTATACACGTTTCCATCCCACACAAGTGTCTCCATGGTCAGCTGGACACAGGGGGATGGAGACATGGGAGAGCAACACATCTGCTCTCCTCTCACCTGAGATGTGTATTTTGAGTCAGCCAGGGAGTTTGTTCCCGTGTTGAGCCTCCACAGTTTGGCAGCTGAGGCACTAAATCCTTCCCTGGCCTTTGCAGCTCCTCTTGGCTCCAGCAGCTCTTTGAACCAAGGCCTTCAGTGTTTCATTAAGAGCCACTCAGAAAGGTCCTGAGAGCTCAGTGAGATGAGGTAAAACACACCTAAGACTTCTACCCAGCCAGCAGCTGGATCTGGTTGGGAACTCCTCTGTGCTGTCTGGCTTTGCTGTCTCTCTCCCTGTGGAATGCACCAAAGCACAGAGCAGATCCCCAGCCAGGGCACTCTAGATGTGAGCCCTGAGGAACCAGATCTCCCCCACCCTCTGGTGAGGTCTGCAGAGCTGCTCCAGGCGGTCAGCTGGACCCTGTGGGTCTGTGGCCCATGGTCAGGACGGTGGGCAGAGGCTCCACTGCCACCAGGGGCTCGTGTTGTGCCCTCTGAGAGAAGAGCAGTGGGCAGGAGGTGAGAGCAAAGTGCTTGGGCAGGATGCAAAAGAGGTATTGATGCTTCAAGGGGCATCTTCAGTGCCCAGAGCACTGACAGGGTGCCCAGCAGGGCAGGGTGGCCCAGCTCCTGCTGTGTTCTCAGTGCTGGTTTTGCAAGAGTAGCACAGCAGAGTCCTTGGACGGTGCTGTTCCTCTTCATCTGCTCACTCCTCACATTCACACTCATCCTTTCCTGTTTCCCTACAAACAGACAGGGAAAAGGGATGTGAATATTTAAAAGACCCTGATAACAGCTTAGAGATTCAAGATCTCTCCAATAAAGGCATCTAAAATCAAAACACTGGGACTCAGGGGACCGTTTCCCACAAGCCAGATCTGATACAGAAGCAGGAGCAGACTTTTGTTTGCCATGGGGTTATCCAGGATGTCTAGGGTGTCCAGAAAGTCCAGGATGACCAGATCCGCAGCCACATCTCCTGAGCTGGGCACTGTGGGCTGCCCAGGGATATTCAGGATCAGCCCAGGGGAAGGTACAAGCAAGGCTGGAAACATTTGGTCACAAAAGGAGGAGCTTTCCCTCCCTGGAGGATTCAGACACATGAGCTGATATCGTTGGGGTTGATGTTCCCTCCCCAAGTGCCAAGTGGGGGATGCCACGGCTGCAAAGGGGACTAGAGAGGATTCTGGAGTGCCCTTCCACAGCACTTTGGGGGCTGAAGGGTCAGGGCAGGCAGCACTGGAGGGTGCTGGGTTTGGGCTGCTCAGGTGGGTGGGAAGCACAGACTGGTCAGGGGGCAGAGGAAGGCTGCTGGTTCCTGGTGCCCTGCACGCATGGGCTCTGTGCCACAGCCACTGGGCTGTGCCATGCCTGTGGCTGGGAACACCCCCAGCAGCCTGGAGCAAACAGGCTGAGTACAAACCACAAACACCCAGCGGGGAAAGATAAGCCCTTGAGTGAACACCAGCCTGGGCTTGGGCCAGCTCTGCTGGTGCTGCCCAGGACTGAGGGACCCACAGGGGCCTCACTCACCCCCCTCCTGCTGCTCTGCAGCCTCTGGGCTCTGGGACAGCAGCAAAAAGGAGGACTGTGAGGATTATGAAGATTTCTTGAATTATGAAGGTTTTGAAGCTGCAGGCAGAGTGGTACCTCCTTGTACAGATGGGGACGGTGACAGGTAATTAAAACCTTGAGAAAACTGGCAAGATAACTAAAATAAAGTGAGAGAAGGGATCTGAGAGAAGCAAGCTATGGGCTTGGAATGTGTGTAGATAATCTCTCATGAAACCAAAAGTACATCTGGACAGTGAGTAACATCCAATTAGAAGCTGTAATGAAGTTTATGGACACTGTCACAAACCTATGAAAACTGACCATGGGTAGGATTTAGAATATATATAGTGTAACTTGTAACTTGTTAGGGCTTTTTAGTTCCTTTATTCTGTAGTTTCTTTCTTTGTATTCTACATAGTTTAATAAATTAGCTTGTGTGTGACACCTGCCACCTGTGTCCCTTTGACCACCACAACGAATTGTGACCACAGAGGACCCACCTCCCTGGGATGGAAAGGACACTGGAGACCACCAGAGCTGGTGCTCTGAGGTGCTGGGCTGTGGGTGCTCCCCATGGGACCTGGTGGGCCAGGGAGGCAGGAGGAATCTCACAGTCCCTGTCAGGACCACACGTGGGGGGTTTCCCCCTGTTCCTGCCCGTGCAGGGGGCAAGTTGAGGTCCCCACGTCCTGCCTGTGCCCATGTCCCTCTGTGCCAGCTGCCTGGAAGGGGTGCAGGATGCTGAAGGCTCCTTGCACACACTCACACAGATCAAGAGACACGTTGGGCTTGGTTTGTGCACCACGTGCCCACAGGTTGGGGGGTGGCCCTGCCTGGAGCCAGGTGAGCTGGGTGACTGTCACAGGCCACAGCTGGACCAGAGGGGGCAACTGTGCAGCAGGGACAGGGCACAGGGAATGCAGGATCCTGGGGGCTGGTTCCCCAGCTCGTGTGTGCTGGGAACACTGGAGGCTTCTGCTCCTCCATGGAGCTGGCTGTGGGCTCACCAGTGCCCCCCAGGAGGTCTGGCAAGGGGCTGGCAGAACTTCCCTGTGTGTGTGTGACCATCACCCTCCAGCCCTCACCATCCCCACACTTTCCCCTGCCACTTGTTGCTGATGTGATGGATCATCCAATGGCTTTGCTCCCCAACAAGCTTCATCCAGGAGGGGCTGCCCCACCAGCCCAGGAGGCAGGAGGGCCCAGTGGGGATGGGGACCTCACACCATCTCCCGCTGGGTTCCCTTGGAGACGCCACCGGCTCTGTGAGTGACACGCCCAGGCACGCACCCAGCGAGGGACAGACTTTGCATGGTGACAAAGTCCCCAGCCAAGCTTTACAGGCTGGATTGACAGGCTCAGAACCAGCAATTAAAAATCCCAGAGCAAATAAAGGAGGGTGTTGGTTGCTGTTGCCCTTCCTTTCTCTGCAGCTGCAGTAACCAACTGATGCTTGTTACAGGCTCTTATCCCGAGGTGCATCAAGGAAATTCTTGCAGGAGATTGTCCCCAGGGCACATGGGTGGAAAAGCACCCTGAGGTGGAGGGCACGCTTGGTGGAGAGCAAAGCTGAGCTCCTGGCCTGGGCATCCTGGCACATGAGGGCTGTAAAGCACCACGACTCAACTGCAGCTTCCACCCTCCTGGGGGAGTCAAGAAAACTTCTTGTCTGTCTCTTATGGTCACTGCCAACAGGACAGGAAATAAAGAGACATCAGTAAATGATAAAAAGGGATGTTTCTCCTGGGTTGTGGGAGGCTTTAGAAAAAACTGTGCGAGGAAATCTCCCTCTCATGACTGGAGGGTGGAGATCGTGTCCCTGGCTGGTTCCTGGGGGGGAGGAACATGCCTGGGGGCACTGGCCTGGCTGAGGTATCAAAAGGAGAGGGGGGTGAGTCTGGGCTCTGCTCTGACACTCACCCAAGTGCCAGTGGGGCACATCTCCCCCATCTCTGCCTCCTCTTTGGCCCATGCACTGTTATAAAATCATCAAGTCCTTGACTGAGGGTTGGCTCCTGGTTGGGGCATCCTCCCACTGCCATCCCCATTTTGCCATGGGCCACACAGCTCCAAGCACTGTGGGGCTGCTCCTTCTTTAACTTGGGCTGATTGACTCCACAAGCCCTGCCAGCACAGCAGGAACATCCCCTCGGGATGCTGGCAGGGAGGTGGGCGCTGTCCATGCCGTGGTGCTCTCCCCCACACAGACATTCCCACCCCTTCAGCTTTGCAGTGGCCTTTCTGCCCAGAGGTGGGGACAGAACTGAACCCTTTGAGGCAGCTCTTGGCTGACCTGGAGGTGTCCAGGTCAGCCCCAGCCCCTGCATGCGATGCTGATGCTCAGTGTGTGGGTTTCTCCTGCTCTCTGTAGGAGCAGCCAAGGCCCATCTGCCTGATCTTTCTGCCCTTGGGTGGCTGCCAAACAAACCTGGACCAGGCTGAGATTAAGAAGGCACAGTCTCAAAGCCAAGGGTCAGACGTGGCACTTTGTACCCAGTTTCTGTGTGTTCAGCCTTTGTCACCAGCTGTGCCCAGCACATCACACAGTGCCTGGGTGGCACAACTTTCACTTGGTTTCCCCCATTCCTTTGCTGGAAAAAACATTCCCCGTTGGCAAAACCTGCCAGCAGTGCCCAGGATGTGATGGGGGTACCCCAGTGAACAGCTGGGTTTGCTCACACCACTTAACAGAAGTTTTGGTGCTAAAACCAGCCTGGATGTGGATGGTTCTTGTTGACTTTCCCTATTTGCCCAGGGTGTCCTGCCAGGACACACAGTCCCTGTCCCTCTGCCACACAAAGCTGTCACAGGAGAGCAGCAGCTCCCCAGGCCCCTCAACTCCCAGCAGCATCTGAGGGGAATAAACCCTGGATGTCAGCAACCTCCAATTCCACCAAAATCTTCCTCCCCAGATTCATTCAGAGACTCATCTCATCCAAACCAACTTTCTGGTCATCATTAATCCATTCCAAAGCATTTTTAACTCTAATGTTACTCCTGGAAGTGCCTGTCACCAACAGGAAGGTCTGATTGCCCTGCCAAGCCCTCTGCATTCCCCAACGCCAGCAAAGCATCCCTGTGCACCCTGAGCTGTGGGTACCTTTCCTCTGGAGGTCCACCTGGCTGGTTGATGCTGCAAGGACCATCTGGCCCTTCCCTTTGGTCTGTTTTGGATGCTCTTCTCCAGCTGACCGATGTGTCGGATCTTCCCAGAACGTGATGTTGCTGCTCCGAGTTCCCATTCTGGCATTGCTGGAGCCCCGAGTCAGCTCCAGTCCAGCTCCCTGCAGGGCACCTCGATGTTGAAGGTGTACCAGAGGACCCAGAAGAGGAGGCTGAAGGCGAGCAGCAGCGCTCCCCCGTAGACAAAGAAGTCCCAGGAGCTTAGAGGAGCCAAAAGCCCCAGGAGGAGGAGGATGAGCCCCACAGCATCCCAGAGCAGAGCCACGAGGGCCAGCACAGCACAGCGACCCACGAGCCTGGGGAGGCCCATGGTGGACCCCCGTGGGGACCCTCAGGGTGGGGGCACAGGGGCTGGCAGCATCCCTGCCCTTGCTGCCGCTGCCTCGGCTCCAGGGCTGCCAAGAGGAAGTACAAATGTCCAAACACACCTTGCAGAACAATCGGGAGGGAGCACAGACACAGCTTTAACCGTTTCATGGCCCTGGCCCTGCCTACCCAGGGGCACATCCCAGTCCGTGTGAGCCCTTTGGAGAAGGGACCCCCCCCAGGGCACCCTGTGAGCAGCCCAGTCTGTCTGAATGGTCCAGCTCTGGTCCCACAGCAGGGCTGTGCTCCTGCCATCTGAGATCCAGGGCACCTCGTGCCACTTTTGGGCAGCATCTTCCATGCCAAGATCACAGGGCACTGGCTCTGATGTCCCAGTGGCAGCCTGGAAACCCTTTCTTTACAGCTAAACTGAGGGTGGGAATTTGTCCAGGGTGCCAGAAATGCATCACCCTCACTACACCTCCAAAAAGCAGGTCCTGCTGGAAAGCCCCACATCAGACAACCTGTGGCACTGCCCATCCCAAAAGCAGGAACCAAGCGAGGCAGGGATGAATCCCCAAGCGAGGCAGGGATGAATCCCCAAGCAAGGCAGGGATGAATCCCCGAGCAAGGCAAAGATCCCCAGAGCTCCTGGCTTGTCTCTGAACATCCAGCATGGCTTTGTGGGACCCAGGGCTGCCACTTTCTGCTCCAGATCGTGGTGTGCCATTGGGCACCTCTTTCCTCCCCTGCCTCTCTGGTCTGGGAGTGTTTGATAGACAGGGAAGGTCTGGGGGAGGTGGAGCCCTTGGCTCTGGGAAAGGCATCCTGAGACACCAGCAGTGGCTGTGGGGTGGCAGCTGCTTGTCCCACCTCTTGGCCAGGCAGAGGATGTTGGACACGAGGTCACTGTCACAGTGCCAGCTGCAGGTACCTCCGGAGGTGGCCTTGGCCCCAGGGCATGTCTCACACCAGGAGTGTCCTCCCCCATCTCCTTGCCAAACCAGGGCATCCAGAGCCTGTTTGCCACCTGGGCAGCCCCACCACTGCTCAGCCATGTGAGAGGTGATGTGGGACATTCCCTGCCTCCTTTGCTGCCCAGGGAATCTCATATGTCAAAATCACCTTATTGCTGTGTGCCACCCCCGCTGGGCGTCTCCCAAAGGGTGAGCACAGGGCAGAGGCTGCAGGGATGTGCCTCACCCATCCCACACAGACAGTACTGGGAATACCCTCTATTCCTGTGTGTGCTGCTCCCTCCCAAAGGAAAAGGTCTGCCTGGTCCAGGAGATTCATTTTTCCTCTTGGTTGAACAATGAAGGCTTCATGTAGATAAATAAATAACTTAATCTCTTATTCAGGCTTTGTCACCCTTTCAGGCCTAGTGGAGGATCTGCTCTTTGCCAGCCCAGGGTTCAGCTTCTTTTGGGATCTGATCTCATTTGCAGGAAACATGCTCCAAAATTTGCCTCTGTGGGTGCTCAGACAGAAAAATCCCTTGCTGTCAACTCCAGCCTTCAGTTCCTGGTGGTCTTCCCAGCACCTGCAGCTCAGCTCGACCTGCTGGATGAGGTTTCTTGGCTGTTGGTCGTGTGGAGGAGAACCTGCAAACCTTTCCAGCCCCCAGTGGGATCAGACAGGTGAAGCCACCCCCCTCTGGGGGCAGTTCTCATTTGAACCAGTGAGCTCATTTTACCCTCTGAAAGGCTCAACAGTTGTCCTGCACAGGGCCTGTGGTTGGGACAGAGCTGGAGGTGCCTAAACCAGAAGTTTTGGCATTAACAGGTGTCAAGAGAGGGCCTGGAGCACGTTAGGTGACTGCAAAATGACCACCTTAGCTCTACAGAGCAGATGCTGATTGCAGCCAACCTGCCCCAAAAGGGACCTGCTGAGGCTGTAAGGAAGGACCACCTGAGCAAAAGCCCTCAGCTTGCTGAGAGCTCCTCCTCTCTGTCTTTTTGGAGGTATTTTATTGGATTAAGCACATGCTTAATGAATTGAAGAAAAACCCTTTCCAGTTTTCATTAGGATGTGCCATTGCAGGGGAGGAAGAACCCCAAAGGACAAGGATGGGCTGCCAGGAGGAACCACAGCAGTCCTCAGCCTGATCAGAAATGACTCTCCTCCAAAGGCACGTTGTCCCAGTGTGTGTGGACCTGACATACCTCTGCCCTGTTGGATTCCACCACTGCACCTCCCTCATCCTCTCTGAGGACAATCCAGCAGAGAGAGAGAAGCATCTGAAAGGCTTTACCTGCTGGTGTTTGACTGCACTCCTCGCAGGGCCACTTTGCTCTCAGGAACAAACACCTGGCGGTGGCTGTGGCAGTTCTGTCTCCCTTGTGTTCTCTGTGCCTTTATCTTCCATTCACTGAATTCCAGGAATTCTTCCAGCTGATCACAAGAAAGATGTGGAGAGACTTTTTAAAAGGGCATGTGGTGACAGGACAGAGTGGAATGGGTTCCCACTGACAGAAAGTATGTTTGGATGGGATATTGGGAAGGAATTCCTGGCTGGGAGGGTGGGCAGGCCCTGGCACAGGTTGCCCAGAGAAGCTGTGGCTGCCC
>JAOXXN010000230.1:1522210-1533290 GCA_026770055.1 Myrmophylax atrothorax
CAGGGGGGGACTCTTGGCGATGGGCCTGTGCAGGGCTGAGGGTTGGACTGGATGGTCCTTGGGGGTCCCTTCCAGCTCAGCATATTCTCTGTTTCTGTTACTCTCTCCGAGCTTGCCCCATCCTATTACAATTCAAATGCTTACAGAAGTTAATGTCAGATGAGCAGCTTTCAGAATGGTGCTGTAAAAGTCCCCATGACACATGGCAGCCTCCTCTGTGTTTGGTTTTAAGCCTCTGCTCTTATTTCTCCTAAGTTTAGACTCAACAAAAGGAGACAAATGGGGCTGTAGCCTCAGCTGAGCCTCAGGACAAAGGAGCTCATGAGCTGGTTTGCTCTGCTGTATTGACAGAGGGAGGTGATTATAGAAAATTGAATTTTAAGCCGAATTTGGCATTTTGAACGAATAGAGCAGTGGAAGAAAAGCATAATGAAACAAGATTATTTTCTGGTGACCGTTAGAGCTTCTTTGGAACTCCAAGCACAGAACAGGGAGATCTGCAATCCAACAGGATGTTTCCAGTGTCTAAAAATTGAGATAAAGCAGATAAACCCCTTTCTGGCTGACGAGGAGGCCTGAAGCCCCTCATCTCCATGGGATCAGCTGCATTCCCCAGGTTTGTGTGGATCATTGCCATGGAAGTGTCTCACACTGCTTCGCTTTACTGCTGAGCCAAAACCTGAGCAAGACTTCTGCTTCCTGGGGAGTTCTCAGGAGCACATAACACAGTTACAGCTCAGTGATCCAGCAGCAAAAACCTGCTTTGTGGGGGCCAGTGGCAGCTGCAGAGGCAGCCCAGGGGCATTGTATTGCCATGGCCACCAACCCTCCTATTTTGGACTCAGTACTCCCATTTCCTCCTGCAAACCCTCCCCCCCCACGTCAGCAGTGACCATGTGTGGGTCTGTTCCAACACTCAGGTAGCTCAGCTGCAAAAGCTCTTCCAGCTGCACCTCAGGTGCTGCACAGAAACAGCCTCCAATCTGAAATTCCCCCGCAGATCCCTTTGGCTCTGATTCCTTCCCAACAATCACAGCTCAGTTTCCTGTAATGTGCCCTCGGAAACCCGTGGGAGTGACTGGACTTGTCAGAGCCCCAGGACAATGACAGGCTCACAGATTCCCTAAAGCCACCTCAGCTGAACCAGGGGCTGGATGTCCTCAGTGGAGCAGCTAAGAGGCAACAATAACTCCTCTCATCCAAGGACCAAGGTAATGGCAGGGATCACTTCCAGAATATGATGAGCTGTGGGAGCATCCCCAGATACAACACAGTGCAGTGAGGCCACACTCTGGTTACTCTCAGGCAGGTTTTATTCCCAGAGAGAGCCATGAGGTCTCCTGTGAGACTCTTTTGGAGTGTCACCAGGAGTTTTCAGGGTGGCCACGCCCTGTGCCACCACTGCTGAGGCACTCACTGACCATTTTGTTTCTCTGGTTGAGGAGTTTATTTGTATTTCAACAGCAAAAGGAATGGGAGAAGAGGCAGCCACATTTGCTACCTCTGAGCATCTCCTTTGGCTTTGCTACCTCTGGATTATTCCCCTCTCTTCAAATTCCAGTATGAACCAAAAAATGAACATGCTGGACCCTTCTAGGAGCCCCTCAGGTGGAGGCATCAAGTCCCCAGCCCCACACCAAGCCAAAGGAAGCACCTGTGAAACCACAGGCTTCGTGTAAGCCTCCAATTACCCACTCGTTAATTTGCAAAGCTTGAAACACAGAGCTGGGACCTTGAGACTTCAGGAATAAAACCGTGAGCATGTGTTGGCTCATTTCAGATCCTGTTAGGAATGCTTGGGCCATGTTTTAATGAGCTGTGAGCTTCCAGAGGAAGGACTGGGATCAACACAAGATGTGGGCATAGCAAAGGGGTTCAGCTGGAAATAAGGAATTACAAGTCCCCTGGGAGCTGCATGGGGTGTAGTGGCAGCAGTAAGAGGTGGGCTGAGCTCTGGGTGGCACATTTTAGGTGGCAGACTGTGCACTGAAGAGCCCATTGTTATGCCAGTCACAGAGGGGTGCACAGGGACGAGTGGCTCAGAGACAGTGGAGGCCACTCAAGGTTTATTTGCAACACCTTCAGAGGGTGGTAATGAAGGCACTGCAGTGCATGGGGTAGTTAAAAGCCACTGTCCTATTACTGCCAGCACTCCAATTGCTTCCCACAGTGGTGATGTCCGGCATAAAACAAGGCTTTGGGCTGGTTTGTGTCCAGCAAAGGCAGGACTCAGCCCAGTGAGCAGCTGTGAGGCAGCCTGAGCTGCCCAGGGCTGCTGGATGGGACAGGGCTGGAACCCTGTGCCCCTCTCACCGTGTCCTCCCTGGTGCCCACGGCTCCTTCTCCTGCGCTGCTGTCCCGGGGCTGCAGCTCCAGCACCGCGCGCAGGAGCCGCTCCGAGCTGTGCGTCAGGAACCCCAGCTCGGCGTTGGGGTGGAGCCCATACAGGTACGGGGACTCTGCAGGCAGCACGTCATCGATGTACTGCAGAGAGACAGGCCCAGGTGAGACACGGGCAGGGCCAGGCGAGACACAGGGATAGGTGGCACACGGGCAGGGCCAGGGGAGACACAGGGGCAGGTGAGACACAGGGGCAGGGCCAGGGGAGACACAGGGGCAGGGGCAGGGCCAGGGGAGACACAGACACAGGGGCAGGTGAGACACAGGGGCAGGGCCAGGGGAGACACAGGGGCAGGGCCAGGTGGGACACAGACACAGGGGCAGGGCCAGGTGAGACACAGACACAAGGCCAGGGGAGACACAGGGGCAGGTGAGACACAGGGGCAGGCTCAGGTGAGACTCAGACACAGGGAAAGGGCCAGGTGAGACAGAGGGGCAGGGCCAGGTGGGACACAGGGGCAGGGCCAGGTGAGACACAGGGGCAGGGCCAGGTGGGACACAGGGGCAGGGCCAGGTGGGACACAGGGGCAGGCAGGTTCAGGTGAGACAGAGACACATTCAGGTTCTGGCCAGACACAGACACATCCAGGCTGAGGTCAGACACAAGGACATTCAGGCTGAGGTCAGACACAGAGCCCAGGGCACTTTGCCTGCAGAGCTCATGGTGCTGGAATGATTCCCCCAGGTCAGCCCAGGCTGAGAGAGCTCTGCTTGTGGCTGAACCACCAGTGAACTGATGGAGGAAGGAGAGTATGTTTGTTTACAGAACTGCTTTTACTCCTGCTGGGAAAATTCAGTAATTGCTGAAGTCTGGCTTGGCTCTGTATCTCAGGCTGGACCTTCTCTAGCAATTATCTGCTGTGCCTTTCAGCATCAGCATCCTGAAATCTCTGGTGGGAATTTAACTTCCAGTAGTTAAGTTTTATGAACAAAAGCAGCCTCATATGGCTCTCTCTGCTACTGCCTTTGTGTACAAAGAGCAGATGAGATCAGTAAGTAGATCAACAAGACCCTTCAGTGATTCTCATCAAAACTGATGATAAAAGGAGCTTGAAGGGGCCATTTTATTAAACAGTATGTGGATGTAATTTTCCAGGAGCCCTGCTCGAGTCTCAAGCACCAATACAGTTGTTCTATTCATGCATGAGCAGAATGAGCACATGATGAAGTAGCAGATTACCATCAGACTTGGTTCATCCAAGGGAATGCTGAACCACCTACAGAGGCAGAACAGAATGGGCAATAACAGGAGGTGTGCAGGAACGCTGCAGTGCTGTTCCTGCCTCCCAAGGCAGATTATGGGGCAGTTAAGGAAGACATTACATTTAGGTGTGTAAATAATGCCAGAAAACAAAGAGCTTACCTGGTGATAGCCATTGTAGTCCATGTTCCCTGGGAGGGGGAATCCTGGAGCAAGGAGGAGCTCTCCCTCCAGCATCTCTGGCTTGATAAATTCTTCCAAATAGGTTTTGCAAAGCCTCCTGTCCCAGTCATCTGTGATGTGACCTCCATACATGATCTCACCCACAAGGTAGCGCAGGTCGTCGTAGGGGACCTGGGGGATGAGCAGGGAGGGCATGGGGGGCTGAGAGCCAGAACTGCAGAGGCCACTGCTGGGCTGGGGGTCCAGCACTGACCTGCACACTCAGTGCTTCCACCTCACTGCTTGGGTTGTCTCAGTAAACAAGCATCAGGTAGGAGTTAACCCTGCCCAAAGAGACCTGGGGCACAGCAGTTCCCCACTGAAATGCAAATTCATTCTAATCTCTGTTAAACCAAAGATCACTGTGCCTTTTCAATGAATAAAGGCCACAGACACTGTTTGCTTTGATTCCAGTGCTGCTGTGGGTGTGAGTGGCACTGAGGCCTCCCATCTTCCCACAAAGGCACAAGAAAAGCGACCAAAGAGCCCAAGGAAACAGCATTTCAGGAGCCTTCCCAGGAGCATCAGCACAAGCCAGTCCGTCCCTGGGGGTTAAAAGCCCCCCCTTGGTGCACCCACCTTGGGGCTGGCCTGCAGGTAGTTGTGGAGCACGTGCACAGAGATGGTGAGGTCGCTGGTGCCAAAGGGGTACGGGCGGTTCCAGCCCTGGGGGCCAAACTTGCGCCTCTCGGCCACCACGGCGTGGAAGTAGCACAGGGCGAAGAGGATGCTCTTGAACTCCTTCTCCTGGCTGCACATCTCCAGGGTGTCCTGCAAAACAAGGCTGTGCACATCCCCAGTGCCCCCAGTAACCCAAACATACCAAACTCTGGACAGGGTGAACCACAGAATCACTGAGGTTGGAAAAGACCCCCAAGACCAAGTCCAACCTTTGCCCAACACCCCCATGCCCACTAAACCACATTTACTCATTCTTTGAACTCTTCCAGGGATGGTGACTCCACCACTTCCCTGCCCAGCTTGTTCCAATGTTGAGCCAATGTTCCAGTGAAGAATTTTTTCCCCAATATCCAACTTGAACCTCTGCTGGTGCAGCTTGTTGTCATTTCCTCTTGTCCTACAGTTTGTTACTTGGGAGAAGAGGCCAAACAATTTGTTCTCCGGTTCATTTTTGCAAAATACACCCACGTGCTGTTTCTCAGTCAGTGGTTTGCATTGCAAAGTTATTGGCAAATTCTAATGAATATTTTCTGAATTAATATTGACTGTTTCCAACTCAGAGTGGCTTTGCACAGGAACACACATTAGCAGTGAAGAAGGGAAGGACACATGCACCCACTCCATGTCCCATCACCTGCATGTGCTCAACATCCCTCACCAGAGAGATGGAGAGAGAATCATGGAATCCCAGACTGGTTTGGGTTGGAAGGGACCTTAAAGCCCATCCATTTCCACTCCCTGCCATGGGCAGGGACACCTTCCACTGTCCCAGGCTGCTTCAAGTCCTGTCCAACCTGGCCTTGGACACTCCCAGGGATGGGGCAGTCACAGCTTCTCTGGGCACCTGTGCCAAGGCCTGCCCACCCTCACAGGGAAGAATTTCCTCCCAATATCCCATCTAACCTGCCCTCTGACAGTTTGGAGCCATTTCCCCTTGTTCTATCACTGCATGCCCTTGGAAAAATCCCCCTCCAGCCCTCTTGGAGACTCTTCAAGTGCTGCAAGGCCTTAATTAAGTCACCCCAAAGCTTCTCTTCTCTAGGCTGAGCAACCCAAATTCTTTCAGCCTTGCCTCACAGCAGAGCTGCTCCAGCCCAGTGAGCATCTTGGTGCCTCATCTGGACTTGCTCCAAGAGGTCTCTGTCACCACACTGGGCACGTGTGCCAGCTCTGGGACTGGCACCATGGCCCTAAGCAGAGCTCCTGCCCAGGAGGTGGAGGGGCACAGCCTGAGTCATTTCAGCACTGAAAATCAACATGGGAACTGGGCTCCAAAGAGCTCTGCCCAGCACTGGTGGGCACAAGGGCACCCAGGGCAGCCCTGCCCATTCCAGCAATGGGAGCAGGGCAGCTGAGGGCTGAAGTGCTTCAGCAGGAGGGGTGTGTGCCATGAGGCTGAAGCTGAGCTCTTCAGGGGGAGCTGGAGCCCCTCTGTGTGGCTGAGGCCAGCAGGAGGCTTGCACAGCTCTGCCCAGGGTGCCAGCAGGAACCTGGGGGGATCTCCCATGGCCAACAGGACAGATCTCCCCAGAGCTGGGGGATGAACATGTTGGGAAGGGCTTACCTGCAAACCCCCCCTGGGAACAGCATCTCCAGGGCAGGGTGGCTCCAACCTGCCCAGCTGAGCAAGTGTCTGAGTGAGGAGGGAGCAGCTCCACCAGCCCCTCCATCCTCCCTGCCCAGGGACAGCCCCTTGCTGTGTGACAAAGATGACAAAGGGCATCTGTGGGACTTCCCTTCATTATCTTTACCTTAAAAATATGCAGTGTTAGAGCCCTAATTGTCTGGGAGCACACCAAGGCCCAGGGGCTGTGCTGAAATCCAGTCCTCAAAAGGGTGCAAGATGTTGACCAACTGCACAAGATAATCAGGAACAGCCCAAACCCTGCTTTCCTCTTGATTAGGCAGCACTCTGAGCTCCCTTCATTATCAGCAATCTGATGCAGAACTGCTACAAATATGTGCAGAGCACTTCAGGAAACATTCCCAGACATCAAGGGGCACCTGAATGAACACTGAGAATCCAGTTCTGTCTCATTCAGCCCCTCTTGGGTTGTGTATTTGCTTCAGCTACAAAGCAGAACAATGTCCCACACACAGAACAAAGGCCTTTCCTTGTAGCTCTCAGCCAAAAGCTAAATTTGAACATCCATTCTGCATAAAGCAGGGAAATGAGGTGTAAAAGAGACCCAGGATTTCTGATAAGAGATGTTTTATAATACTCCAGCAATTTAAAAAATGCTAATTACTATCTGATTGAAATGAGCAGAGGCAGGATGAGAATGTTACTTGGGGTGAAGGTTCTCCCCTCCCTTGTTCTCCAGGACATTTTGTGGAGTTCAAGATGAATGACAGTAGATAAAAATGGAATAATCTTCCCTGACTCTGGACAGCAATCCTGGGGTGGTGCCTCCCCCTCAGCTGCTCAGCACTGTCACCTCCTGCTCTTCAGGTTCCCTCCACTCCCATGTCTAAGTGTAAAACCAGCTGAGACCTGCTCCCATTTCCTGCCCCACAGACCTGGGCCTGGGGCTGTTCCTGCCTGGCCCCAAAAGACAGAGGCTCTATGGAGAGAAGAATCATGGAAACACAGAATGGATTGGGTTGGAAGGGACCTTAAATATCATTCAGTTCCATCTCCTGCCATGTGAACCCCCTTCCACCAGCCCAGGGTGCTCCAAGCCCTGTCCATCCTGGCCTTGGACACTCCCAGGGATGGGGCAGCCACAGCTTCTCTGCCCAACCCGTGCCAGGGCCTGCCCACCCTCACAGAGAAGAATTTCTTCCCACTATCCCCTCTGTCCCTGCCTTCTGGCAGTGGGAAGCCATTCCCCTTGTCCTGTCCCTCCATCCCTTGTCCTCAGTCCCTCTCCAGCTCTCCTGGAGCCCCTTTGGGCACTGTAAGGGGCTCTCAGGTGTCCCTGGATCCTTCTCTTCTCCAGGTGACCCCTCCAGCTCTCCCAGCCTGGCTCCAGAGCAGAGGAACTCCAGCCCTGGAGCAACTCCATGGCCTCTTCTGGACCTGCTCCAGCAAGTCAACATATTTTTTTACTACTTAAAATCATTCAATTTGAAGCAGAGAAAAAACAAATCTGAATTTTGGTCCAGGTTTTCAGGAGCCAGAGCCCATTGGCTTCTTCTCCAGCCCTGATCTCCATGATCATGGACCTGGTGGTGCCACATCCCAAACAGCCACCCAGCAACAGCTGCTTCAAGGGTTCTCTCACCATGCCCAGCAAACCCGAGAGCAGCTGCAGAGCAAACACCCTGTCAGGGCCCACTGCAAGAGCAGAAGGTGCAGACTTGAACAGAAATCATTTAGTGCACATCAATGCTCTAGACATGTAAACAAGTATTTGCCATTTAGTATCTGCACAAAAACAGTGGCTCCTGAGAGACTGCCACAGGGGGGTGAATAATATAGAATTTAAAAAGTGATTAAAGACTCATTTCTAGGTGCTCTATTAATTTATACAACCACCCAGAACTCCTTCAAGCATCAGAAGGGACAGATTTTGCTCTTTATATATTACTGCTGCCATAAATCTTTCTAACTATGTGTTTTTAAAAGTTTATGCCACTGAATCACTTAAACACAGGAAAAATTCCTGTGGACAGTTTTATTATAAGGCTCATCTATATTATTACTGATCTGATGAACTCTCTTAAAGATGGTAGACACAAAATAGGGATTCTCTGAAGTGCAAATATTTATTCTAGAGAACTGGTGCCATAATAAATCAGAAATGTCAGTAGAAACAAAGTAAAAAAAAAAAAGCCTCTTAGAGAAGCCAAAAAGGAGATGAATTTGCTTTACAGTCTGAAGGTGTTTCTGGCTTGGTTAAAGCTACAGTTCCCTAAACTCTATGTCCCAAATGTTTTAGTTTTGTTGCCCAAACAACTATGTTGAACTTCCAACAGAAGAAAAAACCCACCTTCTTTAAACACAAGAACAGACACAAAAAACCACCACAAAATTCTGTTTGCCTCAATGCCACTGAACTCCACAGTCACTTCATCTGGCATCACAGGAATTCCTATGGAACTCAAAGCCATGATTCCCACTAAACATCTCAGGGATGTTCACGTGTGCCCTCAGCAGGAGCCCAGCTGGGGGTGGCACATCTGGAGCACATCTGCCTGGAACCTGCAGTGCTGCAGAACACCCTCACCTGGGGCTTAACCAGGAAGATAAACCACACTGCAGCTCAGGGATCCCCTCAGCTGGTTCAGGGCACCCTGGAGGCTCAAAATGAGCCCACCAAGCCCCTCCTGAGCCCACCTCATGGCATGGACTCACAGCCATGAGCAAAGCCATGCAGGAGGATTGTCCCCTGGAGCTGAGTCTACCTCAGCCAGCTCTGGCTCTAACTCAGCAGCAAGCACCAATAACTGTTTGCTGAAGGCAAATATCTGTTTAAGTGCTTTCCTGAGGAAGAATTCAAGCCTGAGCAAATATTTGGCTGATCTGGTGGTACACTGAATAATTCACAGAGCAAACAGAACCATCTCTCCAGTTTGGGATGTTCCAAAATCCAGGACACTACTGCAGGTTTTATTTCACTAACACTTCTGAGCACTTAACACCTATTTCAGCTTATGGACTAGTGGGTTTACTCAACCCTATTACATTAAAGTGCTTTCAAGCTGCAGGATTGGCACACTTGATTTGGATTTTGTTGCTCTCCTCTCCTTGGGTAAAATCTTTCAGCAATATGAAGAATTTCAAGACCAAATTTTGAGGTCAAACATGCTCACACTCCAATACCTTTTCACAGCTGCTGGATCTATTCCATGTAAATAAACACATTTAAAACAGAGTAACATTGATGCTGCATTTCTGTCTCTTGTCTTTGTGTTATCATGGGCTTGGGCTTTTAGCCTTACTTGGAGACTGTAATTTTAGAAAGTGAAGCCACAGGAACTTAAAAGAAAATATGACAATTTCTACAAAGAGCTGAAAAAACTTTCCACCTGCAATTTGAAATTCCTCAGCACGTTCTCTGTATCTACATTCAAATAACACACAAAATTCCTGCTTGCCCACAGCCTTCTAAGGCCTACTGGCTTTAATTCTGCCCTTGCCCCACTCTTTAAACCTACTATTTCTGTGCCTTTCTTGCAGAAATGATTGTGCAAGAGCTGAGATGCCTCTGCAAGAGCCAGGCACTGCAAAGCCAGAGTGAAGCAGCAGTAACAGAAGGCCACCCACCTCTGAATTAGCAAAAAATCATATAAAACTTCAGTGAAAACACCACAGCTGCCCCTGAACCTAACTGTAAAGATGCATTTTAAAAGGTAACAATTTACTTTATTTTCTGGGTCTTTAACAAGCAATTCAGCTACCAGGTGGGTTAACAGTGTTACAACCCTCTGTCCTGGCTGGGTGAACAGGGCAGCTGATTCATTCCCACCTACAAATCCCATTTTTCATGCACTCTGAAGAGGCTCAGCCTCCCAACTGCTCTGCATGGACTGAGCCCATGAAACACTGTTCTCACAGCAGGTTTCAAGTGCTTCATCAAACGGAATCCGTAAGTTTGGCCTGTGCCACTGATCATTTGAAACTCCTGCTCTGCAGATGGTGGCTCTGGAAAGAGGAGAGAGGAAAGACACCCTAAACCCCTGACAGCAGTGCCAGGAGACTTCATTTGAAAAGTAACATTAACCACTGAACATAAAAAGATTAAAGGAAATGCAATCTCTATTAGCCAGGAGTCGTTAAATTAGTTCTTTGATAATCTTTATCTCCCCAAAATATGCACAGAGAGCTACAGTTACACGTTCAAGTGTTAATAATGAAAATATACTTGGATATAAAACTACAAAGATGGGTTTCATTGGTTTTACTGCAAGACAAGTATTGGATACTGTCCCAAAACCCTCTCCACTTCTCCCTTGCCTGAGTCCTTTCTCTCCAAGGACTGTTCATGGTATTGCTTAAGGCAGAGGAGAGAACCAGAGGTGTGAATCTCCCTCTGCCACCAGGAAATATTCCCTCAAGAGTCCCTCTGAGTGCTCCTTGCAGCAAATCAGCCTCCAGAGCTTGACTAACACTTCAACACTGTCTCATGTTATGACCATGGCAATGTCCCAGACTACGTTAAGTGAATTTATTTTATTGAAGAAAGCAACATTTTCTCAAGCAGAATTGATAGGCAACATCTTCTCTTCTCCAAGACAGCTTTAATCTGAGTTCTGTAAAAATCAATACACCAAACTTGTCATAGCAAAGTCTACCTTTCCCCCAGCAGTGTTTCCCCTTGCCTGTTGGTCACCACAGCCCAGGAACAGTGCTCATTCTGCCTTGGAGTAAGGACAGGTTTCTGCATTAGCTCTGGTTGGGTAGTTCAGTGCAGTGACATGGCAGAGTTAAAGTGTGCACACAGATACACACACCTGACACACTGAACACACATCCTACTCAGCTGCTCCTGTGGCAAGGGCAACATTGTGGTACTAGAGATTACTGGGCCAGAAGCTTTTCAAATAGTCCTGGTGTCCCAGTTCAGCAGGTGGGACCAGTTTATCCCTGTGTGGGGGTGACCAAAGCTGGGCATTCCAAACCCTCTGGGC
>JAOXXN010000230.1:1560507-1574938 GCA_026770055.1 Myrmophylax atrothorax
ATTCACCTGCATTTCCCCCCACTTGCCCAGTCCTCCCCTCCAGACCTCTCTGGATTCCCTGCTCTTCACTGCCTGGAATTGTTTTCCTCATCACTGAGTTTCTCCTGCTAATTGCCCCCTCCCGTGCAGGTCACCAACAGCACAGGGCTGAGGAGCTCTCAGGCAGCTGCCCTGGGCTGGGAGCTGCCCATGTACACCAGCTCCCTGAGCTGCCTGCTGCCTTTCCTGGGCAGCACCCAACCCCCCCTGGCTGGCCAAGCTGTGATGGACCTGTGCAAATCTTCTTGGCAGCAACACCAGCCCCTCATCATCTCAGTGTGTTCCTTCATTCCACTTCAGCAGCACAAAGTGACAGCCCTGAGCCTCTCCAGGGTTATTTTCCACTCTGGCTGTGTACAGACATGTCATGCAACATGGCCAGGAGCTGCTGAGCCACAGCTGACCCACCAGCTCAGCCAACCATGCTGTGGGATGACAGAACCACACAATGACTCGGGTTGGAAGCACCTTAAAGTTCATCCCATCCCACCCCCCGTCATGGGCAGGGACACCTCCCACCAGCCCAGGGTGCTCCAAGCCCTGTCCAACCTGGTCTTGGACACTTCCAGAGATGGGGCAGCCCCAGCTTCTCTGGGCACCTGTGCCAGGGCCTGCCCACCCTCACAGCCATGAATTTCTTCCTAATCTCCAATCTAAGCCTACTCATTTTCAGCTTAATTCCATTGCCCCTTGTCCTGTCAGTGCAAAAAGTCCCTCTCTGCCCCTCTCATTGGCTTCCTGTGGCAGAGCAGGGCTCAGCATCCACTGTAGGAGCCAGCAGGGCATCCCACAGCCCCTGGAACACACACCATGGGGTCCCCTGTGCTGTGCTGTGCCCTGAGCTGGTGTGAGCACATCTGGCTGGGGCACCAACCCTTCCCAGGGAAGCACAGACTGAGCCTTGATCTGCTGAGTGCAGGCACCAGCACCCCCCAGCACCTGAGGGCTGGGCCTGCCTGTGCCCATGGGCAGGGCTGCACCATCACTGACTCCAGTGAAATGAAAGCCAGGGTGGGGCAGAGAGCTGCTTTCCACAAACAGAGCTGGGAGGACATTCATAGGAAGGACAATCCTGGGTGAACATTTTCTTTTGTGTGGACAGACCAAGAACAGAGTGAGGGTTGACTTGAGCAGCAAAGCCCTAACAGGGCTCTGCCACAGCCCTCCAGGTGGGCACAAACTCTTAACATCCAGCTGCAAACTCCAAAATTCATCCCTGCTGGCACAGAGCTGGCAGTGACCAGCTGTACAACCACGGCTGCTTCACAACCTGGAGCACTTCAAGAACATCTATTTCAAGAGGGAGATGCCAAGCTTGGCACGTCAAAACATCCATTCAGCATCCCCTTTGGGGATTCAGACAAACCCTCCTCAGGGAGCTGAAGGCATCTGATGCACCACGAATGGCTACCAGAAAGAATTCTGATTTTAAGGTGGAGGGAGAATCTCTTGGTTTCCTGGTCACTGAGGCCACACACAGGGAAGTGAGAGGCAGTTCCAGCCCAACTCCACCAGAAGAGTGAGAGGCAGTTCCAGCCCAACCCCACCAGAAGGGTGAGAGGCAGTTCCAGCCCAACCCCACCAGAAGGTTGAGAGGCAGTTCCAGCCCAACCCCACCAGAAGGTTGAGAGGCAGTTCCAGCCCAATCCCACCACAAGGGTGACTTACCCAGCCAGTGGGCAGGGGGAGGGCAGCTGTGGGCTGTGAACATGGGAGGTGGTGGAGTCCCCAACTCTGAGGGTGTTCAAGGGATGACTGGACATTCTGATCTAGTTGACAAGGTGGGGATCACTCACAGGTTGGACTCCTATGTCTTGGAGGTCTTTTCCAGCCCAAGTGATTCTGTGACTGTGACTGCAGAGGGAAGCAGCTGAATGGCCATACTGGAGTCCTGCACAATCCTGGCAGGAGAACCACACTTCCCAAGTTCCCTCAGTGGCAGGAAAAGCCACTGTGCATTTCCCTGAGCCAATCCATCCAGGTGGCAGTGCTGACACTCACAGCTCACACAAACACTCTCAGGAATGGGAAGGTATGAAATGCCCAGGTTCCTGCAGATTTACTCGAGATCACAAACTCACCAGGTGCCAGTCCCTGGTCAGCACTAAAATCCAGCTGAACTGAGGCAGTGTGGTGTGCTCAGGATCAGCCTGGAACAGTGTAAAGCTGCCTTGATACAGTGTGTAAACTTTATTGTCTTTACATCAGACACCGATGTGTTCACTTGGTCTTAAATAGGTCATTTAACACAGAAAAGCTCCAAAGAACCAAAAGGCCTGAAGGTGAAGGATGGAGAGCACTTCAATTTAAACCCATTCCAATTCCCTGCTCAGCAGAAGGAGCAGAGATGGGCAGAGCAGAGGTTGCATTCCACCTAGAAATCCAAGATAACACCACACACACACTTCTCCCCAGGCTATCACTGCCTTTGTACCTTCTCCTCAATTTCTGCAGCTGTCTGTTTAGTGGTCTCCAAGTTCTCCACCAGTGCTGTGTCTCCCAGGAAATTCCCAGATGCTGCTGACAGCCGAGAGAGCAAGTTGTCCTCTAATGTTTTCAAGGTGATCTTGAATTCATTCTGCTGCTTTGTGAGATCTGACTGTAAATGACAAATTCAGAGAGTTTTAGCCACAAACATGTGGTAAAAGAAGGATTAACCACCTGCCCATGGGAACAGGCTTCTCACTGGCAACTGCCATAGTCCAGTAGCACTTATTCCTACTCTGGGTGACTCCTGGGAGCAGACAGAGCTCTGGGATCACTCCATATCCAATAAGCCCTCAGAGAAACCTTGAACAGCACAGAAAGAACAGGAAAACTGAGCTCTTTCACTTGGAATGCATTTAAATACTGGAAATGAACCCGGAAGAAAAGACATTTATTCCCATCTCAAACATATCTCTGGTATCTTTGCACCTGATTTTTTGGGCTCACGTCAGCCTGGACAGTCCCTGCTGCTCCTCACCCCTCCTGGAGAACCTCTGCACTTGCCCCTCCCCAGCCCCAGCACTGACACCAGCAATGGGAGCCAAGGGGATAAACCCTGATGGCAAAACCAGCAGCAAAGTCCCTCAGGTCCCAAGAAGAACACAAGATGTGTCTCAGGCTCAGGACTGAGGGCAAAGCCAAGGCCTCACCTATTGCTGCTCCTCTTTGTATCCTGGCCTTGAAGTCCCACTGGGACCAGTGGGTTACTGGGCTAAAGCTGTAAATGCACAAAGTCCCCCTGCCAAAGGGTTTGCAAACTCAGTGTAAAATGGCCAAGCAGATACAGACCAGTGCAACCATCCTGCCTCAGGGGCAGATCTCTGAACCACAGATTCTTCCCATTCCCCTGGTCCCATCTCCCTCTCCCCTGCAGAGGCACCAGACATTAATGCTGTTCATGGTGGAAACAAAGACTCTTTTTTGGCTCCTTTCTGAACTGCTCCTCCAGAACAGGCTTCATCCCATGAAATGTGACTGCCCTTTTCTCTGTGTTTGCTCAGAGAAATGGCACCTTTCCTGGATTTCAGGTAAATTCTCTTATTCCACAATCTGGCCCTACTGTGAACACCTATTTTTAGGGTTACCACAGAAAACATCCCATGGGAAAGCTGTGCCTCTGACTGGGATGCTGCAGAAGGTCTAAGCCTGGGGACTATTCTCTGCTATGTGAACCACTCTCGGGTGACAGTTCAAATCCTCAGACTGCAGTTAAGTGGCACAACCAAGAAACTCAAGTAACTTGCAAGAAGAGTTTTGTGGCCCTGCAGGAAGCAGCCAGCTCTGGGAAACAGCAGATGTGGGCACGTGGCACTGAGCCAAGTCCTGGGCAATGGGCATGGGAGAGACTCGGTGCCATGAGCCAAGTGCCCTGAGGCTGCACAGACAGCTTTGGGAGAACGTGTTGTGATGGTTTGACCCACGCCTTCCCTGGCAACCAGGTGTAACTCGGGAGGGACCTGTCTCCCAGGTATTCCTCACCCATTCTTTCCCCTCCCATGGGACAAGGGAGGATATGAGACAGGGAGATAGGAAGTGGGTTTGTTCTTCTGTTTCCAGTGAGGGTTGGGGAGCAGGGAGTTTTTCTTTGCTGCTCTCGGTCCCTTATCGGAGCCACGCAGAAGATCGGAGAGAAGGCAGGAGTGAGAGGGCGTGGGACAGGGGGCTGGCTTTCTTCTGAGACTGGGTGGTGGGACTGTATTGTGCTGGTTTGCTTGGGGGGTGGAGGGGGTGTCTGGTACCTGTTAGTTCTGTTTTGTCTCTTTGTTGTCCCTGTTTGTCCTTCCCTTTTCCCTTCCTTTTCCCTTTTCCTATTGTGGGTGCAGATTGTGTGCATATAATTATAAACCTTTGGAAATATGCATATTTTTACCCTGACTTGGCTCAGTTTCTTTTGATTTTTTTTTCCCCCTTTTCCCTGTTCCCCACTTTGAGGAACTGAGGGAAAAGGAGGGGCAGCTCAGGGCTGAGGAACCAAAACGAAACCGAGACACCTGTGCCCCTGCAGGGTCTGGAATGAGAGCTGGGAGCCTGTGCCTGTCCCAGCCCCACCAGGCAGGAGGGAGCCTGTAGGATTCTCTCTGTTGGCAGAGCTTTTCCTGGAGATGAACTCCTTCATTAATAACTCATCTTTCAGCATTTGGGCTGAAGGTTCCCGTCCTTGCCATGCACACATTCATTCCATGTTAATGGGCCCAGGTGCTCAGGGGGTGGGCACTGAAGTGTGTCTGCTTCTGCTTTTTCAGCTGGAAAAGGCTGTTTTAAAGGCCTGTTCCACAGGTTTTACTCCCAGGAATTGGCCCGTGGTGGTGAATATTTTACAAGCCTTGAACCAGAAAATGAACACGGCTAATTCTGTGTGTTGCTGCCATTCAAGCATAGCAAGCCTTGAACAGGACATTTTGCAAGCTTTTATTCCAACCCATGGACTGGGAGCCTGCAGTTATTAATGAGGAGGGGGTGGTTGCTGCTCCCCTGGCTTGTAACCCCCCCCAGCTCTGGGAGCACCCTGGGAGGCACAGACAGCACTGGGGCCCCACAGCACCTGCAGCTCTGCCCTGCCAGGGTTGGCAGCAGGAGGGAGGTCAGGGCTCCCTATCTCTGCAGTGGAGCTCATTAGCTGTTATTTCACAGCTGATATACAACAGTGCTGCTTCTGGGAAACAGGTTACTCCCAGAACCTTTCAAATTTCATTCCATGAAATAAAAAAGTTCCCCAGAGCTTCAGGCCAGGTTTGCAGGGTTTGCTGCCAACACCTTCCGAGCTCAGCCACCGCAGCCACCTCTCCTTTTCTCGTCTCCTGGTTTTGTTGTGTTATTTTAACAGCACAAAACAGAGGGGAAAAATTCCCTGTGTTTTCAGAGAATCACAAAATGGGTTGAGTTGGAAGGGACCTTAGAGACCATCTCATCCCACCCCCTGCCATGGGCAGGGACACCTTCCACCACCCTGTCCATCAGAGCCTGACTGGGCAGGGATTTCACACACACTTCAGCCAAACAGCCAAGTCTGGAGTTGATGGGAGATATCTGAAACCAGCCCTGGTGACACAACTGGAGCAGGGCAGTGCCACCAGCACATGGAGCAGAGTCGTCCTCACCAAAGGGACTTGCAGATGTGACCAAAGGCCAGAGGGCTTAGGCTGACCTGAGAGGGAAGGTCTTGGGGTTTGGATCTGCTTGCCTTGGCCCAACCTGGACTGTTCTCAGCTGTGCCTGTCCCACAGTCAGGCTCCTGCTGCCTCACCCTGGGCTGAGTGAGAGCAAGGATTTGTCCTGGACAGACTGACCTGTCCCTGGAAGCACCACAAGGCAGAGGCTCAGGCACAGGAGTGCAGTCCCATGAACATGGCAGAGCTTCAAAGTAAGGAGGGACAGAGAGGTGGAATAACTGGGAATCAGTGAAGACAGAGATTCTGGAAACAGATTGTTGAGGAACCACTTGGGAAAGGTGGGTGCTACTGGAATTGATTTAATAATAGCAGTTTGATGGATTTTGATGAAATTATTAACAAATTCTGGGCTCCACATGTAAGGTGGGCTTTGACCTCAGCAACTGTTGGGCAGGGCTGTAGAAATCACCTCCTTCCACCTTGAGCCAGAGCCCCAAACCCTTCAGGACACCATCCCCTGGCCCTTTAGTCCCAGGGTAGAGAGGATGGACTAACACACACCCAGAGAGGTGGCCTGTCCTTTGGGGAACCCAAACACTCCAAAGGAGCTCCCCAGTGATCAGAGCCAGCCCTGGGGCAGAAGGTGCTCAGCCCCTGCCCACCCCCTGTCCAGGTCAGGGCCACTGCAGCCCCTCACGTGTCCAGGAGACTCAGCTCTGCCTTCAGCCCAGCAGGGAAGGGATTGTTCTGGGTGACTGTTCCCCATCCAGAAGAACATCTGGAGCACCAGGCTGGTTCCTCCTCCCTGACCTGACCCCCTGGGGCAGCAGGGCTGGAGCAGGATGGGAGTGGATGAGAGACAGAGCTGGGGGGCTCTGCTGTTATCTTGTTGTGGTGACAGAGAGAAACAGGTCTCAAATATTCTTGAAGGGCAGGAAAATGCCATCCCACACCAACTGCAGCAGCCCAGCACCGAGGCCTTTGTGGGCCCAGCAAGGCAATTATTCAATCAGTTCATTGTGTATTTTTGATGCCATCTTTTGGCTCATTAGCACATGAACCTGGTTCAAACTCAATGCATCATTAAGGCTGTCCAGCTGAAGCACCTCAGAACCTCATTAAATGGAAAGATTATTACAGAACAGGCCTGGCCTGGCTGAACATGTGCAGTAAATTTATTCCCACTCTCAGCAAATATTTAGTATTATACATATTTGCTACATTGTTAAATGTGTCATTAGAATAGAAGATTTTCTGTATAAAATTATCTTGAAATTGAAGCCATACTTATTAGAAGAGAGAAAGAGAATATTTTGGCCTGTTACAAAGAAGTGGGAGGAAGAACCAGGACAGAAAAATGTCATTACCAGCCTCCCAATGTTTACAGAGAGAATCCTATACCATAAATGGTGAAAATTAAGTGAGATAAATCCTGCCTCCAAAATTAAACCTGTGAAGTCCAGGAGAACCCAATAAAATGAGAACTTCAGTTTCCAGTCACAAGAGGAGGAGGAAAATAAAGAGATTGTTACCCTAATTTTGGGAGAATAAAAATGAAAGTGCAATACAAGTGTTCCCAAAATACCAAGAAAACAAAAGACTGAAAGAAAAAAACATCTTCAGTTCAAGGGAAATCTCCTGATTTTATTGTGAGCTCAGTAATGTCTGCAACCTTGAACACGAAATGCTGTGCTCTTTAGATCTCAGTAACAACAACACAAGGAGAGGGAGGAAGAGGAGAAGGAGAAGACAAAGAGGAAGGAGAAGGAAGAAGAAGAAGAAGGAAGAAGAAGGAAAAATGAAGAAGGAAGAAGAAGGAAAAAGGAAGAAGAAGAAGAAGGAAGAAGAAGGAAGAAGAAGGAAAAATGAAGAAGAAGGAAGAAGAAGAAGGAAGAAGAAGAAGGAAAAAGGAAGAAGAAGGAAAAAGGAAGAAGAAGAAAAAAGGAAGAAGGAAGAAGAAGAAGGAAGAAGAAGGAAAAAGAAGAAGGAAAAAGAAGAAGGAGAAAGGAAGAAGGAAGAAGGAAAAATGAAGAAGAAAGAAGAAGAAGGAGGAAGAAGGAGAAGGAGAAGGAGAAGGAGAAGGAGGAGGAGGAGGAGGAGGACGAGGAGGAGGAGGAGGAGGAGGACGAGGAGGAGGAGGAGGAAGAGAAGGAGAAGAAGAAGATGTTGACAATAATTTCTCCTTGCTGCCAGTGTAAGCTCCAGCTACTGACCTTGAGCTGCTCCAGGTCAGGCCTCTCCCTGCTGACCACGGCCGCCAGCAGCTGCTCCTCCAGCCCGTCCCTGGTGACGCTGAAGTTGATGAGGGTGCACTGGGCCTGCAGCTCGGGCGGGAAGTGCGGGTTGGCCAGCTTGGTGTGCAGGATGAGGCGGAAGGCTGGGCTCAGCTCACACTCCTTGTCCCCAATCCTGATGTACCTGCAATGAGAGGCTGAGCCAGGAGCCTGGGCCCGGAGGTTTCACCCCAGGACAAGCAGAGGTTCTGGTCAGTGGCACCTTCCGGGACTTGGCACCCACAGAGAAATCACTACTAAAGCAAAAAGTATTTAAAATTATGGCTTGAATCACTTCTGGTTTAGGATAAAAACCCCAGAGAGCTGCCCCTGAACTTTGGATCCTGTTGGTGAAGGCTCCCACGTTCCAGCAGCAGCAGGGCCAGTCCAACCATGACCCCTCCTGGCTTTTGAGAGAGGCTGAATTCTGCCTTAGAGCTGCAGTTCCAGGCAGGAGAAGCCCCTCAGCATCGAGGTCGTGGGTTTGGCTCCCATATGGGCCATTCACTTAAGAGCTGAACTTGATGGTCCTTGTGGGTCCCTTCCAACTCAGCATACCCTGTGACAAATCTGTGATAACTCTCATCAGTCACATCCTGAGCTGCCCAATCTGCTGGCTCTGGTCAGGCCACCTCTGCAGCTGCACTGAGCTTGAGCACTGAGGCCACATTTGGGCAGTGACTGGTTGCCATTCAAAGGAGTTACCACCACCCAGGAAAACCCAACCCCCTCCCATTCTGCACTTCTGACAGCAAGTGTAAAGCTCACAGAGACCCCAGGAATCAACATACTCTGAACCCAAGTTTAACCCAGCCCAGAAAACCAAACAACTCCTGGGCTGCACCAAAAGCAGTGTGGGCAGCAGGTCCAGGGAGGGGATTCTCCCCATCTACTCTGCTCAGGTGAGACCCCACCTGAGGCACTGAACACAGTTCTGGTGCCCCCCACATGAGAAGGGCATGAAACTGTTGTAGTCCAGGGAAAACCATGAAGTTGATAAGAAGACTGGAGCATGTCCTCTATGGAGACAGGATGGGAGAGTTGGGGCTGTTCAGCTTGGAGAGGGAAGGTTTTGCAGAGGCCTAATTGTGGCCTTCCAGGAACTTAAAGGGCTACAGGGAAGCTGGAGAGGGGCTGTTCAGCAGGAACTGGAGTGGCTGGATAAGGGGGAATGGCTCCAAGCCATCAGAGAGTAGGTTTATATTGGATATTGGGAAGAAATTGTTCCCTGCGAGGGTGGGCAGGCCCTGGCACAGGGTGCCCAGAGAAGCTGTGGCTGCCCCATCCCTGGAAGTGTCCAAGACCAGGTTGGATGGGGCTTGGAGCAACCTGGACTGGTGGAAGGTGTCCCTGCCCGTGGCAGGGGGTGGAATGAGACAAGATTTAAGGTCTGTTCCCACCCAAACCATTCCATGATTCTGTATTAACAAAGTCCATGGGAACCAGAGAGCAAGAGAAACCAGAAATGTTTCAGGGATGCTCTGGGACTGTTGCAGGAATGGTGAGGTTCTCAGGGGAGTTTGAATTCACTTCCCAGCCAAGCACCCCTCCCTCGGTGTCCTCCTGGCCCCTGGGTTGCTGTTACAGCTGTGACACAGAGGTGAACCCCAGCAGAGGCAGCTCTCAGGGCCTGGGCCAGCAGCTGCCCAGGGGCTCTGGGCTCATGGCCTGGGAACACCAACCCAGGCACTTCCATGTGAGTTATGATTCCCTTCCTTAGGAAACAGCTGATCTCATGGGGAGTTCTGAGGGCAGAGACAGTCCCAGAGGGGATGACTGAGTGTTTCACTGCAGGGGACTCAGGATTGCCAGCCTCTCTGCTGTACCACCATCCCAACATTCTCCAACATTTTCATCCCTTCCCTAGTACTGCTCCTCCCTCTCCAGCCTGCAGCCAAACCCACACTCAGCCTCCCTTCTCATGGGGTTTCCCCTGCAATCCTTGCAGACAGCTTGCCTTGCCCAGCAGTTTACAACACCCTGAGATACTTCAGGCGAGTAAGGAAATAATCCTGAAAGAATTTAAGGACAAAGAGAGCTCCCTTGGTGCCCCTCTCTGCCCTCCTCTCAGCTGGAGGTGACCAGAGCTGCCATGGAGAACTTGACCTCATTAAGAAACACTTTATATCCTTAATGCTGAAACCTGTAGCTCTATTCCTGAGCTCTGTGCAGTGTTTGCTAAAATTCAAGGCTACTTTTACTTCACAACAACAACAGCTGTTTGGGTAGTAATTCAGTGTCAGGGCACTGGGCACTGGGCAGTGAAGTTTGAATGACACTGTGCAATGAAAGGAGAAATTCAGGTTGATTTCCAAGTCCTGCTGTGCCTGAATTACCTGTGATTGCCTGATTTAAAAAGCCTTCACCCCTGAAGGCAGGATGTTAGTGCTGCTGGATCTGCACACCCATGGTGGGAGGGGAGGAGCAGAGGGCACAGCACCCCCAGGCCCCACCCTCAGGTGCCCCCAGACCTTCCCCAGCTCACCTGCCCTTCTTGGTTGTTTCTCGCCCCAGTAAGGGCCCCAGCACTGGATCCACAGATTCCTCCAGGTTTTCAATCAGAACCAGCTCTCCTGCAGCCAGGGCTCGTTCCAGCACATCCAGGTACCTGTGGGGAGCACACTGGGAGGTGCCTCCTGCAGCAGAGCAGGATGTGGTGCTGCCACTGAGGAGGGTGTGGGCCACAGGGGCTCTGCACTGAGGGGGCAGCTACAGGCACGTGACAACATTTGGGGAGAGAAAGGGAGGCAAGAGGGGGGCGAGGTCTGGGGCAGAAAGTGGCATTGACAGAATCCTGGCTGTCCTGAAAACAGAATGAAGTCCCAGAGCTCCCAAGGGCAAGCAATGGTCACTCTGTCATTCCCAAGAGGAGTCTGGGCATCAGTGAGCAAAGCTGGAGCTGTTTCCAGCAAATACTTTGGTTCCCCCAGAACCCCTGGTGCAGTTCCCCCTGCATAAAAGCAAGTGCAAAGAGCAGGTTTCAGCTCCATTTTGCCCAGGTTTTCGGGTCATGTTTAGGACTTGTTTCCTCCCAAGGGAAGTGTCCCCCTTTGCCCAGTGATGAGCTGTGAGCCAGGCCTGCTGTGCTTTGGGATGGTTTGTCTCCGGACAGAAGGGTCAGGTGCCCGGGCTCTCCTTCAGGGCTGCTCTGCACTTCACCCAACTCCTCTGCCAGGAGGGGAGGGGGCCCCAGGCAGGAGGGGAGGGGGCCCCAGGCACTGCCCCTCCTTCACTGCTATACCCTAACTGACTCCTCCAGTCAAAATTCATACTCCTCATTTCAGCCAGAGAGTTTGGGACCTCAAGAGGTGACAGAAAGATCAGAGACAAGAAGCTCAGAGTGACCTCCAGGCCTGACCTTTAAAGGAACATGCTGACACAGTGCAAACCCCATCCCTGCTCAGCAGCTTCCATTTTTCTGAGTCCAGAAGTATTTTTCCCAAAGAAGGAGTCTGAGAGAGTGGCTGCAGCTGCCCCCAGAGCTCCTCAAATGGCCCTTCCTGAAGGTGGACCCTCTGGGTGGGTTTAAACCTCTTACAGCTGTTGAAAGCAAGGAAGCTCCACTTCCCAGATGATGGAAAATTGTAATGGGGCAGTGATGATGCTTTTAGTCCACAGCCTTGAGATATCACAGAAGCACAGTTATCATCCCTCTTAAAGGCCCTGCCAGCTCTGAGTGTGACCAGGGAGGAAGGGGAAAGGGATGTTGCGTTTGCACAGTAATGGCATGGGTGTTACAGGGTCTGTTCTTCTGGTTCCATCCTGGAGGTTCAGACCCAGATGCCTCCTCTGGGGTCCTTGCTTTGCCACAGACTGCTTTGAATAACTGCAAGACATGGTGATCAGATTGGCCAGGAAGCAGAAATTTGCTCTAGTGAAAAATAAACCTTATTTTGATCCTGGATCAGATCTAGTAACTCACTATTTTCTGGGAGGAAAGCTGAGGAGACACCAGCAAAACAACCTGGGCAATGACAGAGAAGGCACCAGTGAAACATGAGAAACCCCAAGGCATCTCCAAATTCACGTGACTTCACAAGCACCAGGCCTGGGTCACTCCTGGCTGTTGCCAGTGCTTTACCAGCCTTGGTGCTTGGATATCTCAGTAGGGATTTGACTCTGGGGCTGCTCCATCCCAGCTGGGGCTCCTCAGTAGTGGGCAGAGCTTGGTGCCAGCTGATACAGCAGAAGACCAGTCTGAGGGCTACTGGAGATAAGAGCCAGGAGTGGCAAAGCCTTTCCATGAAAGATTTTTCTGGATCAGTGCAGGGGTTTTATAAGGAGAACATCCAACTGGTGCCAGTGTGGGAGCAGCATCAGCCCAGCTGGTCTGCAGGGCATGGTGACCCTCTTGGCAGCTTGGCTGTCCATGTCCAAGCCCTCTCTCTTTTTCCATCTGGTAGGAAGCCCTGCTCACCCTCCTGGATGAGACTAAATCAGGACACAACACGTACAATGAGCCTGATGGAGGACACCAGAGTCCTACATGGGCCTGTTGTCCAGAGCAGCTGTGGCTGCCCCATCCCTGGGAGTGTCCAAGGCCAGGCTGGACAGGGCTTGGAGCAACCTGGGTTAGTGGAAGGTGTCCCTGGCCAGGGCATGGGGTTGGAATGAGCTGAGCCTTAAGGTGCCTTACAACCCAACCCATCCTGATGCCCAGAGCTCAGCACACAGCTCACTCCATCCCAACTTTGGAGGAGTTTCTATGGTAACTGAGCCAAACACTGAACAGACCCTTTACTCTGTGAGACATCCCTGTGAGTTCGGTAAGGAACAAGCAGATAACACATCGAGGGGAGGGTTTGCCTGAAGGTGAGTGGCTCTCCCCTGAAGTTACCCATCTGATGGCCCCTGCCAGCCAGGCGGCACCTTCCTGGCACAGCTGCTCTTACCCCTTCTGCCCCATGCAGAGTGCTCAGAGCTGGGGGTGCCCTGGAGCTGTGGGTACACCACGAGGGGCCAGGGGCTGCTCTTCCCCCTTCTGCCCCATGCAGAGTGCCCGGAGCTGTGGGCTGTAGGAGGTCACAGTGTGTTTGTGAACCCTCTGGTGTCTGAGGTAGTTGATGAAGAGACTGACATGGAGCAGTTCAGAGTGTATCCTTGAAGGAAAGCAGTTTGGAGAGCACCCTTAAGGAGGATGGAGCCACCTGTAGAATATGGGATGCCTTGTAACCAGCAGGATGTTTCCATGTATGCCTGGTGAACTAATTAACCAACAGTGTGCTGGCCTGTTAGATACAAGAGTAGAAAAAAGGTGAAGCTGTAACTAAAAATAAACTCCAAGTGCTCAGCCTTCTGGTCAAGCCTTCTGATGCTGCTGTGCCTGGTCTCTTCTGACCATCATTAGCACCCCCCTTACCCCGACAAAGGGTGACCCCAATAGCGGGCCTTGCGTGCCCTGGAGCTGGGGATGCCCTGGAGCTGTGGGCACACCACGAAGGGCCAGGGGCTGCTCTTACCCCTTCTGCCCCAGTCGCAGTGCCCGGAGCTGCGGGTGCCTGGCCCGGAGCCAGCGGCTGCCCTGCAGCTGCGGGTCCACCACGAGGGGCCAGCGCTGGCAGCAGCTCAGGATGGCAGCGCTCTCGGCGGACGCACGGTCGGCTGGCAGCCCCTCGTTGTGCCAGCCCGCCACGGCAGCCTCATCTGCCAGCATGGCCAGCGGGTCCGGGCACGGGCTCACGGGGATTGGCACCTGTGGGAGAGGAGAAAGGCTCCCAGTGGGTGATCTCCAGAAAAGTGAGCTCGGGTAGAGACTGATGGAGCGAATTTATCTGCATCACAGGGGTGGGAGCAGGAGGCTGAGGGAGGGGATCTGCCCCTCGGCTCCACTCAGGTGGGACCCCACGGGCAGAGCTGCCTCAGGAACCATCAACACAAGGGCGTGGGGCTGCTGGGGGAGTCTAGAGGAGGCCATGAAGACACTCTGGGGGCTGCAGCTCCTCTGCTCTGGAGACAGGCTGGGAGAGCTGGGGGTGGTCACCTGGAGAAGGCTGGGGGCAGATCTGAGAGACCCTTCCAGAGCCTAAAGGGGCTCCAAGAGAGCTGGAGAGGGACTTGGGACACGGGATGGAGTGACAGCACAAGAGGGAATGGCTTCCCACTGCCAGAGAGCAGGGTTAGATGGGATATTGGGAAGAAATTCTTGCATGTGAGGGTGGTGAGGCCCTGCCACAGGGTGCCCAGAGAAGCTGTGGCTGCCCCATCCCTGGAAGTGTCCAAGGCCAGGTTGCACAGGGCTTGGAGCAACCTGGGACAGTGGAAGGTGTCCCTGCCCATGGCAGGGGGTTGGAATGAGATAGTCTTCAAGGTCCCTTCCAACACAAACCATCCTGTGATTCCACGATGTATCTGGTTTGCCACTCTACAGGATACTTTTGATTTGGTTTCTTCCCAATCCTGTTGGGAGCAAACACAAACTGTACAAGTAACCCAAGGGGCTGCAGAGCCCTAAACCAGCCCCAGCCCCTGTGGCTCGGACCTCTGCCCCATTCATCTCTCTGAGACAGTGTGGAGGGACATCAC
>JAOXXN010000230.1:1636294-1649928 GCA_026770055.1 Myrmophylax atrothorax
ACTGGAGTTGGACCAAGGGTTGGACTTGATGATCTTGGAGGTCTTTTCCAACCCAATCCATTCTATGATTCTAAGGGGGAAAAGAAATGTGTGCACAGATTTACACTAAGTACTTTTGTGTGCTTCCTTGCACAGAAAAGAAACAAGCAGCAGGCCAGGAGAGTTTGAAGGAAGAAATGTGGTGACACGTGTGAATTTTGAAATGCTCATGGAAGCAGGAAAAATGATCAGCAGAAAAGTTTGGGTAGTAGCAGATCTCTCTATGGACACAGAAATAAACCTCTAAATATCAGAGCTCGCACAGAAAGTTCACAGACAGCTAAAAACCACGCAGTGCCACCTGGGAACAACCTGGGTGTCATTAGAAAACTGTTTGCAAACCAGCTCTGCTGTCCCTCCCAAGCTTTCTCCTTGGACACAGGGATAGATCTCCAAAGAGCTGGGCAGGGTCCGCGGCTGGAAAAGGGAGCACTTGAACAGCTTCGGCTTTGGCACAAGGTAATGGCTGAGAAGTTGTGCCAGCAGGGGGAGTGGGACACCAGAGTTCTTCTCCTTCATATTCCTAATGCATGCAGGGAGAAACCAGACGTTAAAAGGCAGACTTCTCCCCTCGGATCCTTCAGAGAGTGTCAGCTGATCTAAGTTTTCTCCCATGTCTATGAAGTAGCTGCAAAGGCAGAAGAATAAATATGCATTGCAGCAAATATTATGGGAAAACCCACAATGGTTTGGGTCTTTTTTTTTAGGGTGCTGGTCCTTCCAGTTTTGTTTTTAATGTCCTGTCATGAGATGTCTGAGATCTGGGGTGTATGACAGAAACAGCATTGAATCCTGGGTCATGGGGCTGCAATAAGAGCCCTGGATGAGGGAGCTGGCTCAGGTTCATGGTGGCCCTGGGGGGAAGGTGTCTGGGCTCCTCTGGCAGGGCCTTTGGGAGCCATGCAGGAGGTCACAAGTGCTACATGTCCACTTGTGTGGCAGGAGGGAGTTCCCAGTGCTGGGCTGCAAACGTGGCAGGAACAAGCCCAAAGGGTGTGCAGAGCTCCAGCCAGATCCATCGCATGGCAAAACCACGACAAACCCAACTGGAGGAAATCCAGGGACTCTGAATCCATGAGGCCCTTCTGGGGAGGGGTCAGGGACATCAAAGCTGCCTGGCAATATGCCAAAGTCACGTGCTGAGGAAGCAGAGCCTGATCACAACCTGCTTCACTGAGCCCAGCATGGAAAACAGACGGAAAGCACAGGATAAACATCAACCTCACCTTCACAGGCAGTGCATGGCATAAAATCCTCATTCCCAACAGCAAGAAGGCTCAGCTTGCAGTTGTACCCCTCCAAAGGGTGAGGTGACCTCCTGAGGCCAGCAGGGAAAGCAGAGCACAGCTAAAGAGACAATCCCCAGCATGGGAGGCCTCACTTTCTGCACATATTTACCTTCCTGAGTGGCCAGCTTGTTTTCAAGGGAGGTCTGTGCACACAGAGACTCATCTGAGTGCTTGCTGCTGCTCTCTGTTGAGTTGTGCTGCCCTGTCCCCTCCCAGGTACAATCTGGGTAATTCAGAGCCCTGGGACGCTGAACTAGCCTGCTCTTCTGCCTCCTGACTCAGGAGCAAACATCCCAGCCTTTAGAAGCATCAGGAGGGTGTTTTAACCCAAGTCAAGTCACACATTTAGTGGTGACACCAAGAGCTTGATTCACACAAAACTTGAGAGGAATTTGGGATGTGCTCTGGTTCAGTCTCGGACATCAGAAGGAGCTGAACCTCCATCCTGCCACAGCATATTGATCTGAAGGACCTGTGAAGGTCAGAGGACAAGACTAATCTTGTTGCTGGAGCTGAGGCACATGGCTTGTTTTAATCATGGTTTTGTGAGTGAGTCTGGAGAGGAAATGACTTTCTCCAGCAGCACAAGATGTGCCAAAAAGGAGGAGGCAGAAGGGATCTTTCATCTTGGCTTAACTGGCCAGACTGTGGAGCAGCCCAAGGGAATGGATGTGATGGAGGCAGGGAGAAGGGTGGGAAGGAAAAGCTGGGGATGGAGTGGGCACCTGCTGCTCAGGTAATACCTGATGTATCACTGGGAGTTTTAAGGGACTACAGAACTGATGTGAAATTGCCAAAATCTTCACAGTGATGTGAGATGATCAGGCCTCAGACCATCATCTTTCCTGTGTACACAGAGAGCAAATCTCTGCCACCAGGAGGTGGTAGAGATTGAGTTTTTCATGCCACTTTTCATGAACTCTGCTCTCCTCCAAATGCCATCTGGGAAACTTCAGAGGTGCAGACATATCCACAGACCCAGGACTTGATCATCTGCAACAAAACTGCTTAGTAAAACTGCCCAGTATTGCAGATTTCTTGTGTGTGTTACACTGTGGGTCCTGCTGATGCCAAAAGCAATTGAAAACTGTCATAGACAGACAGAGGAGATTTCTGACACCACATCATGAGCTCAGGGTTGTCCTGACCACCAGGCACCCAGACTCCTCCATGTCAGTGCATCAGCCAGTTCCCTTTGGAATGACACAGGCTTCCAGATCCAAGGAAGGGATAAATCCACAAAACCTTGCCAGGTGCTCAAGAAACTGGTGTGGATCTCATCACAACTGAGTCCTGAGCCACAGTGGGAAACTCCAGTCCCTCTGTGGCTCCTGAGGGATGAAGGTTCTTCAGGGATCAAATCCTGTTTGAATGGGAAGGTCAGAAAAGTGGCTTCTTGGAAATACCATCATGAATTTATTGCAAAAAGTACCTTGTTTGCTCTCCAAGTAATGATTTCACCTCCCTGTTGCTACCACCACAAACTGGAACCTGAAAGCCCAGCCAGACTTTGTCTATCCCAGCTCTCACCATTGCCAAGAAAGATCTCAGGGCATACATGGTCACAGCTCTACTGAAAAGAGCAGAAGAACCTGGTTGTGGTGGTTCATCATCCTTGGACCTTGCTGAATAAGTGGGACTTGAAGAAGTAGAGCCAGGGATATAAACCAGTCTATCAGCTGAACTCTGGCTCTCAAAGAAGGAAGGAAAAAACTAGTCAGTCCTTTGAAAAAATGGTCTCAGCCTGTCTTAAGTTGATGCAGAACACACTAACCATGTGCTATTTGCATTTATATGGAGTGCTGTGTGTGTTAGTCTCATTTTGTCATTGAGACTGAGCAGAGGTGCCTTGGGTGGTCCTTGGGGAGTAAATACCTGCACCAACCAGCTGCAGTTGGGACTGAGTCTCTTCTCTGTTTCCTTTCTCTTTGAAACAGGCATCAATACATTGACAGTGCTACTGCTCAATAAATGTTTCCAGGAAATGTTTGAGTGTGGGCTCAGAGGAATAAACACCTCCCCTTGCTATTTGCAAACAAAAATGATGAGTAGCCTGAAAGGTCCTTTTTTGCTGCCTTTAGTTAGAAACAATGTCCCAGCCTGGGGCCTTGCTCTTTTATACACCCTGGGGGCAAATGCCAAATGCCCCTCTGACTCCTGGTGTCCCAAGTGGATCAGAACATGGATCTATTCATACAACTTGCTTTGGAGCATGAGGGCTGTTCTGGCAGCTTTCACCTCCCTCCTTAATACCATCTTTGTGTCTTAGATTTGGAAAGAATTGATTGTTCCTTGTTCTGCCTCCCATCAATTAAATCAACTGGCATTAAAAAAGCTGCCTTGCTCTTTGCCAAATCAAAACCTTTTAATATCTGGTGATGCTCTGCAATATTTTGGAACTGCACTTCAAGTTTTGTTCCAAGCTGGAATGCCCCCAGTTTGCAAAACAGAGTGGGAGAAAAGCTCTTAAACCCAAGCTGCCAGCTCCAGGCATCCTTACACTAAATGGTTTCATATTGTCACTGAGTCCTTCTGACCTTGATGTCAACAGAGAGACCAGTCCATCCTTCATCCCTGGTGTGTGTGAGGCAGAGTGAGCAAGAACTGGCTTTGCTCCAGTGGTTCTCATGGATACCACTGAGGAGGACAATGGGAGGAACTTCAAATGCTACAGAATTCCTATGGGTCCAGCTTCTTCCTGGTTATTCTGGTTTTATACCAGCATGACTTGTCTGAAGAGAGAACTAAGCCCATAACAGGCAAAATAATTTTCCCCAAATGACAGGAGAGAAGTCCTCTTTGCCATGACTTTTTAAAGATACTTGCTAAGTTACAGTCCAAGCCAAAATGACACGTTCTTGTTTCAAAAACCAGTGTCTTGGAAGAATAAAAACAGCTAATTTAGAATGATCAACTTGTAATTAATTTTTCACTTGAAGCCTCGCTTGGCATTAAACAATCTTTGCTGTGTGAGTTCTTTTTCCCTTCTTTTTACAGGCCCATGGCTCAGGTACACTCAGGAATTAATAGGCACTGACAGACCAAATCTGCCTGGGGTTTTTTATAGCTCATGATAACAAGGTAGGCCTGAACCTCCTCAAAGAGATGAGATGGCAGGATTGGCAGCAGCTTCTGCTCATGGACAGAAATCACCCCTTCTTGTCACCCCAGGTGGGTTGAGGAGGTGTGTGGAGGAGGATGTAGTGAAGGAGAAGAACAGGGAACTGGCATGGGGAAGAGGAGAGCTGGGTTGTGTTCCTCAAAGTCTGTGGTTGATCTGCTTCAGGATCAACCACTTCAACTGCAGGCATTTTTGCTCCCACTCTTTGCCGTATGTCCTTCCCTAAATCCTAAACCTCACAGCTCCAGGATGACCTTATTGAGGCCTCCCAGTACCTAAAGGGGAGATGGAGAAGGACTTTTGACAAGGGCATGGAGGGACAGGACAAGGGGAATGGCTTCCCATTGCCAGAGGGCAGGGTTAGATGGGATATTGGGAAGGAATTCTTGCCTGTGAGGGTGGGCAGGCCCTGGCACAGGTTGCCCAGAGAAGCTGTGGCTGCCCCATCCCTGGGAGTGTCCAAGGCCAGGGTGGACAGGGCTTGGAGCAACCTGGGCTGGTGGAAGATGTCCCTGCCCATGGCAGGGGGTGGGACTGGATGAGATTTCCCTTCTAACTCAAACCACTCTGTGAGTCTATGACATGATTTCTAACAGGCAGTGGAATGATCCTTCTCTCCCCACCCAGAATCCACAGCACTCCCTCAGAGGGTGGAAAAAGTGCCAAATTTTGTCCTTACTCTATTTCTAAAGGCCATGAAGTTATGATCAGGACATTTGTGATTACTCATGAGCCCAACTTTCCAGAAAAAGGAAATTCCAGTGACAACAAGCTCTGAGCTATTTTCCTCATGCACCATTTCCTTTATTCAATATTGTTTGGTATATCTGAAGGAGCACAATTGCATTATTCCAGGAGATGTTATTTCAGCATCTGCATTTCTCCTGGGCTGAATCACACCTGACAAGGAGCTGCTGCTGCTTTCCCTTACATCCATTACCTTATTATCATCCATCACGGTGTTAAGAGATTCAATCCACATTGGATCAATATCTCCATCTAGTACCATCCACTTGGGGCCATCATGGGAGATGTTGGCCAGCTCTCTCATGATTGATGAAAACAGTCCTGGGGAGGTGACAGGAATATGCTGATGAACACTGAAGTTGTCACCTGCTCTAACAGTTTCTTCCAGCAACTTACTACAAATTATGCTTTCCTCTTAAGCTTTCATAACTTTTTGCATCTGTACATAAATAATACTGTATCAAGGTATCTGCTTAGAAGAAAAAAGCCATTATCAGTTATTATCCCTGAAAATGACTGTGGACCTACACAGGCTTCATTCCCACTGCAAATCACAAGGGATAAGAAAAATGAAGAGCAGATACTCAGAGACAAAAGAAAGCATGAATTAAACAATGCAGACAAAACCATCTGAATATGCCTTGGAAAATCTTATAAATGTTTTGGGGGGGTTGGTGGTTTGAAGTGTATCAAGATGCATAAAACGCTGGGTCGTGGCTTTAGTGAGACTGAGGGGAGAACAAGCACAGACTGACATTGAGTGACAGAA
This sequence comes from Myrmophylax atrothorax, assembly GCA_026770055.1. Lineage (NCBI taxonomy): Eukaryota > Metazoa > Chordata > Aves > Passeriformes > Thamnophilidae > Myrmophylax > Myrmophylax atrothorax. The sequence goes on from JAOXXN010000230.1 coordinate 1,642,260, forward strand.
CAAAATGTCAGTAAAATCAAGGAGACAGAGAGGATACAGTGTCTCAAGGGGAGTAAATAATGAATGTTAAGAAGAGCAAGAGCCTGGGAATAGAGCAGCAGCACTGCAGGGCAAATGAGAGCTCCACAAAACCTCCACACAAGGAAACACCTGGGGAAAGGCTGGGCTGCATGGAGATCAGCAGGCAAACATTAAAACCAGCCTGTCTGATGGAGAATTGTGACAAACACTCTTCTTCCTCCAGGACAACCTATTCCCTTGTGATCCAGGTCAGGAATGGCCCGTGGTGTTACATGACTGAAGACAGAGCTTGTGAGTAACAAATGCAGGACAGCTCACCTGACACAGGCACCTGACTCTGAGAGCAGGTCAAGAAATAACACTTCCCTGGCTCTGCCTTGACTCCATTCCTCATGTTGGACACGTGCCTTGGCAAACACTCCAGCACCATTAGTGCCAGCAAGAGCTCCTGTCCCAGAGCATCAGTGCTTCCCTCACGGACACGGCAGCAGCGGGGAGGGAAGTACCCCTCTCCCAACCTGGTGTAGCCACACCACACTGCCAGCTTGGGATTTAAAAGAAGAGTTTGGATCTACAAAAAACACTTTTAGGATTCCCTTGTGAGACCTTCCCCCACCTAACATGTACAAACTTGCCAACTGCTGGCAATTCAGCAGGTGACAGGATGAACAGGGGAGGAGGACCTGTTAGGGTGCACACCCTCTCACCAGGCTGTGGTGAAAACGGCCTGGCTGGTCTCTGACATCAAGAAACAAAATTTTCAGGAATGGTTAATGCAGAGAGTCAGGGAGGAGTCCTTTGACCCCTGGGCAGCCACCTGCTGATGTCCCTCCTGCTGTCCAGTGCCACCCACAGTCCCTGACCCGTAGGCACTGCTGCAGCCCCTCTGCAGGTTCTGTATCCCACACCTCCCCATCACTGTGATTTAGGATCCCCAATTACAATTAAAAAGACATTAATCCTGGCACTGGAGCCAAGCAGGGGCCAGGAGGGGCTATGGTGGGGCCAGGGGAGGTGGTGGAAGCTCATCCTCCTGGCAGAGCTCTGGCTGAGGATGATTTATGGTGACATCCTCCCACCCCTTCCAAACCAGGCACACACGGAAATCAGAGCTGCCTTTCCACATTAGTCACCACCCAATGTTTTCACTCCAGATCTCTGTAATCTTTCAGCAGGTTTTAAATGCTCCACTTCTCCTCCTCAGGAGCAATCAAGATCAACAACCTGGCAAATGCCTCGTGCTGGAGATCAGACACCGATAGTGGAAAAACACCACTCTACGGCTGCTGTAGAGTGCTATCAGCTATGGAAGCATGGGCATGGCACATTCTGGGGGGCCCCACAGGGCAGGACAGAACTATTTTCCATCACCAGCCCAGCCCCAAACCCAGCCTGCCCAGTTAGGAATTAGGAAGTGTTAGTGTTAATGAATAGGATAACTATCCTCACAGCAAAAGGATAAACTCCCACATGATGACCAAAAAGCTGGAACACCCTCCATGTGCTTTCAACAGCAACCCCTGATAGGGCTGGAGCTGCACACAGACCCCAGGGCTGTCAGACCTGTGCACAGAAAACTAACTGGTCATCCTGCTGCCTGTCAGGAGGTCCAGAAAAACATCCTTCTCATCCCCAGATTCAGACATAAAGACACTCACCATCTTTCCACTCTCTCGTGGCTGGGTTAATGATGCCAAAAAGCTCATCATTGGTGACTGCCTTGGGGTTGAGGTCTGTCCATACAGGACGGCGCTTCAGTATCTGGTGGGTCTTGTGCAGGGACCTCATCACCTGTGACTTGCCTGTGCCTGCATTTCCCACCACAAACACGGAGTGTCGGACCATCAGCAGCTCCTCCAGCTGCACCACCTGCCAAACACACTCCCACAGCTGAGACAGAGATGCCAAACTGGAGTTCACACTTAAAAAACCTGGTCGAGAGGAAGGTGTCCCTGTCCACGGAAGGGGGTTGGAATGAGATGTGCTTGAAGGTCCCTCCCAACACAAAGCATTCTGTGGTTCTGTGTTTCCATGGAATTAGCTCTCATTGTGCCTCCCCTTTAGAAAGCTAAAGACACACAAACGGACTTGACACTGGGTTTGTTTTGTTCTGGCCACTCTAATCACAATGGGTGAAACCCTCAGGGGGCAAACAAACCTCCAGCACTACTCACACCTGACAGCATCAGCCAAGGGGGCTCTGCTCTCCAGGGCCACACAGGCATGAGCCTACAAGGGTCAGTTCCTTTGCACACCCAGGGACAAGGCTTTAGGGACAGCTGCAACAGCTGCAACTGCATCAGACCCAGCACAGATGACTGCCCTCCATCAAGGTCTGTCTGCAAGGACAACATGGTGGCTGCCCCAACCCTGGAAGTGTTCAAGGCCAGGTTGGATGGGGCTTGGAGCAACCTGGGCTAGTGGAAGGTGTCCTTGCCCATGGTAGGGGGTGGAACTGGATGATTTTTATGGTCCCTTCCAACCCAAACCATCCTGGGATTCTGGGATTGTGCAGAGCCCTCTCTATAGAAGCAAAGAGGGTTGAGAAAACCCAAGTGATTTGATGATGGTGTAGGTAGAGCAGAAGATCACTTGGTCTTACTTTGAGCACAAAGTTGTCCTCGGGCTGCAGCTGCAGCTCCAGCACAGCCTGTCTCACACACGCCTCCAACTCCAGGTCACGCTTCCGAGGCACCTCCAGCGCAGGGAACAGGTCCCCAATGAGCCCCATGAACACTGGCATGTCATCTGTCACCACCTTGGGCACGTTGAAGTCCCTCAGGGAGCGCATCAGGACCTGCTCCTCGGGGCGCTCGGGCTCGGCACGTTTGAGGGCGCCGGCGACCACCAGCACAGCCTTGATGGCGCGCAGCCCCCAGTCGTAGTGATCCTGCACCGGGGAGGGAGGACATGGAATGGGGAAAGGTGGGATGAGTTCATGCCTGGGAAGCACCACCGTGCAGGGGTGAGAACCAGCAGCTCCCTATTGGGGACACCCTTTGTAGGGGCAAGGGGGGTGCTAATGACGGCCAGAAGAGACCAGGCACAGCAGCATCAGAAGGCTTGACCAGAAGGCTGAGCACTTGGAGTTTATTTTTAGTTACAGCTTCACCTTTTATCTACTCCTGTATACAATATGTCAGCACACTGTTGGTTAGTCAGGTCACCAGGCATACATGGAAACATCCTACTGGTTACAAGGTACCACACATTCTACAGGTGGCTCTCTGCTCCTTAAGGGTGCACTCCAAACTGCTTTCCTTCAAGGACACACCCTGAACTCCCCAAGAATTATTCCCTCATTAATTACTTCAGACATCAGGGATCCACACACACACTGTCACTCCCAACTGCCAGACCAACAGGCAAGAGGAATCCTGAAAGTCAAACACAGAGCCATGGAATATTCTGAGCTGGAAGGGACCCACAAGGATGTTCAAGTCCAGCTCTTCAGTGAATGGGCACTCAAGGGATTTAACCCACAACCTTGGCATTATCAGCACCAGGCTCTGACCAACAGAGCTGATCTCAGGGTTCTCTATTGTGGCCAGAGACCTCCACTACCTGAGTTAGCTGATCTTCATTTCAGTAGGTGAGACTCCCATCCAGGACAGCACTAAAGAGTCGAATAATTCATCTGTTTATGACATGCCATGGGCTTGGAGCTGGCCCTAAGTCAGCAGTAGCACTTGCACCTCAGACACCTAAGCAATTTTTAATCCCTAAATCATAAAGCAGTTGTTTGGCCTTTCTGCAGCTTAAGAAAGGCCAGCCAGAGCCCTGGATCTGCAAGAGCTGTGGAGCTGAAAGGCTTCTTAGTCCATTCTGAGGCCCCAGACCCCCAAGTTTCTCCATCCTGCCCATCATGTTTGGTCCTGGGGACAGTCCACTAAGCAGGTTCCAGTAAGGAGACTGCTCAGGACAAATCCCAAAGAGGCCTTAGGGGAACTCAGGACAACAACCAAGTCTTTACTATTTCTGCTCTTTTAAGACCCTGCAGAGCCCAGACCAAGAGCTGAAAGCTTCATGTGGGAGGCCATGGCTTCCACCAAGGCCTCCAGGACACAGCACAAAGGTTCTGTGACAAGGCACACCCTGCCAAAGCTCCTGCTGTCACAGCCAAGATCAGGTTTTCCATCTGGAGTTGTGATTCAACTCCTCACTGGACCCAGCTGTGATCTATGCAGATGATGACAAGGAAAAATCTGATTAACTAGAGTTTTGCACTGGAAGTGACCCCACATGGACAACACCTGACAGGACAGGGAAGTGTAAGATTGGACTTGGAGAGGGACAGTCATTATAAACCCCTGGCAGCAGGAGAATCAACAGGAACTAAGAGCCTGGAAAGCAAAGGCTCACTGAATACCACCCCAACCACGGTGGCATTTGGGGCCTTGGAGAAATCTCTCCCGCTAACACAGTTGGTCAAATGCTTTTGTCCCTGCAGATCCTCCAGGAAAGCAGCTGGAAAATGTCATTGCTCTGATGACCCCAAACCTTCCCATCCCCCAGCAGCTGCCATGAATGTAGTGAGTAAATAAAAGCTGGGCAGCTTTAGCCATGGAGGGGGGTGGCAGAGAGCCCTATTCCTCATTTTGGGAAGCCCCAGGCACATCAGTGGGCTCACCTGCTTGGACAGGAGCTCTTTGCAGAGTTGGTACAGAGTGATGAACTTCCTGGCCAGTGCCCGGGCCTCGAGGAACCCCTCGGCCACCAACATGATCTCACAGATCAGCTCAAAGTCTGGCACAACCATGGCACAGGGCCTGGGGAGACAGGCAACAAGAGACTGCAGAGCAAGTGCTGACTACAGATCTTGAGGGCAGTTTGGAGCCTTATCTTGCAGGTCTTCTCCAGGGGGGCAGGTGAGACACTGCCTTTCCCAGGGACAGAGCTCCTCTGCCCTCGCGGTGTATTCCCAGACTCAGGCTTGGTGCACAAGGCTGAAACTATCTGTGAATCCCCCCTGTGAATGTGCCAAGAGAACAAAGCCAAACCTGGATGTTCCAAGAGACAATTTCTGCCTGTCTTATAACACAAGCCACAACCTTGACCTCGACTCACCTGAAGAGAGCTTTTAAATTCTCAGGTAGCTCGGTTCGTCCTGCATAGCCAGGGTTCATGGTGATGAAAATGCCTACTGAGGGGACCAAGTTAATGTGTTCTCCAAGAAAATTGAAGGATTTCTTCTTCTCTCGTATTGCATCCTGCACACTCTTCACCTGGGGATGAAGACAGTGCTCAGGGTTGCTGTTCATTATGAAAACCCCTCCAGACCACAGACTTGTTGTTCCTACCAGGAACTATCACTGCTCTGCTTTGATTTTTTACTGATAAAATAAGGCTTTACACACTGTTTGGAGCAAATTTGTGTGACAATATTAGTCTCCCATCACCACCATCTGCATCAGCACATCTTACAGCAAAAACACCACCAAAGACTAAAGCAGCTCTTCCATCTTCCCAGCACAGCAGGAGGCCAGAGCTGGAGAGGAGACACAGGGCTGTGCAGGCACCCACAGCACAGCCAACTCCAAATGCCAGCCCAAGAGTCACACAGGTCCCTGATTCCTCCCTCACCTCTGCCCCTCCCCACACTGCCCTTCCTGACAGCCCAAGCCCTCCTGTGCCTGCTCTGCTCCTTGAGGAGACCCAGAAAAGGACATGCACTTCCCACTAAACTTGGCCTCAGCTCAATTGCAAACAGATCACCTGATATTGCTTTTAATGGTTTTGGGACATCAGATGCTTAATTTAAAACCAAACCCACAAGGCAGAACCTGGAAGGCCTCCCCTGACACCTTCACTCACTAATATTGGTTGGTCTCTTCTATTCACCTGATGGCAGTTTTGTTCTTCTCATTCCCCACTTTCCAAGGCAGCCAATTCACCTCAGCCAGACCATCTCACTCCTCACCTTCCAACAGAACTGAGCCCATCATCACAGTCAGAACACTTCATCTCCCCCTTTCCAAAGGGAATGAGTCAATCACAGGCAGACCAGCTCATTCCCCACCTTCCACAGGAAGTTGAGTCCATCACAGCCAAACCTCCTCCTTGCAAACAGCACTTGAGCGAGGGAGAACTCTCTTTATTCACTGCTCTGACCTCACTCCTGTTTGCCATCTCACAGCTAAGCAATCACTGGAGTTCCTCTAAGGCCCCACATGGACATGAGCTGCATGACTAAGACAGCCAATTAACCATTGCCATGGTTACCCTCCTAACAGCAGCCAGGAGAGGATGATGGAACAGCCCCCAACACCACTCCAGCCAGGAGCGAGGGGATCATTAGCAGCTGAGTCATATCTGGGCTTCTTTTGTTCTGCTTCCCTTTTTATTTTAAGATCCTCAAAGACATTTTTCAATGACAACTTTAAACTAGAACCTGATGGAAGGGAAATGGAGAGGGAATGACACACAAACTCCTGTACCTGCCTGGCACTTGTTTGGGAAGTCACAATGATGAGAGAAAGAGATGAGAGAAGTGAGTTCATGAAGAGGTTTAAAAAAAACTCCTTTGACCAAAACATTTACAGAAGTGTAGAAACTTCTGGGCTCTAGATCTTTCTCTCAGCAATGCCAAGCCCCAGAGCAGGTCCAGAAGAATTCATAACTCAAAATCTGCACTCAGCTGACACTTGGGTCCAGGAGAACTTGGATACTCTGGCACCTCAATTTTCATCACTGAAGTCCCCCAAGACTCCAGACCTTCAGTTCTGCCCACATGGGAGCTGTCTGGGTTGGCATAGAGCAGCTGAGCACACAGCTGCCACTCCAGCTCCTTTGGCAGCTGATTTAACTGGCATTTTCAGAAGATTCCCAGGAGATTTGGGATCTGGACAATACCCAGACCCAGCTCTCCTTCAAAGCATGGTCCAGAAGCTGGAGTTGGGCCTGCTCTCACCCTGCCTGTCCATGGTTATACCTGGGCTGCCCAGACTTCAGCCCCTGTCAGGAGCAACTCACACCCACAGTGCTTTCCTTGGTGCCCCCAACCCATCCCCTGGACAGGGGAGTCTCCTCCCTCAGTCTTTTCCCCTCGTAACACATTCCCACATTTCTCATGGGCCAGTGGGAGGAAGGGAAGGAGGAGGTGAAGTTATGGATTGTACGTAAGCACAGGAGAACAGGACTCATGATGGAGAGGACAGGATCCTTCCCAGCCCCTCTCCAGGGACTCCTGCTGGGCTTCACATGGAGAACCAACACAATCCACTGAATGGTTAAACTCCAGGGCAAAGGAGAAATCATTCCACAGGGAAAACACCTCTGCATAGCCAGGCACAGCTCCAAGAGCTCCCTCCCAGCTTTAATCCTCACTCTCAGGGTATTCCAGCAAGGATCTCACCAAGGGCTGCAGATCCGCTGCAGGTCCCAGGTCCCACCTGGCTCACTCTGGACCTCAGGGCACACACATTCCTCCTAGGAATTGTGCCACTCCACTGGGAACACCTTCCGAAGTCATTTCACAGAGACTGGAATTGAATCTAAAGGCCAATGAAAAGAGAAGGGTGGGAGAAAAGGATGAAGGGAAAGATGAAGGGAAGGAAGAAGGGAGGGAAGGAGGGAAAGGGTGAGAGGAGGGAAGGAAGGGAAGGAGAGGAAAGAGAGGAGGGAAGAGAAGGAAGGGAAGGAAGGAAAG
>JAOXXN010000230.1:1673324-1686743 GCA_026770055.1 Myrmophylax atrothorax
CCTGGGAGCAGGATCCTAAACCCGATACACCACTTCCCTCTAGTGGCTGCTGGAGCCAGACCCTTCCCTGGGCTGCAGCAGCTCCCCCGAGCTGGGTGCCCAGCAGTGCCAGCCCACAGCCCCACACCACCAGTCCAGCTCACTCAGCAGAGCCAACATTAATTAACACCGGGTAATTTGCAATGAGTTAAGGGAGTTCATTTAAGGTGCAGCAGCTGTAGATGTTTTCACTGGTGCAGAGACAAGCAAAGCCCATGAGGAGCCGAAACCCCCCAGGAAGGTCCCCCCTCACCTTCAGCAGTGAGTGGATCCTGTGCCCTGCCTCTCGGATGAAGCTGTAGCGCCTTTCCAGCCGCTCCTGACAGTCCTCCAGGCTCAGCAATGAGTCCTTTTTGCAGTCCTTCCTCTCCAGGATGGGTGATGCCCACAAGCCCACGATGCTCTGGATCTCCTCAACATTGTCTTTGCTTTTCTGCACTCTCTGCTCGAGGTCATGGACATCATCCATGACCCCAGAGATGTGAGCCCAGACTCCTGGGGAAAATGAGACCTGTATTCAGAGCTGCTGGGCCAAGCTCTGGTGCATCCTCCTTCAGAGCAGCCTCTGGCTGTTTCCTTGTGGTCTCATGTATTTCTCACCTATCTTTAACTCAAGAGACTCACCATCTGGACCAGCACAGCCACTTCCACCCCCCTCCTGCCCCAGCAAGCCACAGAACAGCCCACCACAGCCTCCTTCCTGCCAGGAGCACCCCCACCATGAGGATGCCTGACAGCTCCTGCTTCCCTGTACCCAGGGTGATCTCCCAGTGACTGACCCCAGAGACAGAAGCGTGGGGAGGGTGGGTACAGCAGGCTGAGTGTCCCTGCCACCACTACCAGAGCAGGGACCCCCAACCCCCAGGCTGTTCCAGCTCCAGGTGCCCTCATGTTCAGAGAACCTGAGGTTCAGTTGCAGAAAAAAAATATTGTACAATGGAGAAAGAGTTTTTCTCCATTTATCAGGATTTCTGCTTTGCATCTTCCTCAGGGATTCCCTTGGTCATGGTCACACCACAAGCCTGAGGACAGAAGGACACATCCCACCCGTGAGCAGTTTGCTTTCACCAAGAGGACACACATTGTCTCCCTCTGGTCTGCTTTGCAGCTAAAACTGCTCAAGGAAGAACTTGGTTAAATCATCCTGATGTCCCACTTCACAAAGCCACCTCCAGCTGCACTATTCCATCCTTCTGGAAAAGCTAATGAGGTGGCCCTGGGATGAGATGCTCCCAGTGCCAGATGACCAGGCCAAGGGTTCCCACTCCCTGCACAGCTGGATGAAGAAGCAGTGCCCGAGTGGCATCACTTGGGTTGGCACAGTGAAGCAGCAAGGCAGGGAGCAGGTGCTTCAACCCCAGCCTTGACAGCTCCTGCAAACCCACATCCTGCCATCCCACTGCTCACAGGGCAGCCTCTCCTCCCCAAACCCAGGCTGAATCTGAGGAGAGCAGGATTCTGTCCAAAACCCCAACAGATCAAGGAACTATGGAAAGGAGCAGGAAAGCTGAGGGCTCTCCTCATCTCCCCAGTGCCAGCTGGGAACTGCCATTGGGAACCAGGAGACAGAGGTTGGGCACACAGGGGAATGTGATGAGACCCAAGTCTATACACTCTGCCCTCACCCAGAGCCAACTCACCCTCCGTCTCCCAGGTCAGTGTTTCTTCTGCCTCTTTCAGCTTCAAGTCCACATCCTGCAGCTGCCCCTGCACCAGGGGGTATTCCACCTCCAGCACTGTTTTCAGGACCTTGTTGTACCTGTTGCCCATCAGCTCCAGGTTGGCCACCAGCTGCCGGTAGGACTCCCTGGCGGAGTAGATTCCTGCTGCCGTGGGTGGGATGGCTCCTGCCTGGCTGTCCCACAGGTAACTCACCTCCCGGAGCACCGAGACCAGCTGGGGACACAGGGCAGAGAGCTGAGCATGGGGCAGTCCTGCCCATGTTCTGCAGACACCTTCCAACCAAGTCTGAGCATCTTTGGGGGTTCCTGCTGCTGTATTCCCAAAGCAGCACACTGGAAAGGCCCTGGACACCTCCTGGGCCACACTACCTGTCTCATATTGCTCCCTGACTCTGGTTTTCTTCCCAGCCAAAGGCACACAGCTCTGCTAACTACCCAGCCAGAAAACTCCACCCAGCCTCTAAAAGACACAATCACCTCTGGTGCTCTCAGCCCTCCTCATCGATGTGAAGCATCTCTCAGATGATGGATGACACTCACATCATGGGTCTCTCAGCACTTCCTGCAAGTAGAGCTTGGCCATTATCTAAGTGAAAAATAAGATGGCTCCAGTCCTCTTGGTTTGCTGGGCTAACTGGCTTAAAAAAATGAAAAATTAAAAAAAAATACCATGGCCCCAAAGTTGGTGACTCATCTTCTCCCGTGCCCACCTTACACCAGAGATTTCTGGAGGCTTCTCCCATCCCAACCAAAGCACTCAGTGCTGGTGTGTGTTTGTGATGTGATGGGAATTGGTTTGATGGGGATTATTAAATTATAAACCCAAGTATAAACAACTCCCTGCAATAAAGGGAGCAGTGGGGTCTGCCAATGCCATAGATCACTTCTGAGACTAAAAGCCTTTGCTCAGTTCAGTGCCCAACAAGTGGCAAAATGCTGCTGTGCACCTGGGGTGGCACTTGCTGGCAGGGTGACAGAAATTCAGCCCATTGTGTGAGCAATGGTGGGGTGAGGAGCTTTCCTGGCTGCAGCTGAGCTTGGGGTGCAGCTCCCTAAAAGTCACCTCTCCCTTAGGCTGGCAGATTGTGTCATCTCTTCCTGTGAAGGCGTGGGGCAGAAATCTGTCTGATCCCATCTAACTCACACCCTCTGGTCCCACTTCCCTGCCCTGTTTTCCATAGGAGAACTGGAATCTGCAGGTGTGACCAGGAGCAGGTGAAGCCACAAGCACAGGGACTGCATGGCCAGGAGCCTTTGTCACTGCCCTGGGGCACAGGCAGGGGTCACTGAGATTTCCACCACTGCCTGATGTCAGTCAAACCCCAACGTCCTGCAGAAGTGGCCAAGGCCCCTGGAAGCACATTCCCTCTGAAGGAATGGCACAGGGAGGAGCGGGCAGGGACTGGCAACAGGGTCAGTCATGGCACACTCAGAGTGTGCCAATGGAGATAACGACAAGAAGAAAGAAAGAAGGGGTGAAGAAGGGTGCAGGGGGCACTCTGAAAAGATGGAAGAAGTGGGATGTGGGGGGAAGAAAGGGAAAACCAGGTGACTGAGGAAATGAGAGGGCAAGCAAGATAGAACCGAGCTCCTCTCCCTTCTGTGCAGTGCCAAGTCAGGAACATCCCCATCTTGGGGCTGGGGTGTCTTCCCCTCTGCCCCCTCCCCCATGGAAGGTGACCTCTGGAAGGCATTTCCCTGCTGAAGAGTTGAGAGTAGACCCTCCCTCCAAGCAAAAACAGATGCTCCTGTCTATTCCAGAGGGAATGAAGGGGCTGCTGAGCAGGCTGTGTGCAACATCAGACCATCCTCAGTGTGCTCAGAGAAGAGCAGCCCAGTAGCACCCACAGACTGGAGCTGAGGACAGGCACACTCAGCACATCCCAGGCTCCAAATCCCATCACCAGTGGGAAGGGTGGAAAGAGCCCCTGGGGCCAGCTGGCTCCCACCTTAGCAAGGAGCTCTCAAGGAGATGAAGTTCTTTGGCTGAAGGTCAAGCTGGAATGAGATCTAAAACCCAAACCCTTTCCTTGGACATCAGCAAGCCCCAGGGACAGGGGAAGCTTTGGATATCAGTGTTCCCAAGGCCTCTGCAACTCCTCCCCTTCCCAGCAAAGGGCTTTTTTTGCAGCCAACAGACCCTGGCTCCCACCAGGCCCCAGAAGCTCCCAGTCCATCTATGCCCACTCCTGGCTCAGCCCCTGCTCCTGCTTTCGGCCAGGTGGCTGATCACTCCTCCTGTGCTGGGCAGCTCCAGGGGACCCAGAACAGACCTGAAATGCATCATCATCCCCATGCTCTGCAGTGAAGGAAACAATGAAATCACAAAACAAACCTTTCCAGGGTGTTTTACACCCCCAGAAGCTCAGGTTCCAGGTTCACACAACATGAACCCACCCCTGCAGATGATGTCCCAACACTCCCCACACCAGTATTGACACTGGTCTGGATGTGCTGGCACCAGTTACACATCTGGCTCCTCAGGGACTTTCTGCCACTGGTTCTGACCAGAATTTGCTCTGCTTAAACTGTGATCCTGACATTTCACCAAGAGACAGAGCCTGCAGAGAGGATGGTAAATCCATGTGACCCACCACAGAAGGGGCTCCACAGACCTCAGAGAAAAGATCTAGTACCAACCCCACCAGACCCACCCCTGCACGGTGGGGCACAGCCTGGGGACATGCCATGGGAGGCAGGGCAGTGGCAGCAGCTCCTACCTGGGGATCAAAGTTGACAGTGATCAGTTTGGTTTCGGGATCTCGCCGGAGGAGTGGCTGAGTGAGGTTGTACTGGGATTTTTCTGAGACTGTCTGGGACCAGTCTAAATACAGCTTCTCCTGATACCTGCCAGGAGAGAGAAACATCACCATGCAGTTAACAAGCCAGAAGACTGTGATATGTCACTGAATGAAAGCCAAGTCCAAGCTGAGGACTAAAACCACAAAGGAATATTAAAAACCTGTCCCTGTCATCTCCATAAAAAAAACCAGCTTCAAAGACACTCCCAAAAACCAGTGAGAGTATCAAGGCAGGAGGGCAAAGCTCTCTCAAATACCAGTTTTAGCAGAGGATTCAGATTTGGAGACAGGCTTTCTAAAGCATTTACCCTAAAGTGATAGATCAGCAGCTGCTGGGCATGTCCAAAGTGTCTCAGCAAGGTGGGTGCCTCAAACCCACATGGATGCTGGGGGTGGCTGCAGCTGCCCTCCCTTCTCCCAGTCACTGCAGAGACACTGTGACACCACTGGGATGGCAGCACAGAGGGCAGATCATGGCCTGGTACCTCACATATCTATGGACAGTCCCCACCACCCAAATGACAAAGTCTCCTCTGAATCACCTTGTCACCTGAGCCCTTTGGGAAATGTCACCCCAAAACCAGCACTCCTGTTGGGTCCCCCCAGGCCCTCTGTTGGGCTGCTCCCTCCTGAAAGGCTGTGCTGAACTCTCCATTCTCAGCCTTTGTTTTGGTGTTGGGTAACAGGGCTCCCTCCCTCCAGCCTGCAGGACCCTGGGGCTCCACTGCCTTCACTGCTGACAGGGATGAGCCACTGCAGGAACCTTCTTCCTGGGAAGAGGCTCCTCTAAGGGACAGCCCAAAGCAACCAGTTCAGGTTTAGCATCAAACATTGAGATACCAAGTGATGGGCAATGACTCCCAATTCAAACTGGTATATTCACATTACAGCCACTGCAAACACAGTCAGTGGGCATGAGTGGACAGAGACTTCTGCCCAGCTCAGGCCTCCTCCCACGGCAGCTCCTCCATCCCACAGCAGCTTCTCCATCCCACAGCAGCTTGTTCCAATATTTCTGCTGGGCTGCACAGCCCCAGTTCCTCCCATGCAGAATTCTTCTTTCAAGCCATCCCAGGAAGCCTGTGGTGCAGTGACAGGATCACACCTTCTCTCCCAGCAGAAAATTCCCTCTGGCTTAGGAAGAGTCATTCCCAGGCCCTGGGCTGGTAAATGTGCTGGAAGGTGGCTTGAAGGAGGAGAAGGTTTCCTCATACAGCTACAGCCCTGCCTGAGCCCCACTTACCTGTCGAGCAGCTGGATCATTTCTTCATACTTCTCTACCACCCTTCGTCCTTGGGCAGAGTCCAAGCACCTGGTGGCACAACAGACCAGCTCAGTGCTGTGTTTAGTCCTGGGGGGCTGCAGGCTGTATTTACCCCTTCCCAAGATTCCCCACCAGTCTGCAGGCAGGTCACTGCTGGGTGAATGATTTGGGTGATGAGTATTCCAGCACTGGTTTATTTTCTTGATCTTGGGACACTGTTCTTTGCTTAATGCTGAGAAAGTTGACTCCTTTCAGTACCCAAGGGTTGGGCTGCTCCCAGGGTGGCCCTGGAGAACATGCTGAGTGGGATTGCAGTGAAAAAGATCCTCACAGAATCACAGAATGTTCTGAGTTGGAAGGCACCCAAAGGGATCATCAAGTCCAACTCGTAAGTGAATGGCCCATACAGGGATCAAACCCATGACCTTGGTGTTATTAGCACCATGTTCTAACTCCAGTACCTCTTTCAATTGCAACCTAAGACTATGTCTGAAAGCTGAAGTGCCCACCCACCATCCCACTGTCCCTACCCACTTCAAAACAAATCCAATCAATGAGTTTCTTTAAAAAAACAAGATGCCAGGGAAGTCAAGAGCACCAGTGGACTCACTTGTCACCTCTTCCACTAAGGATTGTTTCACCTGTAACCACTGGATAACATTCAACACAGAAAGAATAATCCAATTGGTTAGAAACAAGATTTCAAGATGGTCAGAAAGCAACTTGTCTGGAGCAGACACTCACAGATGTGGGATGTGCCTGAGGTGATCGAAGGGCCCCTGGATCCGTGCCCGCAGCTCCTGAGCCCAGCCCAGCGCCCCAGACACGGGGGGCATGTTCTTGTGCAGGGGGGGGCACCCTGGGAGGGCACATGGAGACAGCATGTCACTGCACACAGCACTGTAACCCCAAAGAGACACCAAAGAGACACCAAAGAGACACCAACAGGCACTGTAACCCCAAAGAGACATCAAAGAGACACCAACAGGCACTGTAACCCCAAAGAGACACCAACAGGCACTGTAACCCCAAAGAGACAGCAACAGGAACTCAGCTGCACAAAGCTGCTCTGGTTTCCCAGCTTCCTCCCTGAAACCCAACCTTTGTTACACGATGTAGGTCTGGGACAAGTCTCCCAGTGCCCCTGGCCCCTGAGTAAGGGAGCACAGGACCCCACATGTGGTAGAACCAGAGCTGATGGAGGCATCCTGTGCCTGGGGTGCATTCCCAGCTCCCCACTAACACCAGGGGAGGGATTTCTGACCAGGAGCTCGTTGTGACTACCCCATCTACCAGCCACAGAACACTCCCCAAACTGACAGCAAATGCTGGGCTCCTCCTCCATGGCTCTCCCCATTAACTTGCACTGGTTCCAGCAGTGTGGCCCCTCCAGGACTTGCCTGTTTCCAGAACAGATTTCCTGAGGCAAAGAAATGGGCTGCTGTTCCCAAAGACACATTAACCCTTACAATCTGTCAGGACCATCCTCATTGCCTACTGTGCCAATGTTTTCAAGGCAATAGTAAACCTGGAAAAGGCTGATCGTTGGATCATTCCCTTCATTCCCTTCATTCCCAAGTCCCCTGTGCATACTCTGCATTTACAGCATTACAGGGGAAAAGCTCAGCATGTGCCCTCATTCCCAGTCACATCTCACACATACACCTCTAAAAAAGGGTATTTCAACATATTATTTGCTTTAATGCCAAGAACAGAGCATTCCCATTTCCACAAGGAGCTACAGAGGCTGAAAACCTTTGCAATTTGGCAAGTCCTGGTTTCGTTAGCAAGAGCAGATTATTTTCCCCCAAAACTAATCTAAATCCAATTTCCTGTAAAATCACTTTTACTCAGCACGTGGCACCCACCGAGCTCCAGCCCTGCCTGGGTGTTCCTGGCGTAGATGAGCCTGGTCTGGTCCAGGGCACTGCTGAACATGCTGATGAGAACAGGCCATTTGTCAGCAGCAACTGCAGCAATCAGTGGACGCTCCAAAAGGCTCTGGAACATGGCCAGCAGCTGTGGAGGGGGAGAGGCAGGGAAGGAAATGGGAAAGCATTGATACCCCTGCAGAGAGACCCTCTGGGATTCCCCTCACTGACCCAGAGGGTTCATCTTCCCCAGTGGCCCAAATGTCTGCACTGATGAACATTTTGGAAGAGAGAAGTTTTTTCCCCTGCTTTTCCAAGTAGTCCTCCAATTATTAAGGATGGAAAAGACCTCCCAGATCATCAGGTGCAACCTTTGACCAAATCCCACCGTGTCCACTAAACCATATCATGCAGGACATCTTTAAGAAAGATGCTCAGACTTTCTCCATATTCCCACTGCCGTTGCTGTTTAGAAAAGAAACAACAAACCAACAACTCAGGAAGATAAATGCTATCACTTCTATCACTTTCTACAGTCTTTTCTATAAATCTATTGAAATTTTTCAGAAAATACCATTTACTTTCTCTGCAGGATGGATTCACTGGTAAACAAACCAGCCTTGTTTTCTAGGAAACCTCCATTTCCAAAAGTGGAAATGCATCCATGTGTTAACAAAAGCAACAAACCAGTATCTACAATGATCACCTGGTTTTAGCAGCAGTTCTCACCAGGCAATCATAGAATCCCAGAATGGTCTGGGCGGAAAGGGATCTTAAAGCTCATCTCCTTCCACCCCCTGTCCTGGGCAGGGACACCTTCCACTGTTCCAGGTTGCTCCAACCTGGCCTTGGGCACTTCCAGACAAGGCATCTTTTCCTCCAACTGACAGAGAGACCAGTAAAACTCCCTGCATCCAAAAGCCTGAGTTGAGTAATTTTTTGACTACTTTCCTGAGACTGAGCAAAGGTCTGTTGTGTTTGTGTCTTCATGGGAAGAGCAGGAACATCCCAAGGTTTCCACAGCCACACTGTGGCAGCTCCACGGCTTGCACAGTGAGGGACCCACAGGTCTGAGCCTCAGAAACCAAGTCCAGCCCAGCAGCTCCAGGTGTCACTGTCCCACTGTCCGTCCCAAGGGCAAACTCCAGCTCCACTGGCCTTTAGCTCCAGCACTGCCTGGGACAGACCAGTGTGGGCCTCCCCAAGGCAAACTGAGGCAGGGGAGGGGACACACAAACCTTGAAGACATGCTCCAAGTCCAGGGTGTCCTCGAAGGCATGGATGAACACAGTGCCCAGCCGCCGCTCCATGTCTTCCACCTTCTGCTGGAAATCCAAGGCATCCTGCTCGAACTCCTGTGGAAGGGGGACAGGGAGCTGTGAGACCTGCCACCTCCCGAGCCAGAGATATCACCTCTTCTTATTCACCAGAAATTAAACCACCATCAGCCAAGCCCCAAGAGTCACGACACTTCTGTACAGTCCCATGGCTGAGATCATGGCTCTCCAGGATGGATCCAGAGTCCAATGAGTACTAACTTCAGCCTAGAGGCAAGACAGACCTTGTTCCACGCTCTCTTTCCCTGCAGTTTTCCTGCAGACCACACCACCATCATGAAAGCTGACAGATGTATGTGCTGAGCTCCAAATCCCACCTACTTTCAAGCCAAAACACTCCCCTGGTTCTGACCATGAGGTGACTCCAAGTGAGGCAACAACAAAGGCAGTTCCAAAGCACTGGCCTGGGCTGCCCAGGGGGCTGTGGAGTTCCCACCCTTGGACACATTCAAACTTGTAGATATTGATCTGACTGGTCACAGCCCTGCTCTAGCTGAGCCTGCTTTGAGCAGGGAGGTGAACTGGGTGATCTCCAGGTGTTCTCTCCAAACCCAGCAGTTTTGTGTTCCTGTAATTCCCATCAGCTTCTGGCACTGCTCTTCTTGCCCCAGTTAGAACAAATCCTTTGAAGTTTAAATGTAAAATCCAGGTTTGTTTTCCTACAGGCAAAAGAGCCCAAATCAAAGTCTGAACCTGACAAACTGGGAGACTTTGGAGCTTCTTCCCTGCCTTGGCCAAAGCCACTAAAACTGAGGTCATGTGTCTTTTTTCTGGAAGGACAGAACATAAGGCAACAGCTTTTGCTGTGTTCATTGCTCAGCTCCAGCAGCACCAGATGCCATGTTTGAGCTAAAAAAGAGGCTCCAGAGAGTAGGGGAGGGTACAAAACTCAACCACTGAGAGACCAAACACAACTCAGCATCACACAACAGACCACGGGGCCACTGGAACCAAACCAGCTTCTGCAGAGCCACTGTCACCACTCCTTCAGAGCCCTCCCTCTTGGAGCAGAGGGGACGTGGGGCTTTCCAGCAGGATTCTTCCAGGCAGCACTGGGGATGTGCCACCTGCTGCAGCACCAGGAACTACAGGAAGCAAAGCACAAGCCACCCATCCCCAGAGCAGACAGGTCCTACCACCCAAAGGAAAGGCACCCAATGTGAGCCTGGAGACCCTCACCACAGAGCTGCCCTACAGCTGTTCAACCCTTAGCTCTCCTTCTTCCAGATGTGGGGACAAGCCTGACCATGTCCCGCTCACCAGTCACAGCAGACTCACCCCAGGGCAAACAGGAAAGTAGCAGAGGAAATCGGAGATCCCCTGAGATCAGACACAACTGTGGGACATGGTTCCCTTCTGAAATAACATTCCCACCCTTCCTGCACAGCTCCCTGCTGGTGTCACAGCCCAGGGCAGGAGCTCTGAGCAGTTTTGCTGTCCATGGCATGCTGGCTTTGTCCTGCATGTGTCACGTGTGTTGCACTGAGCATCTGTGTCCCTGATGGCCATGGAGCCACGACCCACAGGGCTGGGAATATTCCCTTAATTAAAGCACTACTGATAATCAAACATGGAATCCTTGAATTCTGAGAGCTCCAGATGCCACATGTTTATCTAGACAGGAGCAAACACATCCCCAGGGACTGTGGAGCTGGCCCTCATCACACAGTGAGGCATCAAAGCAGGAAAGCAAAGGGATGGGGATGTTGGCACAGCTCAGACACACCAGCAGGGAAAATTTGTGCAAAAGCCAGGAGAATCCAGGTTTCCCATCTGCAATGGTCTAAGGTCCTGAAACAGCAAGGTATTCTAGATAGGGAGCTGCAAGAACTCCCAGATCTCTACAGGAAAGGCCAGAAGCTCCCTGTTCCCTTCAGTGGCAGATCAGATCATCAGGAAGGAGGAAGGAGCTGGGAAGGAGTCAGCAGGAGCCAGAGCTCCATTGGAGAGGGAGCTGCTGCTCTGGGAACCCCAATGTCCTGCTGGTGTTCCCACCTACCGTGTTGGCCAGGTCGAGGCAGTCGTAGGTCCGCTCTGCAAACACCTTGAAGGCCTCCTGGAATTCCTCATACATGTCCAGCACCTGCTGGCCCAGGGCCCTCCCTCTAATCCCACTGAACTCGATCTTCTCCAGCTTTGTCAGGTCCAAGGCCGTGGTCAGCAGACTCTGCAGAGCCAGTGGGGGCACACACAGGGTCAGATGGTGACAAAGAAGGTGACAACAGTTATCACAACGTGGAGCTGTGTTTGCTGTGGCACTGAAGGACCTCCCCAGGCACACCGGGGTGCTCAGGCTGTGTGACACCACTTGGAATGGGGAGCCAGATCCACCTTCCCTGGGCCAGCTGCTGCTCCCAGCACGTCCCTGCCCTTGGGCACTGCTGCTGCCAGCACTCTGTGCCAGCTGTCAAACTGCTTCTCAGGTGTCTACAGGACCGATACAAAGCAACAGGTGAGACCCTGAGACATCACCCAGCACAGCTAAGAAGCCCAGTTTGAGGGGTATTAACCAAGAATTATCTGATGTCTACAGGTACTTGAACTGCCCCAAACTCCTGCTCAGCCACACCTCTGTGTGTCCATGCAGGTGTTACTGCCCCTGCCCAGGTGGCCTTGTCTGCTGAGATGAGGACACAGGTCCTTCCTTCCCATCCTCAGGTGGCATGGGGGCAGGGCAGGGCCTGGCCCCACAGTGCCAGCTCTCAGGAGGTGTCCTGCTGGCCCAGCTGTGGCAGCTCTGCCACCCTGCTCTCCACCCATCCCCTTCACTCAGGCTAAGCAAGGGCTGGCTGAATGTCTGTTGTCCCAGAGAACCAGGAGATGTGCTGATCTCCAGCAGAGGAATGTCCTGCTGGCTGCCCTGCTTGCTGGGAGCTCAGGGACAACCCCAAAAGCGGAGCTGGGTGAGTACAGAGCTTCACCCCCAGACAGGCAGCACTTGGGCAGCACCTCCCAGACAGGAGCTGCCAAAGGGGTCACAGCCCAGGGCAGGCCACTCCTGTGTCCACTGATCCTGCTCTCTGCACCAGCCAGCATGGTGTGGTTATCTGCACAACAAATCCTCTTGGAAACCATCATTTCCAAGCTGGGATTGTTCAGACTCGAGAACAGAAGGCTCAAGGGAGACCCTGGAGACTTTAGAGACCAAGTGGTGCCTGAGCTCAAGGAGAGCATGTGGCCTCTCCAAGTCAGCCAAGCCCCAGCTCTAGAGTGTCTCTGAAGGCCACAAGAGGCTTGGAAGATCGTGCTGGCTTATTTACAGCCATGTAAACCACAGCCCCAAAGTCCCCATCCCTTTCCTTTGACAGGAGCAGAGAGTCCAAGAGGACTCGAGAGCACTGATCACCCTGAGCAGAAAGACACAGCAGTTTATCAGACAAATGCACCAAGCAGGACCTGATAAAACAAGGTCCTGGCCTCGATGTAATGGGAGATGGGACAGAGCAAAGAGCAGCCCCATTCCCTGGCATCAGGGGAAGCCACGGGGAGGGAAGCTGCCAGTGAATCAGTTCATGGCTACAGAGCTCTCCTGATGGCTTGCAATACTCTTCAAGACCAGAATCCCACCTTCACCATCTCCAGCCTCTTCAGGAAGCTGTCCAGCCTTGCAAACACCATCACAGAGTGGAAGTCCCACTTCCTCACTTCCTGGCCTGGCTCATAATACGTGTGCAGATTTTCCCGTCGTTCCTCAAACGCCACTTTGAAGGTGTTCAGGATGTCAAGCACAGTTTGCACCTTGCCCAGGCTCTCTTCCATCTCTCCTTTCAGAAGGTCATCTGGAGACAGGTACACCACGGCCTGGAAGAGCAAAATCACATCTGAGAGGTCACTTCTGCCAGCACAGCAAACAGTGACTTCTTGTACAGAACACATCTGACCCTACCTGTCAAGTTCAGAATCACCTTGCCAGGAAGGAGGGAGGAAAGGAGGACAGAAGAGACTTTGATAAAGAACTTCCTGTGGCAAACACAGGTGCCATGGCCACACACCTGCTGGATGAGAAGGTTGCAGATTTCCTGGAGCAGGACTATGATCCTCACAGGCACATTGTAGTTCTTGGAGGTGGCCCAGATCAAACACACCACGTGGAGCAGGGGGACCAGGAGAGGCTTCACCGTGCTGAACTCAACAGCCTCTATGACCTCCAAGGGCCTCTGGAGGGGCATCAGGTGCAGGTGAATGTCCTGAGCTTCAGTCAGAGCTGTGGGTAGAGATGGGAGAAGTGGTGAGACCTGCTGAACTGTGGGGTGTGGGGTCACCAGCTGGATGTCAGTCTGTCCCCACAGGGTGGAGAACCAGACAGTCCTGACGGGCACAAAGAACTCACCTACATGTGCTGAGGGCAGCTCACCTTGAACATTGCTCAGCTTGGACACTGCCCACCTTGGACACTGCCCACCCTGGACACTGCCCACCCTGGAC
>JAOXXN010000230.1:1718683-1734775 GCA_026770055.1 Myrmophylax atrothorax
TCCGCAGCCCCATCCCGCACCCCCTGTCCCGCAGCCCCATCCCGCGCCCCGTCCCGCAGCCCCGTCCTGCACCCCTTCCCGCACCCCCTGTCCCTCAGCCCCGTCCCGCAGTGCCATCGCACACCCCGCGGCTGCACCAGCCCGCAATCGGCCCTAGATGGCACCGCGACCTCGCAGCTCCGCCGCGGCCGCCTCGTCCCGCCGGGAACGGGGCAGCCCCTCCGGGTCCGGCAGCCGCCCGAGCCCTTCCCGTCCTCCACCCGCCCTCTGCTGCCCCGCTCCCCTCGGGCTGCCCCGCTGCCACCTCCGAGCTGTCCCGCTGTCCCTTGTGCTGCCTCGTGCCGCTCTGCTCCCTCCCAGCCTGTCCTGCTACACCTTGTGCTGCCCCATCCCCTCCGTTCCGCCCCTTCCTTGTGCCCCAGGCTGTCCCTGTTCTGCCCCTCTCCCCCCGGGATGCCCCATGTCCCTGCCCGGCGCTTGCTGCTGCTCCGGGCTCAGCCCCACCTGGAGCCCCTGGGCGCTCCCCCCAGCCCACAGCTCAGAGCTCCCACCCTCTCTGCCCATCACCTTCCCTCGGTGCCACCTCTGGCACACCCAGCACAAGTGCTGACACAGGGCCAGGGTCCCAGGGGATCCCTGCCCAGGTGAGCAGAGGCAGCTCCAGGAGCTGCACGGGCAGGGCCTCTGCCCCGAAGAGGTGCCCTGTCCTCTTCCAATGCAGCTGTGACAATGCAGTGCAGCAGTCTGGGACGTGGGACCCTGCCCTGCCAAGGATGGCACAACACCCAGCACCAGCCCCACTTCCCACCCTTACCCCTGGGCCAACTCCAGCCACAGCTTGGACAGTCTAGGACCAAAAGTTCCTCCTGGATTTTCTCCAGCTCATCCATCCCAGGACCCACTATGGGGCCTGAGGCTGGTGCTCAGTTTGGGCAAACCCTGACAGTTATAGTGGGCCACAAAACATCCATGAAAAGCAGCCCCTTTTCATCTCTGGAGCACTGATCCCCAAGGAGGAGTAGTGTACCTTCCCCCACTTTGAGTCTGCATCACTCCAGCTCTGCTCCCCATCCTGCTGCTCACATGGCTTGTGTGCAGCAGGAGCAGATCCCTGCAGGATCCAATGCCCAGGACCTCTCTGGTTGTTTCAGGGATGATCCACTTTATCACCTTCTCCAGAGATCAGACTTCAGGGATTTCACCAGCTGCTGAGATATAATGGAGAGTGGGACAGGGAGAGTGGGACAGCCCACCAGCCCCTCTGGCTCCCAGGTGGGCTCAGTGGTCCTGGACCCATGTGTAGAGAGGGATTCTAGGATTCCACCTCTGCTCAGAGCGGTCCCGAGGTACAAAGCTGCTTCCCCTCACTCCCACTCATCCCATGAAACCCGCTGCCTAGAGGACGCGCTTCAGTGCGTGGTTGATGGTTTGCCCTTTGACACAGAGCTTGTTTGACTCTGTCCCCCTCCTCATTTATTTATGGGCCTTCATTGTGTCGTGGCCTCACCCTGATGGACGGTGTTTGCACATGTCCTTCTTATCCAGAACATGGGGCTTTGCAGCCACTTCTCTATTTACTGTAATTTTTAGCTCAGACACAACCAGAACTCCCACCCTGTCTGGGCGTCTCAGTGCAAAAAAGAAGACTAAACTATTTTGGGATGTTTTTCCCTTTTCCTCATACTTGGGTGCTTTCCCATGTGGCTAAGTCCTCGGAGCCTTGGGGAGGGTGAACCTGTTTCCTACACCCCCGAGAGCTGCCTCTGACCCCTGCACATTTAACCCTCCTCTGACCACAGGCACCTCCCACACAAGGCAGCATCATGCTCCACTTGGTTTTCTGAGCTAGAAAATATATCCAGTGTCAGGGACAAGCTAAGATCTCAGTGGATGGGAACGAGCCTCCCAGGCTCCATCCACACCATCCTCCTTGTCACTTTGTCTGGTCACACCTCCCCAGGGTGCCCAGAACACTGCGTGCTGCTGCCCCAAGACTGGGTGGGGACGTGGGTTTGGCCTTGTTTGTCTGGCATATGTGAAAAAGAGCCTGGAAAATGCCCCTTTGCCTCCATCACTCCTGTTTTAGTCCCATTGCGTGGCACCCGTTGGGGAGAGGTGGGCACAGAGCCGAAGCGAAGTGCAAACCTTCCCTCCTCCTGCCTCTGTCACAGCCAAGGTCTCTCCATTGAAGTTTACTTTAAGGTCTAATAAAATTTCCAAACTGGAAAATCTTTGTGCGGAGGGTTTGCTTTGTTTAAGGAAGAGGACCATAAAGATAAAGCCTTGCCTGCCCGCTCTCCCCTCCCGCTGCCCGGGCAGGGGCCGCAGCTCAGCCCTTCCCTCCCAGCCCGGCTGTGACCAGAGGAAGAGCTTGTTTTCCTAACGAGAAGTCTGAAGATTAAAAGGGGGGAAAATCAGCCGTTTGGAATCCTCTACTGACGCTGCAAATACCCTCGTTAATAGATATGTCTCGTTTTGTTACCTCATTTTAATTAATCATTAAACAAAGACAGCTGCCAAATTTTGGCTCTGGCTTTGAGCCTACAACTGACTTGGAGCCCTTGAAAAATAGACTATTTATGGTGCCTGGGTTTAAAGCTTAAATTTCTTGTATAAACTTTACCCTTCCTAAGAATAGTGTGGGGAGCGCAGTCCCGGCCGCATCCTGGTGCCCGTGCCCCCAGTCCCAGCCTGGCATGTGCTGAAGCGAGGTCGAGAGGGATCGGGGTCCCTCACACTGCCAACAGCCCCATCTGCCCCAGAGAGTGGCTGCAGCAGTTCCAGAGTCCCTCAGGCAAGTTCTGTCCTGGTCCTGTTGTCCGTACATGGGCAGGTGCCTTCAACGTGGAAGGTGCCCATTGCCACCTGAGAGTGATCCACTGGGCGCAGCATCCTGCTGCAGAACTTCCCTGCATCCCTAGGGCTGGCTGAGTGCCTAGTCCTACTACATGTGTCAGGGCATGACTGCTGCACCCAGCCCTGCCACTGCCCTCTCGGGACTGAGGCTTCTGTCTCTGCTTCATACACACCCTCAGTACCAGAGCCCTGAGGTTCTGCATCATGGCATCCAGAGCTGCTCAGGCTGCCCACAGCATGGACCCAGTGCTCCTGTGTCTTCCCTGAGATGTTGGTTTGGGCTTCCACAGACTATGAAAGAGCATTTTTATCCCTTTATGTGTTTTTTGTTTCTGCTTAGAGTATCCTGGGGACAGGCCTGTCGTCCTGCATCCCCTCACATCAGAGGCAGGAAAGGAGTTTTCCTGCGGGTCTGAGGCTCAGCACAGCTCAGCAGGAAGGTTTGGCAGCACTGGGGCTGTGGTCCCAGCACAGGCTTTTGGCTGGTGGATCGTCCTGTGCCAGGTGATGCTCGGGGGGTGGATATGTTGAAGCAGGTCCTTGGATGGTGTGTGCCCTGGTGTGCTGCTTGCAGAGGACTCAGCTGCAGAGCTCACTCTCCCCCGTGCTCCTGGCCTTGTGTGAGTGTCCACACACCCCCACACCCACAGTCGATGCAGATTAATCCACGCCTTGTGTGGAGTTGCACAGGCAGCGTCACCTGAGCCCTCCCTGAGTGCTCCCTCCTTGTGCACAGGCAGGGTTGAAATACCTGCACTGGATCTCAGCCCTCCCGGCCCCGGGGCTGAGCCAAGGCTGCACCGTGTCCGAACATCCCCGCGGTCTCCCGACCCCCTCACCCCTCACCCCGGTGGCGTGGGTTGGGTAGTGCCCGTGCAGCAGCTCTGGCAGGCGCTGTGCTCTGTCAGGGGGGGTCACGCCCTGGCCCCAGAGCCCTGGGTGGGCCCCTGACCCCGGGGGGCTCCCCGGCTACCGGGCCGGGCTGTGGCTGTCACTGAGGGCATGTGCCGAGATAACCAATGAACAGGCGCCTGCAGGGAGCGTCTGCCAGCGCTCAGGGCACAGAACCAGGCTGGGTGCTGGGCTCAGGACATTTGACTCCTCCAGGACCTCAGGAGCAGCTGAGATGTAAGGGCTGCGAGGAAAACTCGCCCTGCGTGCTTGCCGATGGCATCCCGGAGCCCAGCAGGGAGCAGGGACCGCGGGAGGGTGGTGTTTCCCGCAGAGCTGCCCTGGTGCTGAGTGTGGCCAGGGCTGATGCCCACGGGCACGGGGCCGTCCCGCTGCCCGCTGTCTGTCCGGCCCCGCGCAGGGGGATGTGCCTGCCCCGAGCCGGCTCCGCAGCGGCTCCCGCTGCCCTGCCCCTCCTGCCCGCGGAAGGAGCGGGGCCAGCCTGCGGGATGAACTCCTCCAGCTGCGGCCGCGAACCCGCAGCTCATATTTCACCCCGTAGCAGGTCTCCCACTCGGGTGACACCAAACGCGTGTCACACGCGCTGGAGGCACGGGCTGCCGGCCCCGCCCGCCCACACAGCCTGAGCCCGGAGCCTCCGCCGCCTCCCTGCCTCGAGGGCTAAAATAAACTGTCTGATACACAGCCGGGCTGCTGCGGCCAGCCTGAGGATGGATGGAATCCAGCCATGCACATGCAGTGACAGACACTCCAGGTGATGTCCCCGGCACCTGCCCGGCTCCGGGGTGCTGCCAGATCCAAACTCTGCAGCCTGATCCGGGGTGCTGCCAGATCCAAACTCTGCAGCCTGATCCGGGGTGCTGCCAGATCCAAACTCTGCAGCCTGCTCCTCACTGCAGGCACCCCAGGACACAGCTGGACTCCCCATCCTCAGCAAAACCATGAGTGCACAGCAGCACAGTCACACCACTGCCACACCACCACCATCCCTGGAGCATCACAGCACCCGTGGAAGGGCAGCTGTGTGGCACAAACAGCAAGTGACCCCCTGCAGCCGTGCCAGCTGCTCCAGTGGGATTGCCAGGGAGCACGGCCACACCACCCCCATGCCACCCATGGGTGGCCCTGTGCCATCCAGCCCCCTGTGGTCCTGGGCTGCACAGCCTGGAGGACGGAGCTGAGCCCCTCTGCTGAGGGTGCTGTCAGTTCACAGCACTGAGGGGATAAACTCAACACATGTGGAGCTGGCAGGGAGGAGACCCCACTCTGGCCTGGGGTGTTACTCAGCTGCCAGCACACAGGGCTCCCCCTCAAAGATCCTGGGAAGTGGATCCATCATCCTCCAGAGCTCCCTCTCCTCACCCTGGCCTGGCTGCCAGCACTGGGCCATGGCTGTGGGGTTGCTGCATAGTGGTCCTGCCTCATCTGAGCTCTTGTGGCAAAACTGTCCTGTAGACCTTCTAGTTTGAGGACCTTCCAGTAAAGACTCAAATGTCCCCCGTGGGCAGGGACAGTGTGGGCAGGGACAGTGTGGGCAGCAGATGGCTTGGAGTAAAGCTGGGAGAAGTGTGAGTTGTTCCACTACCCAGTGAGGACTGTTAACTCTGATCCCTAAGGTTGACAGCCTAAATAGCAACACAGGTTCTATATTAGTACAGAAACTCATTAATACAGAAACTGTCTCCTCTCCACCTCAGAAATGCCTTTGTGCCTGTCCTAAAAACCTCCTGCTTCTAAAGGACATTGTGTAAGGACTGTAACTCTGCCCTGTGCAAACACCCTGACCAGACCTCTCCCAGGCACAGGATGTGACACTCAAGTACCTTCCACAGGGACCGTTGTCCCCATTTCATTATCCATGTGGACTCTTCTGGGCTCTGGCTCAGGTCTTTCCTCAACCAGGAGCTGCTTTGCCAAAAGGACTTCACTTGCAAGCTGCTGTGTAAACAAAGTCGGTGGGAGCTGGGGATTTATGGAAGAGCTGGAGAAGGGCTGGAGGAGATTCCCCTGTCAGATGTGCCTGCCCAGCAGTGCCTGCTGCAGCCTGAGGGGCCGTGTTTGTTAGTGTGAGCAGCAGGTTCGTCGGCGGGTGAGTTTACAGCAAGATGGATATAAATAAATAGAAGGAAAAGGACTTTCCCTGCCTGGGGAGCAGCGTCCTGCCCGCCTGGGGAGGGCTGCCCTTGGCCTGGATGCCGGTTGCAGTGATTTGCTTCAAGGGACCTCCCTGCTGGTGTCAGAAAACCTACAGGGATTTTGTTTTCTGGGAAGGGTGAAAGCTGGGGAGGGGAAAATGGGACTGTCCCAGTGCTGCCCCCAGCACAGGGCACCACAGAGGCACCAGGGGCAGGGGTGGGAGGATGTCATTCTGCTTGTTATCAGTGAGGAGAAAGCACCGGGACGGGATGGGGAGGGCAGAGGGGATGTGGAGAGCTCAGGCGGGGAATCTTTGGGGCTCAGGGTTAGTGAGGGGACTTGAGCTAATCCAGACTGAGCAGGGGTTCATGCTGCCTCCTGGGCTGCTCCCGGGCTCAGGGAACACTGCTGAGCCCAAGTGGTGAGGACAGCACCTGCTCCCTTCCCAACAGCAAGAGCCTGCAAACCTCAGGGCTTCAACTGAGATCCAAAGGGAAAGGGTTGCTTTAAGGAACAGCAGAGGGTTACAGGCTGCACTGGCACAGCTCAGCCCAGCTCAGCCCACAGGATGGCCTAGGCTAGCTCAAGCACTAAATGGGCTTTATAGGTGAGAAAATGATATTTTCAGTAAAGCCAAAGGTCACTCTACAGCAGTTCATTCTTCACTCCCAAGGACCACCTTTGGGATGTGCTGAAACAGCAAACATGATAAAGAGCATCTCCATTCCCCAGGTGAGGCTGTGTCCCTGGGACACAGGAGAGCAGGGTCTGTGAGCTCCCCCTTCCCCTTTCTATTCTGCATCCCTCCCCTCTTTCCCAGCCAGTGCTGCTCCCCCAAACTGTCTCTGATACCCCCTGACCACAGCCTGGTGTTTCTGTGAACATGGGGACAGGTGTCTCATATCTGCCAGGGCAACAGTGAATGCACACCAAAGTAAAGTAAAGGGGGACTGTTCTTGAGTGCTCAGAGCACAGGACCTGCCTGTGAGGAGAGCTCTTGGAGCACAGTTCTGCCACTCCACCACCCAAGGCCCGGGTCTCCCAGCCAGGACATGCCATGCTGGTGTGGTGATCAGCAAGAGGGACTGCTCTGCTCAAGGTGACAGACAACATCTATGGGGACACTCGGCTGAGCTCAATAAAGCTTCCAGTGCCCAGCTTCTCTCTCTAAGGAGAGACTTCCTTGTGTCCAAGTCCACACCTTGGAGGAGAGCACGATGTCAAGACTTGTCCAGCCAATCATGGAAGATCAATGTCTCATAACAGGCTGAGAGAGGTTGGGAAGGCTACAGGGAGACAAGACCTCAGAGCTCCTTCCAGTGCCTAAAGGGGCTCTCAGAGAGCTGGAGAGGGACTTTGGAGAGAGGTCTACAGCGACAGAATGGCTTCACGTTGACAGAGGGCAGGGTTAGGTGGGATATTGGGAAGAAATTCTTGGCTGTGGGGGTGGTGTGGCCCTGGCACAGAGTGCCCAGAGAAGCTGTGGCTGCCCCATCCCTGGGAGTGTCCAAAACCAGATTGGATGTGGCTTGGAGCAACCTGGGAGAGTGGAAGATGTCTCTGTCCCTGTACATAGCCAAGGGTGAGATGAGATGAGCTTTAAGGTCCCTTCCTTTCTATGTGTCCCCTGCTTCAGCTGACCACAGCCAGCACACCCTGTTTCAGCCAAGACCAGGCACTTTGCAGTGCCAAGGAGACCTGTTCCCTGCTCTCCCAGACTGGCCTCTTTGGGCAGAGGGGCATGCCCAGGGGACACTGTGAGGCCATAAGTCTGGCAGGGACTGATCCATAACTCACATGCCCTGGCTGGGATCCTGCCCCGCTCCTCTCTGCCAGGACAGGACCCCTCCAGGTGCCTCTGCTCCCCTCTGTCAGCACAAAGACACTTACGGGGTGCAGAGAGACCGGGGTGGGGCCGGGGCTGCCCCATGCAGCCCCAGGGCCCGGGGTGGGGCAGCAGCAGCCCTGGGGCTGTGTGGGGAAGGGGACAGCAGCGGCAGAGGCGCTCGGGCAGCTCTCCCGGGAGGCCCCGTCCCCCCCTCTGCTCCGCGGGCTGCAAGAAGTTAATTTATTTTTGGAAAAGCAGCTCGCGGAGTTTGTCTAATTCCACCCGCACCAGCTCCGTTCACTCTATTTTAAACCAGTTCTTACTGTGCTTCAAGTTTATAAAACACAATCAGTGCTCCCTGGGCAAGGCAGCCCCAAGCCGCGGAGCAAGCAAGGAGTGGCAAGGCAGCATCTCCTCCAGGACACTTCTAGCTCAGCCGAAAAGTCCACAGGTAATTTGCGTTTCCTACTTCATGTCTTTGTGTTCTCTGGCCACTTTCTGGCAGGTTTTGTTTTGGTAGCACATGGCACGGGTACGCTGTGACAGCCCCAGGGAGACAGCACAGCTGGGCATTGCCACTGCCTGCTGCTGCTCCGGGGCTGGGCTGGGACCTTGGTGGCACCCAGCAGGTCGTGGATTACACGCAGGTCTCCCTGGAGTGTGGCACTTCTTCAGGAACAGGCACAAGGTGCATTTGGCAAGTCAGGAGCTGGCCTTGCTGGAGGCTGGCAGGGAAATGTGGTGAGGATGCAGCATCTGGCTATGCACAGGGAGGATGGTGGTGAAGGGCCACTGAGGTTCCCAACGGTTCTTGCTTTGCTGCAGCCTTTTGGAGGCTGCTCTGATGGTTTCTGTGGTCACTCCACCCCTGCTGGCACAGAGGGTTCCCTACCAGCAGGTCAGGCTCTGCAGTGGCACCCTCCTTTTTCACTCCTCTTACTTTGCCAAGACTGTGCCATGGCTCCCTTAACTGTGGAGGGTCATTCTGTTTGCACCAAATGCTCAGTGTTTAATCCAACTTCTATGTGACTCACCAGTGCAACCTACAAAAACTGCTTAGAAGAAGCTCCCGGCATTGCTCACGCGCAGAAATCCAGGGCATTTTTGGAGCGCTTTGTTTCTCTTACATGAACACTTTGCAAAACGCTGCCAGTCAGAAAGCGCTGATGTCATTGTTGAGCAGTGAAGCACTCGGGGGAGGTTTGTCAGCCTCATCCTGGGCTCTCTGGTGTTTCAGGGTTAAAGCTTTCGAAAGCGCCGCCTTGGCAGCCGCAGCAGTGACATTTCCAGCACGGGTGGCTCCGCTGTGCGGAGCGGGAAGGGCGGCAGCGCTGCCAGACAGGGCTGTGCAGGGTCCCTCTCCTTCTCACAGGCTGCCCGACCCAGTGTTGCATGTGGGAAAGCTCTGTCCCCACCAGAGCAGCCCTCAGGGCATGTACAAGTGGTTTTGGAAAAGAG
This sequence comes from Myrmophylax atrothorax, assembly GCA_026770055.1. Classification (NCBI taxonomy): domain Eukaryota; kingdom Metazoa; phylum Chordata; class Aves; order Passeriformes; family Thamnophilidae; genus Myrmophylax; species Myrmophylax atrothorax. Next base: position 1,727,874 of record JAOXXN010000230.1, read on the forward strand.
ATGGGGGGTTCAGGTTTTAATGCTGTGCATAACAACTTCACTGAGAATCATCTGCATCCTGCTTTACTTTTCCTTGTTGCCTGTTGGTGGGACGCACATCATTTCAGCTCTGACTGGGGGAAGAACACCACTCCAAAGGGCAGAAGTGCTTTTTTTAGGATTACATGACTTGATCTCTCCTATAAATGTCATTTGTGAGACGGCCGCAGGGACAGCAGCAGGCAGTGACCCCAGGTCCCCCTCTCTGGTGCTGCCTGTGTATTCTGGTGGTCCACCTTGGAGGGAAGGGAAATGCAATTGTTGTGTGGAGTGTACAGGCTAAAAATAATATTCCTCTCGTGCTCCATCTGAATGGGCAGCCACATATGACTGTACATGGATTTGTCTGATAGTCCCTTTCAGTGTAAGAGACAAAATATCTTAGTTATGGCTTTGTTCTTCAGCTAACAATGGGTAGCTAAAAATATCCGACTTTGTTCCACTCAATAAAGTTCTCTCAAGGGGAGACGCTAACGTTACATTTTTGCCAAATCCATGCAAAACACAGCCAAAGAAAATGCACATTTTTGCCAACAACTTTTCATAAAACATGTAACTAGCAGAAAACTCCATCCTGTTCTGTGAGCAGGGCTGTGCTGTCTGCTGTGCAGCATCCCGGGGCTCCTGGCTGCCCCGCTGCCCGGGAGCATCTGAGCAGGCTTCCTCCCATCCTCCTCCTCCTCTGGGCATGCTCCAGCTGTGCCACGGGCTGCAGCGCATTTGAGCTTGGCGGGCGCAGGGTGATGTGCTGCTGCCTGCTCGTGCCTGGCACAGGGTGCCTGTCCCAGTGGCGGCTGGTTGGTGGTCGCTGTGGTCTCGCTGCAATTCCCGTATTTCCCGTTTTATGGCAGCCAGCGCTGGAGCGCGGCCAGCCCGGCGGGTCCCGCTGTGCGAGCGCTGCGCTCGGGTGTGTGAGGAGCCTGGCACGGCTGCTGCAGCAAACTCACAGCCTGACAGCCAAGAGGAAACCAGCGGAGACCTCACTGGGCTTGCACGGGCCCGCGAGGAGGAAGGAGATGGCCCTCCTGTGCTCAGCCCCATCTCCACGCTGAAAGTCTCCCTCCCCACGGCTGCTGCCCCGTCCCTGGAGCGTCCTTTCCAGCTGCAGCCCTGCACAGCCGGCACCTGCTCCCAGAAAAGCTCAGGGAGGCAGGAGAACCAGCCCCATCCTTCCAGTCTGTGGAGACCAGTCTTCTCCATGCGGGTCACTTGCTGCTCCCTCTGCTGCTTTGCAGCCCTGGGCAGAGCAGAGCTGGGCGAGCCCAGCTGAGGGAGCCCCTCTTTCCACGACAAGGCTGCTCTGGATGGGTGAGCAGCCACGCCATTCGCAACAGGCACTTTGCTTCCCTGTTACAAGTGCCCCGGATCAGGTGGAGCTTGGTTTGGTTTGGGCTGCAGAGCTGCTGCTGGATGACTAAGTCTTGTTTTATTTGTTCCCAGCATCAGGAAAAGAGGTTGTGCTTCTTCTGCCTTCCATGGTACTGCAGTTTTTCAGCCTACCAATCATTCCTGTAGCTCTTCTCTGAACCTGTCCCCATTTTCCAGCATTCCTCCTGTTGTGTAGGCATAATGACCAGCTATGATTTCCCTAGTTCTGGTGTCTCTCTCCACTGTATTTGTTCTTCAAGCCCCAGCGGCAGGTCCAGAGTTTCTCCTCCATCAGTTTTCACTGTGCCCCTTCCTGCAGCCTTGTCCCCTTGCTGCATTTCTCCAGGGTCACTTTGTTTTGCATGTGGCCACATTAAACCCCATTGGAATTCAGGGAGAGACATTTCAGAGGAGCAGGGAGGGTTCTGGGGTTGTAGCAGAAGCCAGTCCCCTGTGCCAAGACCCGTGGAGCTGGTTTGGTGCTGCTGAGCAGCTTAGGGTCCTGATGGAGGAGGGACACAGGCCAGGGATGCTGTGTGGCTGTTCCACATCATGGCTGAAGCAAAGCCTCCCTCTGTGGTGTGGTGATCCTGCTCCTTCAGCGCCCCTGGCGTAGAGGGCCTGTTTCCTGCTGGAAAGGCTGAGCTCCAAAGGTGGGCTGCCCACCCCACTGGATGAGTGTCTTTTGGGAAGGAGCCGCTGCCTGACGTGATTCATGCAGTGTTTGTCGCCGCAGCATTCCCGGAATGTACCTGCTTTATTTCTTGGCCTTCTTGCCTGTTGTTGGAGAGGAGCTAAGTTAATGTGCTGGGGTTTAGATGACAAAGAGATCCAGCCCTACTCTTGGGCTCAGGGATTCATGCATCCATGAGCCCGGGGTGCCTTGGACCAGGATGAAGCTCCCTGAGCAGAAGGGCCAGGCCCTGCTGGGATGTTGCACTGTCAGACATGACACATTTGTGACAGGGCTATGTGTCACCTCCCCACCTGCGACTGAGCACCTGGCAGGCTGGTTGTGTGTGTCCTCCAGCACAGGCTGGCTGGTGGGTTTGCACGTAGTCCCTTCCTCCTGGGGAGATCAGTGATGCCCCACAGCGCATGACTGAGGACATGGTGCCCCCTCTCCTGAGTGCCCAGCAGCACAACTTGGCTGGAGGATGGTTCAGAGGTTCAGCACAGACCCCTGCACCCACCAGGGCAGAGGCAGAGGGCACAGGTGCCAAAGTAGCTACTCCTCTGTCAGCCTCTTCTGCTGCTCCTCTATGGAATCCTTGGCCTCCCCAGGCCAGCTGAGTGCCCCACAAGAGTGGCCAGTCCTTGTGCTTCCCTGCACTTCCCTGGTTCCCAGAGAACACACACTGTACAGACACGGAACTCCCCAAAGCCCATCTCCTCTGCCCAGCCTCCTTCCCAGGCTCTCCTAAAGGACCCATGGCCACCCTTGGGATGAGGAGCTACAGGTGCCTTGGATTCAGGCACCCGATATGGAGTCTGTGTCCAACCTCAAGACCCTGTTTGGGAAGTCTGGAGAGCAGCAGTGGGCAGGTAGCTGGGAAATGGGACAGAGTACACTGGGTCCTGGTGTCCAGCACCTTGCTCTTGGGGAGAATTGCAATAGTGCTGTTGTGGTGAGTTACAGGCAGGACCTTTCTGGAAGGAGACAGGAGGCAAGTTCATCTTTTTTTTTTTTTTTTGGCTGAGGGGACACAAGGATGTCAGATTTCCCTGCTAAGTGAAGAGCCTGAGCCTTTAACCACCCTCTGTATCTCTTGTAGAAGAACCTCTGTTTTGGGACTGCCTGTATTGCACATGAACTGCAAGGACAGTGTAGACACTGAAGCTCAGGAGCATGACCCTAAACACCCCTCCCACTGTGGCTCCAGGTGCCTGCTGCCAGCCTCATGGCCTGGGGGCAGGGCTGTGGCCATCTCTGTGATGCCACATCTGGCATTCACCTGACCACCAGTGGTGGTGGGTCTCTCTCAACCTACTTCCCCCACTTCCCAGGTGAGCTGTTTCATCTGCTTCTTTGCTTGAAGCAGGGATGGATATCCAGCAACCAGGAGTGCCAGTGTCATGGGGCAGGTCGGGAGAAGGACCCCCCAAACTTATTAATCCTGAGCTGATGGGGGGAGAGGGGTTTTTATTCCGCAAAACAGAGCCAGCCTCTCGCTGGTTTTCACTCCCACAGAGAGCAGCATGAGGCATGTGGTCAGGACAGGTGAGGGAAGGGGCTGTGACCATGTTCAAGCACTCATATGTAGGTTGGCCAACAGTCTGGCTGTGCTGACCATGCCCACTCCACAGCTACAACCAACTGCCAGGACATGGGGTCTTCTGGCTTGCAGAGGTAGCTTGATATGGTTCATCCAGCCACCAGAGGATACTTCTTGGGAATCTTCCAGCTATGTGTTAGTGTCTGCATGGCCCCAAGATGGGATCTCATGACTAAGAGAGGGTCATGACTAAGGGAGGGTCATGACCCTTGCTGTGACCTTCTGTGGTTGTGTCCTGTCCTACCAGCTGGTGCTGCTCATCAGGTTTAGTTTAAACTATGAGGGGATTTCTGAGACTCTCTGGTGGGACCTTGTTGCCTTGATCTTGCAGATCATGCTGTGTGTGTGGCACATGTGGCTTCCTGGCCAGCACACCCTTTTGGGTTCATGGAGCACATGCTGCTTCCAGAATTGTCCCATTACACACATTGCTGCTTCAAATGTGGTCCTGAAGCCAGAACAGCCAGTTCAGTGACCTTCACAATTCTCTGGCCATGGTACCTGGGCCCTGCCTATGTCCATCATGCAACATGTCCCAGGCACATGGCATCCACCAGCTTTGGCTGTTGGCAGTGTCCTGGAGAAGGCACCAGTGCAGGGGTTGTACTGTCAGTGGGCTTTTCTGACTCAGTGATTTATATCCCATCCTCAAGCCAAGAATACACCCTGCTTGCACAGGCACTGTTGGAACAGATGCAGAGGTTTATCAGCTGTCCCCAGGGACTTCCTGGCTCTGGACTTCTCCACAAGGGTGGAACAGCCACAAGCAGCCTCAGGAACAGGGCCATGTGCCCCTCACAGCATTGAGGTGTGGGGTCTGCTGCCTCTCCACAGGGCTGGTAGTGGCACGCTGGGCCCAGAGGTGCTGTGTGCTGTGGGTGGAGTGTGTCCCCTCCAGGCAGAGCTGAACCTCACAGGGAACAGCAGGTCTCCCGGGTGGGTTGGTTTGGTAGGGCATTGGCCCACCACCAGCACACTCTATGATGTGATTCCTGGTGCCAACCATGGGCAGCCCCAGTGGAGCTACAGGTGTGGGATAAAGAACCAGTGGGTGCCTTTGCAGAGCTGTGAAGGAGTTAAGTGGACTATAATAAAATCCAGGCTAAAATGAGCAGGTTTTCCCACCCACCCCTCAAGCTGACCAGGGGCTCACCCAGATTGGTGCACCCAAACTCCCTCCAGCCCCTGCTCACCTTGGGGTCTGTCCTGACGCCGGTCTGTACAGGCAGCAGGAGATCCTGAGGTGCCAAGAACTGCTCTTTGGGAGCCACAAGGCAGATGTGGGACCTGCACAGCTCTGCACTGGTGCCATATGGACACTCACCAAGCTGTTGGTGCTGAGCCCAGGGAGGTTCCTCACCATCACTCTGCTATCCCTGGGGACTCTGCTCAGGAGGAAGGGAGGACCTCATGCTGGCCCTGTGTACCTCAGAGAGCATCATCCCCACACAGGCAGGCCCTGGTCTCTAGTGGGGAAACCAGCCAGTGTCCTTTGTAATGTTAGCAGCAGGAATGGTGTCCTGTCTGCCTGGGAGTCTTCATCCCCAGTAAACATCTAGGATACACCAGTGAGTTCACTTACATCAGGCTCCTGACACTCTGCAGAGCTCTCTTTGTAGCACTCTCTGCCCTCTTATATCTGTGTAAAACCATCCCTGCTCTCTCTGATGGTACCAGTGTGGGCTCAGGATCCCTCCTGTGCCCCCTGTGCCACTACCCAGCCTGGCCCCCACCCTGCCCACGGTGGGTGATGGGGCTGCCTGCAGGAGAGCTGCTGGGAAAGGCTGAGCAAAGGCAGGACCTGCAGAAACTTGCAGTGTTTCACTCTGACTGGCTCTGGTTTGGAGTTCCAGCCTTCCTCAGGGGTGTGCCAGCCACAGTGCCCACAGCTGTCCCTGAGCCATTGGAGCTGTCATCGAAGCTCAACAGCTCACCCTGAGTGGCTGGGTATCCCTGGACCAGTCCCCAGGACTTTCTTCTCTCCTTACAGTCTCCCAGTCCCTTTAACATCAAGGCTGGTTTTATACTGTCTGTGGTTTTTTGGGTCTCCAAAGGCCAATCCATCCCCATGTGCTGGAGTGGATGAAAACAGAGTGTCTGTGGCCTGCTGAGGATGACAGACTGGTGGGCTCTCACCTCGAAATGCTCCTCTGTGCGTAGGGTGAGTCTGTGAGCAAAACGGTGATGCTGCTCCCGTGGTGAGTTACAGCTCAATGACTGAGTTTTGCAATTTTCCTTCTTCTCTAGAAGCAGCATTGCTGGTGTGGGGCAAAGGACTAGGAAATAGGGCTGAGCAGCTCACCGTAGGATCTGGTTCCATGGCATTCCTACGGGCACCTGCTGAAACGCAGAAGGCCCCGGGGCAGGCAGAGCTGGAGGGAGCACACGGGCCCCGCCGGGGGTGGGTGCAGCCCCAGCCACGTGTGGGTGCTGTTCCCTGTCTGCAGGGCAGGCTGGGGCATAAATCCCAGCGGATCGCTGGGCAAGGGCTGTGGGAGCAGGTCCTTTCGCAGGGCTCTGACAGGGACCAGCAGCCGCCGGACGGGGCAGACAGAGTGTGTTTAACTACCAGCAGCGGCACGGATTGCCTTGGGTCCAACAGCTCATTTGCATCGGGAATAACAATAACATGCCTTTCCTGTTGACGGAGAGCTGCAATGCCATGTGGGAGCTGCTCCCAGCTCAGGAAATGTTCCTGGGAAAGTCTTTTCCCTCGCAATGTTAGCAGAAGAGGCGTGAGTCCTCTCTGAAGAGGGACGATGAATAACAACTCTCCAGAGATGCGGCAAATGCCGCCAAACAGCCTCGCAGGGCTGCGAGCTCCGGCTCGGGGGATCCCGCTGCTTTCTGTCCCTGGAAAACCCTCAGGGCCGTGTTGCTGCCCCGCGAACAGCACGTAGGCACCTCCCCGGGCGCTGTCATCGCTGCCCCGAGGAGCCAACCCTGCGCAGCGCCGAGCCCTGCCCTCGGGGCTCACAGGCTGCTCCCTGCCGGGCATTGCCCCCCTCGCATCCCGGTGCCACACGGGCTGCCCCACGGGCTGCCCCATGCCAGGCGCTGCTGTGGGGGCTCGTTCCTGCCAGGTTCCTTCTGCGTCTGTGGTGGCTGGCTGTTGCAGGGATGCAATCTGCAATGGGATGGTGATTCTCCTGGTCCTGGAGCTTATTCCATTACCGAGGAGAAAATGTGCTCCCCGCTTTCCCTGACCACGTGGTCCCC
>JAOXXN010000230.1:1745698-1768565 GCA_026770055.1 Myrmophylax atrothorax
AGGCTCCCCAGGGCAGTGGGCACAGCCCCAAGGCTGCCAGAGCTGCAGGAGGGTTTGGATGATGCTCTGGGGCACAGAGGGTGACTCTTGGGGATGGGCCTGTGCAGGGCCAGGGTGGTCCTTTAGAGTCCCTTCCAACTCAGCATTGAAATACAGGAAATATGGCCTCGTTCAGAGGATCCTAACTCTGTGGTCATACTGGAAGGGGAAAGAAAATCAAATACTCCAAACTTTCTTTGCAAGTCAGGATGATGCAGTTGCATTCCCTAACTGTGGCAGCACAGCTTGGGGTGGCAGCACTCCTGGGATGGGCTGTGAATGAGCCCACGGTGCTGCTTTTAGGACATGTAGTCATGACCCCAGGGCTGCTGGAACTCAAGGAGCATTCAGGCACATGGTGGGATTCTTAGGGCTCACCTGTGCAGGGCCAGGAGTTGGACTTCGATGATCCTTGTGGGTCCATTCCCACCCCAAACATTCGGTTATTCTGTGAGATGCCCCAGGGTTGCTGCAGTGAGGGAGCCCAGGGCAGTACGAGGAGCCCCATCCCACACAGCACAGGTTTAGCTGCTCCCCAGCTGCCCTCTGGTGACATAGGGCTGCTCCTGGTGTGAGCAGTGCAGGGTGCCCCCTGTGCCAGCCCTGAGGCCCCTCTCTGCCTCCTGACCTGGGTGGGGATGCCTGAGTTCTGCCTTGGCTGTGCCCAGAGCTCGCTGACAGTGGCACTGTGCCACCTGGGCACCTCCCATTCCCACAGCCCTCTCTGCCTTTCTTCCCACCAGCAGCTGAAGCCACAGCTCTTGGCTTGCATTCCAACTCCTCCTCCCTCCCCTGTGGTTTGGGGTGTCTGCTGCCCCGTGGGATGTGAGCAGCTCTCCCAGAACATCCCCCCCAGGCAGAGGCAGGGCACGGGCAGATTGTCACTGCACCCTCGGGAGAGCGGGATGGGAGTGTTGCATTTAAGGGCTTTTCCAAAAGGCACCGAGTCTAGAGAGCACATACTTGTTGTTAAATACAAGAATACTTCATTGTTGTCAAGTGCAGAAATCACTTTCTGTTGTGCTGTGCAGGCACAGTGTGCGGCCCCACACAGAGCAGCTGGCACGGCTGTGCCCCAGCCCTGGGGCTGCCCACCCCGAGGGGCACGGAACACCACGGGATGCACACCCAGGCCAGCCCTCCTGCCCTGCTGGCAGTGTGCTTCCCAGGCCTCCCCCAGCTCCTGGGCACAGCTCAGGCTGGGTGCTGAGCCCTGGCAGGAGGCTGTGACGGCCACCCTTGGGCCATCTGGAAACCCTCAGACCTGCTGCTCCACCAAGGGTTGCTGAGGCTGGGGACGTTCACCAGGGCGGCCATGGGGAACTCTCTAGCCATTAAAAGCACATGGGTAGAGGAGGGGGACACTGTGGTGTCACCAGGCATATGGTGGTGACAAAGAAGGAGAAGGGCCTGGAGGGGCCACATGAGGAGTGGCTGAGGGCACTTGGGTTGTTCAGCCTGGAGGACACTGAGAGCAGAGCTCACTGGGGTCTGCAGCTCCTCACGAGGGGCAGGTCCAACTTCTGCTTTGTGACCAGGGACAGCACCCAGGGAATGGCTGGAGCTGTGCCAGGGCAGGGTTAGGTTGGATCTCAGCAAAAGGTTCTTCTCCCCGGGGCAGTGGGCACAGCCCCAAGGCTGCCAGAGCTGCAGGAGTGTTTGGATGATGCTCTGGGGCACAGGAGGTGACTCTTGAGGTGGTCCTCTGCCAGGCCAGGAGTTGGACTGGATGATCCTTGTGGGCCCCTTCCAACTCAAGAGATTCCATGACTCTGTGATTCTATATATCGGCCACCAGACTGTTCCAAGCACAAGTCCTGGGCTGTCTTGGCCAGCTCTACTCCAGAACTCTCCAAAATGTACCTCTTGTTCACTTTGTTGTCCAAGGACATGTGAACAGGTCACCCCCTGCCAGAGGTCACAAACTCCAAGGGGAATGCATCCTGTATAGAGCCTCCTGCAACCCTTCTGCTGGGCTCCTCACTCCTGAACTGCCCTTGCAGGTGTGGGCACCTCAGGCTGGGCTGACTTGAGGGTCTTTTGGGATGCCCAGATCCGTCACCTACAGCTTCTGTACCCTTCTGGATGTCCCAGAGTTGTTACTGGTGGCCACCATGAAGCCATTTATTACACTGTGCTTTCACCTGCTCAGAAGAGACCCGTGGGTGCCCAAAGCCATGACCCCAGCAATGTACTCAAGGTGAGGCTGCTCATCCTCCTCCATCATGGACAAGAAGTGCCTGGTCCTTTCCTTTCTCAGGCTTCTGGGGCTGGCTGAGAAGAGCAGGGACCCCTTGGACACTGGCCCTTGTCCTCTGAGATATCCATGTGTCAACAGCAGCCAGGAGCCCGTTGGAGTCAGCTGCCAGTGCTGAGGATGTGACAGTCCAAGGTCACCAACTCCTTGGTCCTCCCCAGTTTTGTCTCCCCTGTGGGGAGAGGGGACCACTCTCCAGGTGGGAGGTTGGTTGGAGCAGGTCTGTGGGGAGGTCCCTTCCCACCAACACTCAATGCACATGAAAGGAAAATCTGAATTCTAAAGAATAAGCAGAATCACAGAATGGTTTTGGTTAGAAGGGACATTAAAGATCATCCAGTTCCACCCTCTCTGCCACAGGCAGTGGATAAGAGCTTAGAAAGATGCCAGTAGTCCTTTGAATGCTTCCTCAGCAAGTTGTTTAGGAGTGTGTTAAGGGAGCACCAGGCTCATGTGTGTGTCCTTAGCACTGGCCAAGTCTTTAAGGAGTTTAACCAGGAAATTCTTTTGTTTAAATGGCTGTTTGGGGAGTCAGAACTTATGTCTTGTGCAGCATTATACTCGGAATTATCCCGATGTACTTTCAGTACTGCAGCACAGTGTGGCTTTTATCTGATTTTTGTACTGATTAAAAAAATCTCACTGGAACATTAAACGAAAAATGCGAAGGGAACGTTCCTGCAGCGAGGTGAGCTGATCTGACTTTCTGGAGCTCTGAGTACCAAGCCTGCACTTACAAAAATGAGTGACTATGCAAACTTCATTGATCTCCTTGTCTTAGGGTCAGAACAGAGCAACTCCTGCATAACTGGTGAGGTCAGGCTTGTGGTGTTTTCATTTACTCTGCCATATCCAGAAGAGATGCATCTCTGAACCCACGGTCTGTTCTCCTGAATGTGGACTGTGCACAATTGTCTGTCCCTCATCTCCTCCTGCTCTGTCCCCCCTATGATGCAACTGCTCTTCACTAGTTAGTATTTTCAAAGACTTCTAGAATTAATGGTCAGTTTTGCTGTGACCTTTCATAATGGCATGAGATAAGAGCCCTGAGATATCAGTGCGATGAAGAGAGAAGTCTGTACTCTGCTGTTTGTTGGGCAGGGAGAAAATGCCAGCTCCTAATAGAGGACTTTTTGGGAAGAGCAGTGACTCAGGAAAGGCTGGAGGTTGTGAGCACCTTGAGTTTCCCCTGTGATTTGCTGCTCAGTGTGTGAGGAAAAACAGAACTTTGTACACAACTGAAGGTGCTCAAGAGTGTCCAGGAGAGATCCCTGAGTCAATTTAATGTTTCTGTCTAATAGTGCAAACTTACAGCACCCCAGGGCTTGGCTAAGTGTGTGAAGAGCAGAATCTCTGAGCTGATCTTTTTGGTGAAACAAATAATGGGAATATTTGCAAAAAATACCTCAGGAGAGGAGAGGAGTTGTAGGAGGAGTGGACACCTTCCCAGAAGTGTTAAGGATCAGCTTGGAAGTTTTCACAGAAGATCTGTGGGCAAGATGCTGGGGTAGAAAGTCTGTTTGCATGAGTGTCAGGGAGGAGCAGGTGGACACGGGCAGGACCTGGTGTTTGCAGTACAATGTCTCCTGCTGGTACAGGGCATGGAGGGCTGTTCTCCCATGGGGGCAAAGACCATTGTTTAGAGTAAAATCTCCCCAGGAGGTGCCTCTGGCTTGGTTTGGCTTCCTGGGGCAGTGAATGGCTGGGAAAAACCAGACAAGAGGAGAAGTTTTAGCAATCAGCTTGAGTGGACCAGTTGCTGCCAAATTTATCCCCATAAAAAAGAGACTCAGTGATCCAGATCTGATACCAGCTCTTGATGTGTGGCTTGGAGCCAGGCACCTCTCTGAGCTGGCCCGAGCAGAGCTCAGAGCTGGGGGGAAAGGGCGAAGCGAGAAACCCCACCTGAACTGGCAGAGGATCTGCAAAGACTCAAGTGACAAATGTGGCTGAGTATCACTGAGGGCTTCCAGGATAAACTTGCACTGAGAAAGCAAATAGTCACTCTGTTGGGGCTGGAGATCAGTGGAGGAGGCCAAAGGCACTCCAGAGCCTTGGAATTTGCCACAGATCCCAAATCTTTTCTGGCAGACTCACCTGAAAGGGAGGGAACTGTGAGGAAGGGAGATGGACAGTGGTTGAGATATGGAACCATGTCTGTTATTGATGGCTGAAACCCGGACAAGGGTCCTGGCCAGGGAGCCCTTGAGCAATTAGAAGAAGTGATATGTCCTGTCTGTAAAGCAAGAGGACTGGCAAGAAGGCAAAAATGAAGAGAAGCCAATGAATTAGGAGCTGGCACCTCCCAAAGTCACCATTTAAAGGCCCTTCCTGGTTTGCAGGGCTGGTCCAAGCTTGGTGGCTGAGCTGTCTGCGGGAGGGCTGGGCCCACCAGGGCTGGGAAGCAGCTCCTGCTCCCCTCCTGCTCCTGTCACCACCAGGGACTAGCAGAGCTGTCTCCAGCCCAGGCACTGCTGCTGACAGGGCTGCTTTTAGTGAGGTGAAGAAAACACAAACCTGGTACAGGATCCACACCCCACAAGCAAATGCTGCGGGTCACAGTGTGGGTGCTCCCAAGGAGCAGCCTTGAGGACTCAAACACTTTTCTGCCTCCACAGCCCAGAGAGCATCACACTGGGAATTCTGGGAGTTTATAGGCCCAAGAGAGGGGGACAATTTCTGCCTGGATGTATCTGAGCTCTCCACACAAGGTACATCCTTAATTCCTGAGGTAGGGAATGAGGGTCTCACTGTAGGATTTGCACTGGTTCCCTGATTCCAAGTCTCCAGCTGTTCCCCAATCCCACATTGCTCTTCCTGGGCAGTTTTCCATCAGAATGCTGCATCTACTCTGCTTTATCACCAGGTCTTTTCTTGCCCTATCCTCTCTTGTGCCCAGCACTGCAGAGGCAGAAAGGGGAGGAAAGCCTGGTGGCTGAGTAGAGCAGCAGTAGGGAGGGCAGGATGGGAGGTGTCAGATTTTGCCTCCTTTTTCATCCTCTCTTTGCCTCTCGGTCCCTGAAGATCTGAGACGTTGCTCTTCCAGCAACACCAGCAGCATTTTGCTTTTGCCCAAGGGACAGGGCCATGGAAAGCTGCCTGTTAGGAAGGGTAAGGCTGAAACAGGAACTGAGATCAGGGACTTGGTTGCTGCTCAGCTGCTGTATATTTACCACCTTCGGGTAGTACAGACCACCAGGAAGGTTTGGAGCTGTTACCCTGGGATTTCCATTGCTCCCTAGAAGCTGAGTTGGGAATAACCTGCACTCTGCCTGGAGCTCTCCTGCCTCATTTCTTGGAGGTGTTGTTACTCCTCACTCTAGGATGAATTGACTCTGGCCCCAGAAGCCTCTCTGGTTCTGGCATTGCAGCTCTTGTCCAGCAGCCCAGCAGCCCTCAACTCCAGTGGGAATTGTGAGGTGCTGCAGGACGTGGTAGCAAGGCTGAGTCCACTGAGCCATCCATTAATCCAGGATCTCTGCCTTTTCATGGGGCTGATTCATGGGGCTGATTCATGGGGCTGCACCACTGATGCCTTCCTTGAGTTGCCCTCTCGCAGATGTCTGTCAGAGTGCGTCACACCTCTGGTTCGGGCTCTTATCTCCTCTCACTTATTTGGTTTCCTGTGTCCCCAGAGCGGTGATTTACAGAGCCTCCCCCTGCTGTGTGGGGCGTTGGGCACGAGCTGCAGTTAAGAATAGCTTTCAAGCTGTCAAGATAATCCTGCATTCAGCTGAAATGGATCCACATCAGCTTGAGCCAGGAACCACAAGAGACCTCCTGTGATTTCAGTGAGGTTTCAGCTTTCTGTGTTCCTCCCTCAGGCTGTCCCAGAACAGGGTGTGTTGGATAGAGGAGATGGCTTTCCATGGGCCATCACATCAACAAGGTGATGCAGAAGCTACTTGAGTCTTTCTGAAATGCCTTTTTCATCCTACATCTCTCAAAGCTCATGGCCAGCACCTCTTGGCACCTGGCAGAGCATCAGTGCTGTGTCTGCACTGTGTCCTGGGCCCAGATCACTGTGCTGCTTCTCCTTCCTCCACCATCCCAGGCTGCAACTACTTTTTTCTGAACATGTTCTGCCCTTGCTCTCTGGACAGGCTGCACCACTCATCTTCCTGGAAGTGGAAAAATAAAGTTTGCTCCACCTGCAGCCTGGGCCCCCCACTCTGCCCCGTGCTGAGGAGCCCCACTGGACCTCAGCTAGTCCTGTTTGCACTTGCTTGGCACATCCAGGATGATCCTACTGGAGTTCTCTGATCTTTCCATACTTCCTGGTGCTGTCCTTTCTCGAGTGATGTAAAAATACACTTTCTCATCATGAATTGTCAGTGTGCTATAGAGGCAGCTTCACTCATGGCTGCAGGTACAGTGTGCTCTGGGTGACCTTCTTTCTACATTGCCATGTAATTTTTAGGGTAAACTGTGCCTTCCAGAGAATGTGCATCCCAGACTGGGGGGTCCTGCCACAGGCCCAGAGGTGGTACACCCCCCTCTGTGTTGTATCCCTGGTTTGTGTCAGACTCCTCCTCCAAGGATTCCTCTGAGGCAGGTGATCCAGAGAATTAGGGTCACAGCAGTCATAGCAGTTGCAGTTTGGCACAAAACCCTGACAGCCCTGCCCACAGCAAAACTGGGCCACAGTGCCCCAGGTGTGTGCCAAGCCTCCTAAATGCAGAGCAACAGCCAGAACTCGGGGAACTTTCCCTTTGCAAATGCTGAGCACAGGTGCATGGATGGCTTTCAAGCCTCTTCCCCCAGCGCTTGCAAAGCAAACACTGTGTTTTCCAGGGGCGATGAGCCACTCATGACTGACATGAGGATCTGCAGGGCAGCCCAGCTGTGTGTCCCCAGGGGTGCCTGTGCCCCCCAGAGCTGCAGCAGTGAGGCACACGCTCACCTGGCCCCTGGCCCCGGAGCAGCCTCTGCCAGCGCTGATGCTCCCCCTGAGCTGCACCAAAGGGAGCAGCTGGCAGCTGCCTTCTTGCTGGGAAGGAGGAACTAAAAGCACAAGCCCAGCCAGCGTGGGGCAGTGCCCAGGAGACTGGGCTGGCCCCAGAGCAGTGGGCTCAGCTGTGCCACCCAGGCTGGCGCTGAGCTCTGCCCACACCCTCCCAGCCCATTCCTTAGAGCAGCCAGACCCGGAGGCAGGGGCTTAGCTGCTGCGTGGTTTGGCTGCACCGTGTGTGCCTGCACCAACCCTGCCCTCGAGGAGAGCAGCACAGGCACTCTGTGCACTGCAAAATGCTGGGGAGTGGCTGGAGCTGACTGGCCAAAGGTGGGTGCTGCCCTGCCCAGCTCCCCACCCTCACCTGGCTGGTGCCATCCTGAATTGCTCAGCACAGAGACTGGCTCTGTTTGTTAGAGCATTGCTAATAACACCAAGGGCATGGGTTTGATCTCTGCAGGGCCCATTCACTTAAAAGCTGGACTGGATGATCCTTGTGAGTCCCTTCCAACTCAGCATGTAATTCTGAGCTCTGGGTTTGGGCACAGCTCATGGTCTGAACTCGAGCGTAGCTCGTGCAGGAGCACAAGCAGAACTCTTCCTCTAACTCATCCCCCTCAGCAGGACCCCCAGGGAGCCACAGTCCCACTGCTCTCTGGAGCTGCAGGCCAGCAGGAGGCCGAGCGTGCGGGAGCAGCAGCACGCATGGGCTGCAGGGCTCCCACGTTCCCTCTAGAGGTTTGCAAGTGTGATGACTCCAAGCTGCTGGTGATGATTTCCAGGATGAGGGATGTGAGTGCTACTGAACAACGTGAGGAGTGCTGCAGGCACAGTTCTTTCACCAAACACTCTTGTTGGGCTGCACTCTCTGCAGTCTCTGAGTTTTCAGAGAGGAGATGTTTGGTTTGCTCAACTGCTTCCTTTCCTTCCTAACTGGACAAGAGCATCCAGCTAAGATAATCACTGAGCTCACATACCTCACTGGGCTCTCTTTGGCAGACCTGCAACACTACAACTAAGAGATTCAGGTAACCCCTTCCCTCCCAAAACCCAACCTCAGGGAGAGGGCCAGGCAGGAAAGCTGAGATCGTCAAAGCTGAGAGGTGCTCTTTTGTCCAGTCCTGGAACTCCTGAACATTGGGTCTGTGGGAAGGAGCTGTGAGGGAGAGTCTTTCTTCCCATGCACGCCCTTTTGTTCCAGCCTCAGGCTGAGGTGTCCTGCAGTTTATGCTGGCACTGTCTGTGTCCGGTTGAGGTGGCCCAGTATGATGGGGCAGCTGAAGGAGTGGGTGAAAAGAGACCATCCATGGGAGGTTAGGGGCACCTGCCTCCCCAGGGAAAGCAAATCCAAATCTATAAGGCTACTGAAGGATGCATTTGTCAGAGCGGCTTTCCAGCCCAGCCATGTGGTCAGGCTGAGCTGTGAGCCAAGTCAGACCACATCCACAAGGACTTGGCCACCCACCCTCAGGACATATGCTGCTATAAGACTGCATGTTATTACACTGCTGGGGCTTTCAGAGTTTCCCTTGTTCTTGGAAAGATACTGTCTTGTACTAATTAGCAGGAACATTCGCAATGGATGTACTTTGCTCGTGCCAGTCCCCATTCCTCACTCTGAGTTAAGGAGGAGAGTATTCTAAATAGTGCCCACTGGTCCCTGCCCAGAGCAGCTGAAGGCACTGATGCAAAATTGCATAACCCAGTGCTGCTTGTGTACATGCTTGAGAAGAAACAGCCACGGAAAAATCCTGTAACATTCCTCGGCTGCTCCATGTCCTGGTATCAAAGCGTTTCCTGCTGTGCTTTCACCTTTGAATCTTAATCCAACGGCTTTGTAGGAGTGGAGAGAGGGGGTTTGTGAGGGCTGTGGGGAGCAGAAGACCCCTCTGAGGAAAGAGTGGGTAAAGCTGTCACACTGTGCCCCCCAGAGAAGTGAGAGCTCCCTGGTTTAGTGTCCCTGAGAAGAGGAAATCTGAGCCCTGGTCTGTGCTGAGCTGTGGGTCCTGAGTGCAGAGCCAGTGCAGATGTTGCTGCTCACCCAGCCTTGGTCCTCTGGGGAGGGCCCACAGCTCTGACTCCCCATGTTCCCTGTAACCCTGGTCTCAGTCAGCAGCCCTGGCATCTCTGGAAGGGCAGCCCCCAGACAGCCTTTAGGCCAGAAGAGCCTATTTCAGCCCTCACCTATGAATGAGTGAGGCACTCCTGCCATGTGAGGCCCCAGTCCAGGTACAGGTGACTGGACCAGTTTGCAGTTAGAAGCAAGTCAGTTTGTTTTCTCATATTCTCCTCTGCTGTGCCATGGGACTGATGGTTGGGTTTTCCAGGGAAAGGGCAGCACTTGGAGACAAAGAGCATATTTTTTCCCTCCTGGACTGGGCTTATAGACCCAAACTGTCAGTGCCTGGGGCAAGTGGTGAGGTGCCCTCTCCCCCTGATGGGCACCTTTTGCTCATCTCCTGTTCCCAGGAAAGCCCATTTTCTGGAAGGATCTAGGCAGGGACATTTTAGCAGAGCAGAGCTGAAATTTCCCATCCCAGGAGGAATGACTGTCCCTTGCAGAGGTGCCAATGCCTTTTCCTGATGGTGTCCATGATGGTAAGGGGAGCAGAATGGTGGTGGGTATGAGAGTGGAGAATGCAGTGTCAGTTCTGTATCACCCCCAGCGCAGGTGAGTGCCCACCTGCAGCTGCTCCCCACCAAGGGCACCAGGAGGTCTGGCTGGCCAGGAGAGGAGGGAGGGCTGTTCCCACTGCTGTCCCCTGGCATGGGGGTGTTGGAAGGGGAGACTGGGGCCCAGCACCAAGCCTCCTCTGCTCTGGGGAGCTCTGCTGCCTCTCCTAGTCCTGCGCCTTGCAAACGCAGCCGTGGGCTTGTCTGAAGGCTTTTTTCCATGGCTTGGGTTTGATATATCTGCCCACCCTTGGGAGCACAAGCTGGTTAGATCAGCACTCTGCTCTTACTGCTGTGCCTGGTACAAGGGTTCTGGGAATACTAAACAACAGCCATGTGCTGGGGACACTTGCCATGAGGCAGCAGCATGCTGTGACCCTGCCCTGCCTATGGCCTGCTGTGGACCCTGCATGGTGGCAAAGGATGGATGCAAGGACATAAAGTGCTGTAATGCCTCAGCTGGCTCAGCAGCCTCTCCAGGACAAGGAAGAGGTGGGATGTGCCTGCTGCCCACAGGAAGGTTACACACAGGCTATCCATGACAAGACTCCACAGCCAAAGTGATTCATGCATGTCCCTGTCCCTCCCTCCAAAAAGATGAACCAATACAGGTCACAGTTGCCACCTAAGATGGCTCTTGACCTTGAGTCTGAAGCAACTCAGGAAGGAATGAGGCTTTATTTCCCATTCCTTTACATTTCTGGCACATCTCTGCAGTGTATGCAAGGGCTGCCTTCCCTTACAAGCAGCACAGATCTGTGCCCAGAGGCCTTCCAGCCCCGAGATAACCCACTGAGTGTTTGACACTGAACAAGAGGAGCCCAAATATGCTTCAGACAAAGCCCTGCTCAGTCCTCACTGACAGAGCATCACCCCACAGCAGCTCCCACACCTGCCTACATGCCAATGTGTGTAACAGAATCCACAGAGATCAATAAACTCCACATCTCTGCTGAATTAAGTAGGTGTGAGAAAGGTTCACTCATGTGGTCAGGTCCATGCCCAGCTTGTGTGGGTGGCTCTGAAGTGACAGTTCCCCCAAAGCAGATCCTGTTCCTTGGAGAACAGGGATGGCTGTTTATTGCCATGTACCTCAAGTGTGACATTTGGGCTTTGCCAGCCCTCATCCCGGGCAGCACCTTGGCTCAATTGTATAGATTCACTTTATGACTTACCCTGCAACTTGATGCATTGTGTCCAGATAAAAGATACTTTATCCCTTTGATAAAAATGGACAAAGATGATGTCAAAATAAAAGAATGTTTTCTCATCCGAATAAAAGTCGAAGCTGCCGTTCTGGGGGTTATTTTGCTTGAAAACCTCCAGAGAAAGCAAGACTTTGAGTTTTTACCATTTATAGTTAGTTTCAGAAAATTCTGCATGTGAGGCTTGCTATCTGCCTTCCTCCCCTCATTTGGAGAGGAGTGTGGCTGTGCTGGTTGCCTGGGACCGTGCTCTTACTGTTGGGGATGGAGAGGGAATGTGACCACCGGGATGGGTCCAAACCCATGGGACACTCCTTGGGGAGGGAGGGGGTAACTGTACTGGGTACTCACAGCCCTCTGCCAAGGCAGCTGTCCCATGTGCTGTGGAGGAGCTGGCACCTGGAGGACCTGCAGTCACAGTCCCCAGGTGTTCACCCAGCTAAGGAAGGACTGTCCTTGCCCATGCCACCCACAGGAGCTGGGCATTCCCATGGCGGGATCATGGCCAGACATGAGGGCAGCCGGTCTGATGGAGGGTCCAAGCCCTGGGGGAGCTGTGTCTTCCTGGCTGTGTTTCATTGAACAGGAGTTTAATTTTAGCAAACAATGCCAATTAGAGACGGATTGTTCGATGGCTGAGTCTCAGTGGAGAGAGAGCAGCTGCTGGCACAGCTCTGCAGGACCCCATCTGTGGAGGGATCCTCCTGGGACAGGGGAGGGGGCAGCTGAACTCTGCCTGATTCTTCTGCTGCTCTGAGGTCACAATTCCTGTTCCTTGGGCAGCAGAGAATGTGCTCACCAAGTGTCACCATGGTCTTCTGGGGACATTGTTGCTTTCACTCATCAGTCTCAGAAGAGCTTGTACCTCTGCCCAGCCATGTTCACTGCAGCTGGAAGGGTCTTTGTGTGGCTGAAGAGGCATGGGCAGGTCTCTGCACCAGTGGGACTGCAGTAGAGGGTCTGGGAAAGTGCAGAAGAAACAAGCACAAGTAGGAATCAGGCACATGACCATACTGTGTTGATTCTCGTTTCAGAGGTAAATTGATCCCATTGCTTCAGGTAAGTCACTCTTATTAAGACAATTAAACTTTTGCTGGAGAAGGATCATGGATCAGGCACCCTGAGTGTGTCAAGGGAAAGTGCTCCATGAGAATGGTGAAAGTACCAATCTCAGGGTACCCAAAACTTGTTGCTTTCTGGTATTTCAGTGGCTGTAAAGGTGAAGTTCAAGTCTTTGACCAGAGTCAGTAAATTTGTGATCTTCAACCTGAATCAGTCCCTCAGAGAGAGCCCTGGAGACAGTGCAGGGATACAGGTGGTAGGACTTGTGTCCTGTGGGCTCCAAGAGGAGATGAAATCTTCTGAATGTGTCAAAGCACTGAGCCCATACTGGGCTGTGAGGGGAATGTCCTCCTGAGGGAAACCAGACAGTCACTGTTGCTGGCCAAAGGAATTTATATCCCAGGGCAGGCTGTTTGCACCCTGAACTGTGCCCAGCCCTCAGCTAATTTGCCAATGAAACAACTTGTAAAAAAGGTGAAGAGAGACCACAAGAAGGAAAGGAATAGAATCACAGAGATGTCGAACTGCCTCATTTTGGAAATGAAAGAGCCTCCTGGCAATGGCAGAGCTTCACATGCTGAGCTGGAATCACAGACCAGTGAAAAAGGGAATGGATTAAACAGAACAAGAACTGAGGGACTCTAAATGCTGTCTTCAACATTTCAGTAGAGGCCTCATAAATCTTGGCAATTATGAGATGCACTTAGAGAAGCCCAACACTATTATGTTGGGGCAGGAGGACAACTCCTTGGAAACAAGAAGTTTCCAAGGAACTCTAGCATGAGGACATACTGGAGCAATGTGACCTGTGTGACTCTTTAGTACCTGAAAGGGAAAGGCTGGATGAATGGATTGGGCTGGAAACACCAAGTTCATTAACTCAAGCAACACAGAACAAGACAAATGTTCCTTGGCTTCAGCCTCTTCCCTTTTTTGGATGCCTGTCTGAATCCCAAGTAGCCAGTCCTGGAGCCCTCGCTGGGTGTTGAGGTGACTTGTGAGAGGACGCTCTTGTTCGAGCTCCTCCAGGGCTGAGCTCATGCCCTTGGTGTGATTGATTTTCCACCAGACACTGACCCCTCAGTCTGTGTGAGCTCTGCAGGAGACAGCTATGCCTGCCTGCCTTAGGCCACTGTGCGGGAGCCTTTAAAACAAAAACTGGAAGAAATACATATTAACATTCTATTTTGTGAGTTTTCCTCTCCAGTTTGTGGTAAAAAGAACCCTTTCAGTTTGTCAGAGCACTGGTGTGCTGCATGGCCTGTGCTGAGGGTTTAGCCACCAAGAGCTGGCTGAGGTGGAACAGAGTGGGTATTCCTGTGGCTTCAGGGCTGGGAGAGGACATGCATGGGCATCAGTGCTGGTTGCAGTGTTTGTGGCAACTCACCCTGCACCTGCACAGGGAGGGGAGCACAACTTCAGTGCAGGTGCAGGGCTCTCCTGCTCCACCCTGAGGGTGCTGTGGTTTGCACCCTCATGCCCTCCAAGCCTCCTCCAGCAGACAGGCACCACTGTCCATGGTGTCTCCTCACCTGGAGGTAGGAGTTTGGCACTTCCCTCCATCCGATCTCCTGATGTTACTTCTTTTCATGGCTCAACAGCACCCCTGTCCCAGAAACACCGGCAGGGGTGTGAGGGCTGTGCTGAGGAGGGAGGCACTGGACACTGAGATGCTCAGCTGCCATCATGGAAAGCTCTGTTTTGAGGGACACAGTGGTGTGGGCAGTTGCTGGACAGCCCCCCTGCTCTCGGGGACCAGCAGAAGTAAGGGGTGTGGTGCCCTTCCTGGGCCCTGCAGTGTCAGTGTGCAGGGAGGGACAGAGCAGGTGAAATGGGCAGAACAGCTCACCCAGCCCCCAGGGCAAGGCTGGCAGAGCCTCCTGCCCTGACCAGGCTGGTGGTGTGGGAGCAGGGATTGCAGGTCCCCAGGCTTCACCCTGAGCCCAAGCCCTTGTGCTGCCCTGCAACACTAAACCCACACCCAGCACAGCCCCAGCACAGCCCCTGGGAACACAGGACAGCCCACATGGCCCCTCCACAGCCCTTTCCTCCGCAGAGCCATGAGCTCAGTGTGGCTTGGCATCTCCTTTGCTGGGCACCTCCCCAGTGAGGGCCAGACACCCCCATGGCTGCCACTGAGCAGCTCAGCTCTGGGTGCACTGGGGGTGTGTGACCTTCCAGAACTTCCCCAGGACCATTCCCAGCCTGGTGATGTGATCAGAGAGGACACAGAAAGAGCTCCCTGGGTACTTGATTGGCAGGGACTGTTTCCCTGCTTCCCTTGTGAGGAAGGTGAATGAACCAGCCCCAGCAGAGGCCATTCATAAAGTGGATGTGGGCCAGGGGATCTCAGTGGGGTCACAGTGCCCTCTCTCACCCCACAGCCCAGGCTGGGCATGGTGGTAGGCACAGTCCCTTGGCAAGGACCTGCTGGGAAGGGGTGGGCTGTGTCTTTGCACACATGTTGCTCACACCCCTGCTCCAAGAGCAAATCCAGAGGTATTTATCCTCTGTACATTTGTTTAAGGAAGTTTAAAAGCAAATTTGGCCCCTGCCTTTGAATCCTCACTCCTATAAATTCAAACACCTTGGACAGAGCATGTCTGTGCAGTCTTACATGTGACATTTAGCTAAAACCACTTACAAACAACTTGCATTACAAGTTTATTCATTCCCCACAGAATGTTGGCTCCGCTGAGTGTCTCACGAGCCATCTGCTGTGGGTGAGCTGCTTATCTTTGCTATCAGAGCCCTCTTCTAAATATTATGACCAAACAGAATTCCAAGAACAACATCCATCCCACTACACTGCAAATGCACAAAGCTGATAAACTGTTTATATATTATCAGCTAAATAAGTTGGGTTTATTTGGAAGGGTTTGCAAAAGAAAGTCTCTTGGTGTGCTTGGAAAGAATGTCTTTTGCAGGTGGTGCTGGGGAGATGGGGAGTTCCCTTGTGCTCCACTCGACCTGCCAACCCTGCCTGAGCCAGACCCAGGATGCCCATCATGTCAGTGGGATGGAGGGCCCACCAAGGGGAACAGTTCTCCCCCAGGAGTGGCCCCAGGAGCCTGATCAGTTGTGGTGCAGCAGTGGTTGAGCATCAACTCCTTGCATTGTTTGTCTGGCCAAGGGGCTGGACTGAGCCCCTTGTCCCATGCCCAGCCATGGGGGAAGAACTCGCAGAGGTGCCCAGGCTGTCAGAGGCCTGCTGCCCCTGTGCCTCTCCTGCCCCACATGTGGCTTCTGCAGCCCCTGGGTACCCTTGGTCTGTCACACTGGATCACCTTTTGGGGTGACTTGGTATGGGAAGGGGCAGCCCCAGGAGCTGGGGGAGGTCCCTGCAGGGAGCACTGGCAGGGCCAGCTAACCCTGGTGCCTGGGACAGTGCCCAGAGCCCTCACCCCAGTGCCCCAGCATAAATTATCTAAAGCCTTGTGAAATCCACTCAAAGTGTCTGCCCTTCCCAGTCCAAATTGGGTATCACGGGCTGTGTTTATTCTTCCACACTGGGTTCTGTCCATTGCCTTTTGGTGTCAAGAACCCTTGGGACAAGGCCATGGGCAGAGGTCAGTGTGGGCTGGCGCAGCAGACCCCAGCCGACCCAGCAGATGGAGAGCGTTTGTTTTCCCTGGGGGACTTCAGCCTTAAGGACATTTTGTCTGCTGGCTGCCAGCAAGCACATCTCAGAGTTCCAGAGGGTTCCTGCTGGCCCCAGCTGCCCTCGGCAGGGGGACTCTGGCTCAGCTGGAGCGGGGCTGGTCCGGCAGGGTGGGGCCTTAAGGGCCAGGCTGACCATGGCTCCTGTGTGACCCCACAGTGCTGGGAGCAGACAGGGAGGGAAAAGAGAGTCTATGGCACAGAACACCAGCAGGTCTGCCCAGCCCCAGCTGCTGTGTGCCATTTTAGGACCATGGCAAATGCGAATTGAGGGGCTGTGGCAGGGGTGGGGAGCTTGTGAGCTCCATAAACTCCAGGCAAAGGCATCTCAGCCTGGCAGGAGGAAGAGGAGGAGGAGCAGAGAGCTGTGATTTTAACAGGGATCCCAAAGCAGAGCAGGTCACTCTGGAGCAGAGCAGGCCTGTGACTGTGTCTGCTCGGGTCCCTCTCAGCCAGGGTGCCAGGGCTCCTCCACTGAGCTGCCAGGGGAGGAGTGTTTCTCTTGCAGAGGCCCAAAACTCCTGGAGAGGTGTGGAAAGGATGGCTATAGGGAGCTGAGCTGGGTCACATGGCTCATCCAGAGAAGAGGCATCACCCAGAAGCTGAAGTTGTCCTCCAGGTGGGTTCAGGGCTGCCAGTTGTGCCAGCCAGAGGGAACAAGAATTTGGGTGAGGAGGTGGAGTGAATGGAAGCGGGTGTGGAGGATGGGCTGGTGCCTGGATGGGGATCAAGGTACTGAGGAGGAGCTGTGCTTCCTGAACAGAGTGCCAGGAATGTCCCTGCAGAGGGAATGTTGGTTGCTGACCCGAGCCAGGGCTTCTCAGGGTGTCTGCAACTGGGTGCAAACTCAAGTATTGACTTCAGATTGCAAAAATTGCCCTGGGTAGTTGTGTGGGGTTGGGAGAACCAGGGGAGTCTTGGGATGTGTCTGTGCAACGGGTTCACACTTACGAAGCAGGTCAGTGCACAGCCTGCCCTGGTGCCCCAACACCGCAGGTGGGGAGTGAGACCTGGAGTCAGGTGAACATTTCCAGGGGAGATGAGCAGTGCCTGGCAGCAAGAGATGGCATCAGAGCTGTGGCTGCAGCAGTGCCAGGCTTGCCTGGGCCTGGGTGAGGTCTGGTGGAGGTTTGGCTTCTTTAGAGAGCTGGCACTGTGTGCCCAGCTGGAGTTTCCCATGTCTGTGAGGCAGCAAACAGTGACATGTGGTACAGCATTGGTGATGGGGGAACCTTTGGCCACCTGAATCACCCTATTTATGTTTTACAAAACTCCTCACAGTTTTATCTGGTGTATTCAAACCACATTTAAGGACAGCAAGGGACCCAGCCACAGTTGGGTGACCGGATCTGTCACAGTTGGGGGTGCTGCTCAAGTGACAGGACTGGGTGCTGGGAGCTGCTTCCAGCCAAGGTCCTCAGTCATGGCAGGGCTGATCCCCTACAGGGTTGTCAGAAGCTGGGGAACAATGTAGTTCTTGCACATCAGCCATATGGGGGTACTGCCACCTCTGTGCCTTGTGTTTGTCCCCTGAGGGCAAGGCTTCCCTTCTGGCAAGCTCATCATATTGACCCTTAATGACCCTTTGCAGTGGCATTTTATTCCTGTGTTCTCATCTGAGGAGCAACTCATTGCTCCAACCCCTGGCTGAGAGAGCTAGTGCAGGGAGAGACCCTGGCTCTCAATGCTTGGTGGCACTTGTGACACTTGTAGTTTCTGTGGCAAAGCTTGTGATCACAAGGTCTTGTTCCTGTCTGTGTCCAGGATGGAAGTAGCAGGAGCAGACATGAATCCAGAGGCCTCTGGAGATGCCACCAGACTCCATCCTGTCCACAACTGTAAGGATCCAAAGCAGGACAATGTCACTGCCTCCTATTATAACTCTGAAAATGGAGACAAAAAAAGGCTGCAGTCTCAGGAATTGTGTTGGGGAGTGAACCCCAGTGTCCAGGGTTCATCCTTCTTCTTTCTTGCATGCTTTCACACTTTGCCATACTCCTTTTCATTTTTGGAAGAAAGTCTGAAGGAGGGAGAGACAGTGGCTATTTTTTGCTGTCAGTTCCCAGCCATGAGGAGAAGTGTTGTCCCTGTGGCTTGGAGGAGATGGAACTCACTAGGGATAAAAGCAGAAGGGACAGATGAGAGGAAAGCTGCACAAACACGAAGCATGCCAGGGCTGGGGAAGAGGAACGTTGAGGGGCACAGCAGCTCTCTGAGCACTGAGGTGGGACTGAGCAATGCAGTAGCTGCTCTGGGATGTCCAGGCCTCTCTGCCAGCTCAGCCACTGTTGGTGACACTTTGGCATCACTCCTGCTTTTTGCCATCCCCCACTGAGGGCATCTCCCCACAGGTCACTTCTCTGTAACTCTGCAGGGACTCTGGTACACAGTGTTGGTCTGGATCTTCACTGAAGCCAACAAGTTATTCCCACCCCAACTGATGCTGGAATGGGCCAGCCCAGACCCCTGAAAACTCCTGACCCAGGAAAAGGTGGTCCTTTTCCAGTTTTCCTGCCCTTGGGGTGCAGAAGGTTCCCAGAGCAGAGCTCCAGGGCACAAACACTCCTTGTCCTGGAGGTTCAGCCTGGCTCCGAGCCCCATCGCTCAGCATATCTTGTGTATATGAAGCAACTCCTTTGCATAAAGATAGGGAGTTTATTAGGAGACACTGGAGCTTAGGAGCTGTCAGGAGTGGAAGTCAATTCTGTCTCTGACATACAAAGAGCCTTTTATAGGCTGGAATGGGCACAGGACCCCAGCAAGTGCCTCTCCCTTGGCGCTCTGCTCACCCCTTCCCAGGCAGCACGGTAGCCTGATGCTTGGACTTCCTCCGGTGTCAGTTGGGTCCTCATCCCTTGCCGGGAGAGATAATGCCACAATCTAAGGAATCTCTTGAGCTGACCTCATTTAAACACACCCTTAGGCAGACTGTGCTCCCCCAGGCTCTTCTTCTCCCCGTTAACCCCTGTCTCCTTTTCAGGGAGGTAACACGAGCCTCCCGAGTCTGGCTGTCTGTGGGGGACCACTGGACACTGACCCTCTGCCCTCTCTCCTCTGTGACATCAGGACTGCAGGAGCAGCAACTCGTCTCCTGGGACTCTTGTCAGCCTGGGGCTGAGGGCCTTCCCAGAGCTTTCTCTGCTCTGTGGTCTCCCAGAGCTCCAAGGAGGCACATATTTGTGGCACTTCTCTGCCATATCTTCTCAGCCCCTCAGTCACTCTCACCATATGCAATATTGGTTTTCCATGACTTGTCTCCATCAGAGAGGGGTTTTGCACTTCTTAGGCTTCTTAGGCTACTCAGTATTTTTCAGTTACACAGTATCCTTGCCCAATGCTGATGTCTCTTCCTTTCTGTCCTCTTTCTTGCTACCCTGGTTAGGAAAAATTAACTAGTGATTTTTTATGAACTTTGTGGTCACAAGATTCCTTTCCTGGCTTTTGTTCAGGCCTCCTCCCAGAGAATACCTGGGATTGGTGTGTTTCCCCAGGAGTATCAGCCATGCCTTTCAGTGATGAATCACACCCAGGGGATGGAACTCTCTCAGGCCCTGAGTCCCCAGCTCAGCTTTCCCTCCAGATCCAGCTGCCCAGGCCCAAGCCAGCTTCTGCTGCTGCAGAAGGTCTGTCACCTCTTCCCAGCTGATGAGGGTGGGAGCAGGGTTCAGGCATGTCCTCCAAGCCCTGGAGCTTGGAGCAAGCTCCTGGACTTGCAGCTTTTGAGAATGTGGGAGGATGCCCCCAAAGGAAGAGTCTTCACTAGTCTTCTGGATTGTTTCAAAGGACGTTGCCTCCCACCAGTTGTTCAAAGCTTCAGCTGGAGCTGCAGGTCCCCTGCCCCAGGCTGCCTGGCTGTCCCTCCCAGAGGGCTGTGGTTGAAGGTCCAGGCACATGCTATCTCCCACCCTAACTACTGAAAACACACTTCTCTCTGGGATGATTTCTGCATGGGTGCAGAGTCCCAAGGGAGCCTGGAGACAGAGATTAGTATGTGTCATCCAGCCCCGAACCCTGGGCAGCCTTTGCTGAACAGAGGAGAGACCATCAGCCAAAAGCTTCTGCCAAAACTGCAACCAGACTCCTGTGCACGCTACTCCTCGGGGACAGGGCCCTCCAGGCACTGCTCTGTGGGCGGTGGGAGACTCCAGCAGAGCTGCAGACACGTCACTGGGAATCTCACTCATTTGTAGCTCATTCCAATTGCACAGCTGTCTCCTTTAAACAAAGTTTACTCAATGTTACTTAATGCTTCAGTCAGGCCTGTGCCAGCAGGATGTTCAGCTGCAGCGTGTGTGACTGCTACCCACCAAGTCACTTGGGGGATGCTGAACCCACAGGGCTTGGGCATGGAGCTGCTTTGGAGCTGGATTGAGCTGTTGGGACTTGGCCCAGCTCTCCCACCACTCACTTACCCCAGGGACAGGGTTAGCCAACCAAGTTGTCCTGGGCTTTCTACAGAAACTCATCCTCACTCCATCCTAGCCCTTCTTTATTTCGGCCCTGCTTGAATCCCTCAGCTCTTCCTTGCTGGCCAAGGCTGGCAAGGTTGGGAGCTGCATGGAGGGTGTGAGAGGGGAGCAAGAGGGTACAGTGCTATTCTGAATCCCACTGCTGTGGCTGTGGGTCCTGAGTGCTCAGGTGAGCCTTGCTGTGTCCCATGGCAGCTCCCAGTGCCCCAGCACTGCCCTGACCCTGCTTTGATCCATGGCACAAGGTGGTATCAGGAAGGGGCTGTGGCTCAAAGTCTTGCAAGATCAAGAGGAAGAAATCACCCTGGGCTGTGCCTCAGTTTTCCCACTTGCAAAGGAAAAGGAGTTATCTGAAAACTTCAAGAAAAACCTGCTGGGTGCCCACATCATCTGGGATGAACATGAGCCCTTCTCCTGAGGTCCCAAGGGGCTCCCCAGGGCTGCTGGAGCTTCCCAGGTGCCCAGGAGGTGTGGTTTTAGGACATATTCCTGTAGGAGCCTTTCAACATTTTCAGGCAGTCCATTGATAAGACTTTTTGGACACTGAGCTCTGCATCAGACTGTGCTGGGGTTGCCTCCCTCTGTCCCAGGGGTGGTGGGAGTGCTGCAGAGCACAGGCAGCAGATTTATGGCCCTGCTGTGCAGACCAGCTCTGGTATCCTGGGAGAACAGGTACATCCTGGAGAAAGGCAGGCCTGTCTCTGCCATCTGGTCCTTCATCTTCGAGCCAAACAGAGGGCATTTTCCAAAACTCATGCTGCAGCACTGTCCAGGGACATGCGGCATTGTCCATGGGGCCATCCCACTGTGCTGCCCCTGGGGAACAATGAGATCCACCCCTGTTAGTGGCACCTGCTCCCCCTCTGCAGTGAATCCATGGGGATGTCATTAGAGTGGGATCTGCAGGGAGCCTGGTGCTGCTCCCTCTTTGCCAGGGCTTTCAGCCCCATGAGAGCAGGGCTGGGCTGGGCACATGGGATTGGGGAGAGGTGTGGGAAGGCAAAACCCCCAGGCTGCCCACAGACAAAGGGTCCAAGAGACCACCAAAGGATCGATTCTGCAAATGCACATGAGGGAAAGGAAGGCAGCCTAGTCTGAAGGGCGGGGATGCTCAGCTGGGATGCTCAGTGGTTCTGATAGCAGTGGCAGAAGCAGGGGGACATTTCTGTCCCATGTGGGAGGTGGGACTCAGAAGTTCTGGGAACTGCAGATGTCCTCAGTCCTCTGGCAGCTGGCACTGGCACCTCAGTGCTGCAGAATGTGCTGGGCTAAGCAGGGGACAGGCTGGGAGGGGACAGGCCCTGCTGCAGCCAGGCTGGGCTGGTGATGGATGCTGGATGCAGGAGCACCAGCGTGGGTATCTTGGGTAGAGGGTGCTGCCATTTTGCTGCTCACTTCCTCCTTTGTGCCATTTTTCACTGGATTTATCAGCAGTGGCAGCACCTTTGCCAGTGAGAGGTCCAGGCACGTGTGTCACTTTGCAGTTGTGTACGTGTGTGTGCCTGCTGATAAACATACAGATGGGGATGTGAGGGGAAATGTAAATATAAACAATAATTTTCCACAATTAAGAGATGTTTTACGGCAGAAAATTTCCATTTTAGGCATAGGAAGATCAATTTTATAAATAAAAGATTTAAATAAACATTAACATGGCTACATCAACACACACACACACACACATACACTCTCACAAGTGCACTTTAAATAGGCTCCCACACTGTAATTTTAAATAGTACAAAACAAATGAATTCTCCAAATATTGTTTAAACTGGCACAGGGGGTTATGATGTCATTTCTGTAGTAATCATAAACTTGTTTTCCTGTAATAAATATGATTGCTTTCCCATTAACAGTTTATTAGGACTTTTGGTCTGTGTAAGCCCAGCCCTGTGCTGTGGCTGGTTTTGATTGCTGTGGACTGCACTGGGGCTCCATCCTTGTGCTGCTCTCAGTAGGCACTCCTGGATTTGCTCATCCTTTCCCTCCTGGGAAACAAGGGCCGGCGCCTGGCTGGGGAGCAGGATGGCAGCGCTGCAGCCTGTGGTGGGACTGTGCCCACGGGCTGCCAGCTCCAACCCTGCCTTCAGTGGAGCAGGATTGGGCCCCAGGGTTGCTGGAGGGAGCCAGAGACTGTCCCAGCACAGGGCTGAGGAGGGCATGGCAGTGCCGTGGTGGAGAGGGAGGGCAGCTCATGCTCTGTGCCCCCAGCAAGTGCCCTCCCAGAGCTGGTGAGGAGGAGCCCAGTCCAGGCTGTCACATCCCTGTGCTGAGACAAGGCTGCCCCAGCTGTGCTGCCCCAGCTGTGCTGCCCCAGCTGTGCTGTGTGTGAGCATCCCTCAGCTCAGGGGGACACTCTGACATCTCCACTTGCAGGAGCCTGTGCTGGAGGGGGAGGTGCAGCCCCTTCCTGGTGGCAGAAAGAGTCAGGCAGAAAAAGAGTGGGTTCAGATTAGATATTAGAAAGAAATTCTTGAGGGTGGGCAGGCCCTGGCACAGGTGCCCAGAGAAGCTGTGGCTGCCCCATCCCTGGAAGTGTCCAAGGCCAGGT